>OZ024914.1:7001039-7323539 GCA_964017125.1 Flabesymbios commensalis | reverse complement strand
TTTATATACGCTCGATCTTGTGTCATTTTTTGAATAATTTCCGACAATGTTTACATACCTAAAAACAGATGTCGGTCATCATGGAAACAAATGGCTGCTTGATGGCCATGAAAGAGCAATGATTGTACAAAACATTGAGTTGATGACATCGATGACTGTGGTGTCTACCATAGAGTTTTTCGTTCATTCCAACATTGTGGCGTTGTCATGCATAAAACATTTTAGACGATATGACTGATGGCTATTATAGAGAGAGAGACAACTATGGCTATAAATGGGTCATTGTGTCCACGATTATAGCTATGAAAATCGCGAGTCCGTCCCCCTTCTGGCATTCAAGTTTCAAAGAAACAAAGTGTTAGTTCCTCGCTCACTTGTAAATATTTAATATTGTGGGAAACCTCTGTGACCTAGAGACCGTGCTCGGTCTCAGACCACCGGCGCTCGAATTTCGAGTCCTGTGTCTGAAGGACAGTGTCATCTCATTCATCTCACCATCCTCAAGAGGTTCTCCTGGCCCAGTTTAGCATATAAATTATGTGCACAAAGATGGCCTACAACCCCATCCATCCATGCTTTTTGGGTCATTAACAAACAAGAAAATGTGCACGGTTCTTGAGAGTTTTTTTTATGAAATGTTGAGTTCCTTAAAGTTGATTGCAAACTTGATGATATATTTTGTGATAGGAGTGAGCTGAAGGAGTCGTGGGACCCCGGAGAAGACCATGCCAAATCATGGAACTACAGTTTCCTATAGTTTTATGGCCAAATGAAGTTCTCGCCTACTCGATCACTACTTTATGTGATATTGAAATTGAAATGTTGCAGATATTTGCACAGAGAATGATATGAATGTAAACAGTGATATTGCTAATTCTACAGATGAACGCACAGTGGACTTTGAATGGGCTATGGTCTCGTTGTCACTAGCTCATCGATCTACCTGAATTCTGGCAAAGGACATTATTGTATGACCATGACCGTCTAGCTAATATTATGGCGACCATCTAGGATTTTACTCACAATGCGATAGTTGCAATACTTTCTGATCACACCACTTGTCCGGGAATATATGAAAATTTCATGGTAGAGAGATAATCGCATACCTGCAAACCCGATGTGTGAGAAAAATATCATGAATCGCTTTTTATTATGTCCAATATATTGTTTGACCTAGGACAAATGTCGGCCATCTTGGATTTTACCAGCAATGCAATGTCTAAGGTGATTTCTAACCCCACCACTAGATCGGGCATACCTGAAAACCCTATAGTAGACACCAAAATCGTGAGCCTGCTCCTATTCTGTCGAAAAATGTACCAATTTATTGTTTGACCTTGGTCAAATGGCGGCCATGTTGGATTTTCCACTCACAATGCAATGTATAAAATATTTCCTGACAACACCACTATATCGGGCATATTTGAAAACCCCTCGATAGACACCCAAAACATGAATCTACCTCTATTGTGTCGAAAATGATATTGATTTACTATCTGACTTTGGGCAAAAGGGAGCCATCTTTGATTTTACCCACAATGCAACGTTCAAATTAATTTCTGACCACACTACTAGGTCGGGCATACCTGAAAACCGTACAGTAGACACCGAAATCATGCACCTGCCCCGATTCAGTGGAAAATGATATCAATCTAATGTTTGACCTTGGCCATATGGCGGCCATCTTGGATTTTACCCACAATGCAATGTCCAAAGTTATTTCTGACCACACCACTAGATCGGGCATACTTGAAAACCCTATAGTAGACACAAAAATCATGAAGCTGCTCCTATTCTGTCGAACGTTATGTCAATTTAAAGTTTGACCTTGGCCAAATGGCGGCCATCTTAGAAAATAGCCGATTTCTGAGTTTCGCTGTAAATTGAATAAAAATACCTAGTAGAATATTGATGCTAGAGGTATCCTATATTCAAATCCACCGTCATAATCTATGCCTAAAGAGTTGTATATGGGACTTTATGGCAGGGCCAGGACTATGATTTCATTCAGCTTTCTTCTCGAATTTCTACTACATGTCAGATAGTCTAACTTTTGAAATACTCACTCAGGGTAATAGTACAAGAGGAATGGACCCATTTTTGGAGTTGAGTTGACACCTCAATTCCTAGAGATAAAAAATATATCACGGGAAAGTTTATGTTGGCGTATATCGTTTTTGCCGTACGTGGTCGATTTTTTTTCAAACGTACGTTTGTGACGTCATGTCGCTATGACAATGACGTCATTTTATGAACCAAATTGGCCAGACAAACTACGAAATGGGGGTCATGTCTAAGTCACTGCTCAGTGTTAGTATGATGCGGTGTCGATTCTTAATGTGTCAGCACATACTACGCACACCTGTTGATAGTTGTATATATTCATTATGTCGTAAATTCACATTTAATGACCATAAAATTACATAAGTCTTTGATACAAGAGAATATATGGTTTTAGAAAAATAGGCACGCGAAATATTTACAGAATAAAGTTGTGTGTTATATCTTTAATTCTGATAACGGAAACCCTTATAATATATCATTGGAAAGGTATTAATCTCTACATTTGCGTGAGCTAGCGGTAGTAACGTCAAAATAGTCATATGGTGAATACAGCGCTCTTTTATGACGTCATCGTTTTTTGTATTTATCAAGCTTTATTTATTTTATCCACCATTTATCACTAGGTGGATCTTCACGACTCGCTGAGCATACCCCAGCATACACAACACGTTGACCCAATGTTGCCTTTATGTTGGACCAGCGACAAAGACGGTGGGTCAACGTTAATGTAACATTGGCTCAACGTCTCTTGTTTGCTGAGTCTGTCACCCATGCCCTCTGTTCAATGTCCCCAATATAACAGCTATGTGATAATCTTTTTATTTAAAATTTGCTGACAAGGATCTTGTTGACAAAATGGAACCATTGGATTCTGGGATAAATTAAAACCAAAAAAAAAAACTTGAGCAAAAAAATGGTTAATTTACGTAACCGAATATACTAAAAGCTGTTTTTCAGGAATTATAGCGGGGCTTCTACCCATACGAATGCTGAAACATCCTTTAAATCCTCCTTGTGTCTGTTTTTAATTCAAGATGGCCGTCATCACGGTAACGCCATTTTTCGAAAAACCAAGGGTACACTCCATGCACTTCATCACTTTTACAGTTTGAAAATAATTTATTGTGTGTTTACCCAGGATTTGAGGTACGAGAAGGAATAATATCAGTTCTTGCCTTAATATATTTCCAAGATCAACCACATGCTCTAACAAAGTTATTCTGTCACGTGTGATGTCTCTCAAAAAAAAGTAATACTACACATGGGTGGTAGGGGTGGAGACCATGTGTTGCTTGTTATGCGGTCACCATTCTAGGTTATTTTTTTTTCAAATTATCAGTTTGAGTGGATTCGTTCAGTAGTACCACGAGTACTATTAAATTTAGAAACCGTACGATATTTCTAATAGTATTAATGTCTAATTATTCCCCTAGAACATTATATCACTCATATTGTAATAATCCTACCGATTTATTGTGACGCAGTATAAGTCCCTGACCAGAATATTGTTATTTATTAGTAAAATGCCTCGGCACACCGTCGCTCGCCCTCGCCACACCGTCGTTTGCCCTCGCCACACCGTCGTTCGCCCTCGCCACACCACCGTTCGCCCTCGCCACACCGTCGTTCACCCTCGCCACACCACCGTTCGCCCTCGCCACACCATTGTTCACCCTCGCCACACCACCGTTCGCCCTCGCCACACCACCGTTTGCCCTCGCCACACCATTGTTCGCCCTCACCACACCACCGTTTGCCCTCGCCACACCGTCGTTCGCCCTCGCCACACCACCGTTCGCCCTCGCCACACCACCGTTCGCCCTCGCCACACCATTGTTCGCACTTGCCCCACCACCGTTCGCCCTCGCCACACCACCGTTCGCCCTCGCCACACCACCGTTCGCCCTCGCCACATCGTCGTTCGCCCTCGCCACACCGCTTGTGGCTTGTGCGTGAATTGTGAGAGGGTGAACAAACCTATGTCCACTGTGTGCAGTGATATCGCAGTACAAAATACAGTTTGAAATCAGTCTATATATTTATATAATATACACGGAGTCATAGGATTAGATGCAACTCTCACAGTTAATATCTTTCGTAATCTTGTAAATATACTATCCCTACTTGGGGAGCTGTGTTTGTACTTTTGTATAAGTTCCTACCACTTGGACAGATATATGAAACATTGTATAATTTCGTTGCCGTATGCTCTATTTTTAAATGTATTTTTTAACTACAGCGAGTCCAAGCTGTTCTGATATTTTGCGGAGAGGAATCTGTGTAGGAGTAGATTATTTCTGATCTATTACCGATATTCATGCATTATTATGCTGAAATATATTTACTATTGAAAGATCAAAATGTGAGATCATTTTCAGAAATAAAGTGTTGTCAAGTCAAATCAAATCAAGTTTATTTGCTTAATCTTGTTACAAGACATGTGAGATATATATTTACAAAAGTAATACATTACTAGCAAGGCATATAGTACAATTACAACACTCTTAACTGGACATGAATTGTGACTTTTCAAGTAACAATAATATTTGGGCTAGGTTTATGAGTTTTTGTGGTGGCCATTATGAATTTGGTTGGGTTATTTTTATTATGACAGATTGATTGGCATTTCGCGTTTGAGTTTTTTGGCAGCCATTCTGATCTGTAATTTTAGACTTCGGACTTCAGTCTGCAAATTTCAGATGTCCCCACCGAGCTTTTGCAGTTTTAAATAGATATATATTTGTTTGTCAAATGGAATCGCATTCAGAGTGCCCAGTACACACATTGACATTGACACTAGAGACTACCCAGCAAACACGAGGCATTGACCAAATGCTGTTTTGATGTTGGCCCGCCGTCTTCGACGTCGTCCCAACATCAAAACAACATTGGCTCAATGCCTCGTGTTTGCTGGGTAACTGGTGGAGTAGATCTGGACATAGGGTCACCCTGTTCACCCTCTTGGCATTGAATGGAGGATCACCCGACATTGAACCAACAATGGACCCAATTAGGGACTACTGCCGTGCAGGCCAAAAGGCAGTATCTGCTCATTTTACAAGTAAGCAGAAACTGTCTTTTGCCATTTAAGAGTATGGTGATCCAGAAAATCCGTGGATTAATCCGGAAGAACACGATGGATGTCTTAGAAAAGTCATAGCAGAATACCTGACTACTCTAGGAATATGGTTTCCAAATTGCATAATGATTGGATAAAAATTCAGGGAGATTAAAGTTCCGTTGTAAAATCAATATATTTTGGCATAGCCCGAATATAATAAGTTTAAAGTTCCGTTGTAAAATCAATATATTTGGGCATAGCCCAAATATAATTCTGTCATCTAAATTTGGTCTAATTTGTTCAACAAGAAGTCTTTTGACAAATAAATTTACAGAGCGGAATACAGTGTGCTGGTGGTAGATTGGTTAGGTAATTTTCTCTTTTGAAATTTAGTTTAAACATTCTGAAGTTAATGTATTTTGGGCTATTATCAATGTCGGAGTTCCATGCGTATAAACTGATCTCGAAGGCGCTGTAAAATAGTAATGTAAAACAGGTATATTCCAGTGGGAATAGCTTAGCTTTGCCAGACCCAAATCGCAATCACATAGCACATAGCACAAATATGGTAGATATTATTTATGTGTAAACTATATATAAACTTATCAATACAAGACAATAACTTCTTAGTCTGACATGTGATTAGTCTACTCCAGTATTTAACAATTTTATATTTAACACGTAAACTAAGCTGTTTTTCACCTGTTTTACCGTATATCATATTTGTGTATGCACATTTATTCAAGGAAAGTAGGCTATATATTCACAAAATATTAAGTGCCATCACTGTGCAATTTTCAATTCCCCAAGCTTAGTAGCAGTATCATAAGTTTTACGTCACATTTCGGCACTAATGGTCATTTAAGTGGCTTTAAAAAAACAGTGATGAATGGCATGTACAGATGATGACGAGTGAGTTCTCATGAATTTTGGTGGGTGGTGGGTTCTCATGAATTTTGTAGATTGTCTGATTATAATAAGTCCCTTTGTCTTATTCCGATACAATAGGATAGTCAACGTATATTATATGGA
The DNA here is from genome assembly GCA_964017125.1 of Flabesymbios commensalis. Classification (NCBI taxonomy): domain Eukaryota; kingdom Metazoa; phylum Annelida; class Polychaeta; order Terebellida; family Flabelligeridae; genus Flabesymbios; species Flabesymbios commensalis. Next base: position 7,317,382 of record OZ024914.1, on the reverse strand, counting down.
TATTTTGAGATACCATCATCACTTTAGTGAAATATGCGGGGCTTCCAGGCGGCCATGGGTGTGTCAGGAGGACACAGTAAACACGCGACTTTTAATCAATGGTGGTTTAATGCTGGCCTACCATCTACGACGCTGTCCCAGCATTTAGCAAACATCGTTGCATTGTCTAATGTGTGTGGGGGAGGCCACATATAAAATGACGTAACGCTGCTAACTGTGCACGCTTTGACGCTCACAACTTAATTGATCGATATAGATAGATAATATCGTGAACTGACGTGATTTTCAGAACCATCTACCTAATATTTAAATGTATCTATGCGTTTAACCCTTTAACCGCCAAATTATTCAATTTGAATTTTCACCCACTTAAAGTTGTGCCTCCCTGACGAGATCCACAACTTCAAGTGAGTGAAAATTATTCAGATTTGACAAAATGAAAGTCAACTCTTTTCAAATCTTGCTAGTTGATGTCACATTTTAGATTAACATATTTAAAATGTGGTACTTAATGTGCTAATAAAAAATGAAAACCCGAATATATGCGGCACCGGCGGTTAAAGGGTTAAGAAGTTTTATAAATTCAGGTTGGTATCAAAATAACAACAGTATAGGTGTCTATTAACAATAATGTTGAAGGCACTTCACACCATTCCGTTCTTATAAATCACGAAATTTGTGAGCCCATATTTCTCAGCTATAACTATTTACTTTATTAAACTTATATGCTCGAATTATGAAATATATTTGAAATTTTTAAATTATATTCCCTATGCAGCGTAACATAACACAGGTATTTTAGTAGTGGTATTTAAAATATATAGTAATGTATCGTAATAGCCTATAATGTATCTGTGCAATCATTTGAAAGCAAGTAGTATTGAGCTAATTATGTATTATAGCTATAACTTCATAATAAAATAAACAAGGCTTAGGGCCTACGTCTACTTTTCAGGCGTCTTTTCTTCAGAAATATCGTAAATATAAAAAAGTTATATTATATTTCAGTCTGTTATTGCCAAGAGATTAGCGGCACAAATGGTCAGACTGAAGCAAATAATGTAGGCCTATGTTTTAGTTGAAATTAAAAATGTACATTTAAATGGTAGGGCTAGATCGTTGCGTAACTTATGTGTAGGCCCTATGGTCTTTGTTATAAATTTAAGCGCTGTAAAAAACATGGCATAGGCCCAGAGTCTAGGCCAATACAGAAAATAGATGGGCTGGTAGGCTTCTATCATGCCTATGGCATTCATAATAATTCATGGTTATTGATAGTTATTCGGAGACGAGGACAACGTAAACAATTTATATATATATAGGCCTAAATATAATTAAGTAGCAACTCCTACTTATAATATCATAACAATGACACATTTTATACTTACTGAGGCCAAGCTTAGGCCTAATGTCAGTTAGACTGCAGAATGAAAGTGACAAATCAGCGGACTCTGTTGATAATAATAAAGATAATCTGCAGCACGTGTGTTTATTGAACGCGCTCTAAAAATGAGAGATAATTTGATTGCGAACCTACCTTCATCATCGCCCTTCTCGTTCGCCCCCGTGGACAATATCAACAGCGCCTGGCTGGGACGAACGGTGACGTCCGCGAACGCCCCTCATTATCGCTCTTCTTGTTCGCTTCCGCTAGACGTTGCTCACCCCCGCTGGACAATATCAACAGCGCCTGGCTGGCCCTGGGACGAATGGTAAGTTTTTAAGCGGCAGGGGCGAACATGAGGCCTAGCAAGGACGAACATTAGGCCTGGCAAGGACTAACGTTGGGCCTGGCAAGGACGAACGTTGGGCCTGACAAGGGCGAACATTAGGCCAGGTAGGGGAGAACATTACTGTGGCGAGGGCGAATGGTGATGTGGCAAGGGCGAACAGTGGTGTGGCGAGGGCCAGCGACGGTGTGGCGAGGGCGAACGGTGGTGTGGCGAGGGCAAACGACGGTGTGGCGATCGCAAACGACAGTGGGGCAAGGGCGAACGACGGTGTGGCGAGGGCGAACGACGGTGTGGCGAGGGCGAACGACGGTGTGGCGAGGGCGAACAGTGGTGTGGCGAGGGCGAACGACGGTGTGGCGAGGGTGAACTGTGGTGTGGCGAGGGCAAACGACGGTGTGGCGAGGGCGAACGGTGGTGTGGCGAGGGAGAACGACCGTGTGGCAAGGGCGAACGGTGGTGTGGCGAGGGCGAACGACGGTGTGGCGAGCTCGAACGACGGTATGGCGAGGGCAAACATCTAAATTATGCAAGAAGGAGATTATGTCCCTTTTGAGCTTTCATAAAAAATGAGTTATCATGGTTATTGTGACACACATATAACATGGCGTTAAAGGTCGATATGCATCAACATTCCAATTATAGGGTGGGCGGGGGCCCTAGGGTAGTGGTTAGCACCGCTGCCTTTCATGCCAGAGTTCGGGGTACGGTTCCCGGTCTCGGCAGTTTGAAAGAAACAAAAAATGTTTCTTACCCATCCACGTGTGAAAGTCAGTATTGTGGGGAGCCTCCGTTACAGAGAGGTAGCGTGCTCGGCCTCAGACCGCCAGGGCTCGAATTTCGAATCCTGTGTCTGGAGGACAGTGTCATCTCAATCATCTCACCATCCCCAGGAGGTTCTCCTGGCCCAGTTTAGCCTATATGTGCACAAAGGTGGCCTGAAGCCCGATTCGTTTCATTTCCAATTGCAGGGTTTGACGAATTTAACCTGTTGTTAGCACAGCCTGACCCGTCAGATTTAAAGTGATGAGTCACATAATACCATGTCCTAACGATATACGCCATATTCTGAAAAAATAAAATGTCATTTTCTGGCTTTATACTGTCGTATCCCGACATCGTTATACACAGATGACATTTAATGATGCCAAACATGCATATCCTAGCATATCCATGCATATTATAATGCAAACATCATGACATTATATTGTCATATTATGAAAAAAAATTACTTACCGTGATAAAAAATGTCGTTCCCTGACCATACACTGCCCCACATCCTGACATAAAAATGTAATTTCTTGACAACAAAATGCCACATGGTGACGCCATACTGTCATGCCCTTATATTACAATGCTATATTGGCACATTAATATACCAGATCTTGATATTATAATGCCACATCCTTCTATTATGAGGCCATATTGTGTCATTAAGCTGCCATATAGGCTACTGATATTATAATGCTGTATACTGCCATTAATATGCCACACAATGAAAATAGAATGTCATAGCTTGGTATTGACATGATATCGAAAATGGTATGATCTAATGATATAAAACTTTATTGTGACATTAAAGTGGCATATCCTGATATTACAATGTCATATTCTGACTATATAGTGTAATCTCCTGCAATATTATTGCCATATCGAGACGTTAAACGGCCATAACCTGATAATATAATTCCAAATATTGATTTTACAATATCATAGCCTGACAGTCAAATGTGATATCCTGACATTAAAATTTCATTTACTTATATTAGAATGTCGTCCCCCGACCATGCACTGCCATATAATGTTATATGATGATATTGTAATGCCACATCCTGACATAAAAGCTCCTGTAACTCTTGAATACATTTCAAGTCATAAATTTGCTTTAAAAAACTTTTGAAAAATGGTCGTCTGCGCGGTCGACGTGAACAACTCCCAGCCGCCCCAAACCCCTCCCCCCCCCCCCCCACAGTAACTCCACTACATACTCGTTAGCTCGTTAGCTCGAGATGATTGATCAGGTTGTTTTGCCATTAAAGTTATTACATGGACCGCGGGCACGAGATTTCACCTGCGTAGAATGTCATCTATACAACTTGAAGGCGGTGGTAATATATATTAGTAAAAGTAAATCACATTAGAAACAGATCATATATTTGAATCTGTAAGAAATAATAACCGGCGTGTTTCTCTTCTGTGAAAATTGCATTTAATATTGATATTAAATATTCATCTGTTTATCCAGCTCATACAAAAATTATATTTTATCATATCTTTAAAAATTAGAATATTGAGTAAGATTTTTCTAGCACTCGCTGCACGATAGTAATTGACTTTATTTTATCATTCTTTATGTCAGAATTTGTACGTAGGTATACTTTTATAGGCCTATTTGGACCATTCTACGGATATCTGGTCCAACATTAAACCAACATTAAACCAACATTAAACCAGTATAGTTATGTTTGCTGGAAGTCGTTCATTCCCACTTAACTCAGACCTTTGCACACGTCACACATCTAACATCGCAGAGACAGAAGCAAACAAAATAATGGGTTTATTTTTCTAGAGGTTGGCAGCCCTACAGACACTTTTGGCTACCTCTACAGTTAAAACTAATAATTGAGTCATTATACCTGAAGACTATTTATGTGATAAAATATACAGACAGATTTTATATATTTTTTCATTTTTATGGAATTTTGAAAATGTTTCATTCCGTTGCAAATATATTTAATATTGAAATTGAATAGTCATCTATTTGTCATATTTGTTGAGCTCATACAGAGCTCATTGTTTAAAGTCGATCCCCGCACTGAAAGAGTAAAATATTTATAATGACCGTAGACCCATAACATAGGTAGGCCTATTCAAATGAAGCGGAAAGAGCTAACTAAGACATTGGTCCCAATTCTGTGTGAAGAGCTGTTTATATTTCTGTCATAATCTATTTTATCGATTCAAGGCGAAGTTGAAATGTTTTCCAAAACACGTCAACTGACATTAATCAAATGTGCAGGTAACTGTTAAAGACCAGAACGTTACACATTTAGCCCATTTACACAGTTTGCAATAAGTCGCAGTGGATTAAGGTTGAGGCAGCATCGCAAATGTGTTTCAATGTGAAATTATCGAGCGTTAAGGTTTCACCACACAAATTCATTCTCGCATAGTTCCTTTTTTAAAATTTGTGGCTCTTTGCAGCAGCCTCGGTGGTACATATTACAGATATATCATTTTGCTACCAATTAGAATCGATTCTGTGATGATTTGCTGTAGCAAAAGCATCAAAATAAGCAAAGATATGGTAACAGGAAGTCCTTGCGCTACCAGTAACTAGGCTCTTCTCAAAACCGCACTCATTTTTTTTGCTAGGTCGCTCAGGGGAGAGTGGGCAAGAGGTTATTATGGGCCCAAATAAAAAATACGCCAGTTTCACATGCCTTTTCTATGTTTTATATTGAAAGAGAACAGACTGATGGTTAAAATAATATATAGGGTTATTTACATTTCTCCATTTTAAGTGCAAAACACACCAACGCGAACGTCAGCGCGATTAGGCACGTGACGAGTGACGCGACGACTGACGCGAAAATTACATGACTGTCCACACACCAACGCGACGACCAACGCGACATGTGAGGCGCGACAGCCGGCGGGCGGGGGCCCTAGGGTAGTGGTTAGCACCGCTGCCTTTCACGCTAGAGTTCGGGGTTCGGTTCCCGGTCTCGGCGGTTTGAAAGAAAATGTAACAGTTTTGAAAATGGTCGCGATGCCTATCGCGCTCGCGTACGTCGTCGCGCTGGTACGTTTTGGCAATGATCAAATTATGTGTTTGAAAAACTGACGCGACGTAATTTAAAGCTGACAATCACGTCACCAATTCCAGCTATATAAAATTTATTGTATGTATGTGTAATACAGTAAATGATGGGAAAATATCACATTATATAATGATGTCGCGGGTAATTTATTAGATGTAATACAGTAAAATACTGTGACGTCTATCAGAAATATTTATTTTCATTTATTTCATTTTAGTGTTGATATATGTTTTAAGTATTGAAGTGCCAGAAGCGTTGTGCAGGCAACTGTTCTTGTTGTATTTGGGGATTTGTTTGTTCGGCTCTCTGTGTTTGCTATGGTACTTGCTCTCGCTTCACTCTGGGTGACTAAGAAATGAACTATGCATAATAAGAAAATGGAAAAACAAAAAAAAATAATAAATACGTTTAAAATGACTATGATTTTTCCTTTTTACATTTTTAAGTCATATTTGACCGTGAAAAGGATTTTTTTTGGGTGACCTTGACCTTGTACAAAACAAATCCCTCCCGAACAGTTTCGTGACGCGAAAACACTACAAAACGAGGTATTATATGATTCTTTGTGACTTTTATTTGCAAAGTTTTGAAATTCTCATTTCTTGATGGCGGCCATTTTGGCGGCCATTTTGAATTTATTAACCCCGCAAATTTTTGAGGTTGAGACAAAAATTGTATTTAATTTGTCAAAACCTTGCTCTGTGCCAAATTTAAAACTTGTATCAATCTGGGATACATAAATTGAAAATGACTATATTATATATTTTTTGGTTACATTTCTATGTCATATACAGCCTTAAAAATGACTTTTTCGGGTGACCTTGACCTTGAATCGTAAAATATTCTCCCCCAACAGTTTCGTGAAAAAACGGGGTATCACATGATTCTTTGTGACTTTATTCGCAAAATTTGAATTCTTATTTCTCGATAGCGGCCATTTTGGCGGCCATTTCGAATTTGCTCAACAGACGAGGTCTCAGACTGAAATTTTTGGGCTTGAGACCAGAATTGTATTTAATATGTTAAAACCTTGCTCTGTGCCAAATTTGGGACTTGTATCCATCTGAGGAACATCCGAGACACTTGCCCACTGCACTAACTAATCCTGCTTGTAACAAGATGCCTTGTTAATAGTATAATACATCCTGAAACTATTTTTGGTCACTGATTAAAGATCACGTTTTGACATCGTCTGCAAGTCTTACATTTTGGCAAATATCACTTTTCTATATCTATATCTATAGATTTACCTATATCTATATAACTAGGCCTTAGTAACTACAAAAGAAAAAAATGTATACCAGTATCTTGAAAATGTGAAAATGTGTGGGTCTCTGACATGTTTGTGTTTCAGGTATTCTTTTTTCGATGAAAAACGGAGTGAATATGAATGCATTGCTGTGGCGCACCACCAAGATACTGCGCTATTACAAACCGGTCCCTGGGAAAAATGTATAACAAATCGGCGCAGTTACGTTTTAGAGCCTAGTTACCAGCTTCCATTCTTTCTGCGTAGATTTTTCTCTACATTTTTCTAACTTTTCCCCACCGTTCCTATTCATCCCATTCTATTGTTCAGTTGTTTGTTTTAAATGTACTTGTTTGTTCCTGTTCACCCCATGGTTGGGTTATGCCCACAAGGGACTGCGATAGACAATGGTGATGTTCCTATTTACCCCCTTTTGGGGGTGACTCGGAACACGCAGTTGTTTTTTTAATACCACCATAAAACACCCGATGTGTATGGGCATGAATGTCCCGCAAAATATTTGTAGAAAAATACTTAAAACTCCCCACAAAGACGTACCCCTGGAACATGAGTTTATTTAACAAAAATCATGATGTAATATTTCAAGTAGACCCTCACAAGCAACCATTAGACGCGGCTTCATAAAACTTGGCACAGAGTTGCATTTAATGTGAAATAGATGTAAGATGACGCCAAAGATATTTCAACGTCATTTCAAAGTCAAATAAACTTCTTTTTTAATGTATGAAAATCGCATTGCGAACTTGGACAAAGAAGGATTAAGCACAACTATATACATACCCCCTCATATGCCAGTATCGTTCTATTTAACATGATTAACACCAATCTACTGTATAACATGAGTAGTTGGACGAGCTAAACTGGAGTGCAAAGTCAGTAATTTGTTTTCTAAAAACCTATATCTGAATTATGCTTATAAATATACAAACGTTCTTAATACGATTACATTTAACATTTGACATTTAAACTGCGTGTGATAAAGGGATCCTTATGTGTAAAATGGCGGCCATTTGACGATGTTCCACCGAGCTGATTTCTGGTATTTTCGTTTTGGGGGTTGTCAAGAGATAGGCCTATATTTTCGAGAAAAAAAATCAGCTTGGAGTACGCACGTTCCCAACTCAATCCTCCAAAGTGGCTCTATACTCACCTGTTGTGGGACATCATGAAATTGATCGTACATTTCTATAGTGTATAGTATAGTTTTTTTAGTGTAAAATTAGCTTTCAAAAGCATCAGCTGAATAAAACATGGCATAATTATGACGGTAAGACGTTACATACGTATACATGAAGGACGTCCACTACCAGGATTCTTTTTATAACATTTATAGGCCTAGTCCATATTTTCCTAGGCCTATACATTATCCTCAATATATAAATAAACTGATAATTAAGCATAGGAGCGGTTCAAATATTTTGATATATCCATCGTGTTCATTACATGTAGACTTAGCTTGTGTAAATGTTATCTGCAAACGTTAATTCTCCGAGTACGTTTAAATCACGCGACGGCTAAAATATTATTTATACATGTAGAAATAATCTGTTGTCTCAGAATCATTTATAATTAATTATTTCCACATCAAAATATACAAATTAATATACAAAGGATATACTTAATATACATAGTAGAACAGGAAATCAAGTGATGGCATGTGGACAAAACATGTATGTCATTTTTGTGTGACAACCTAGGCAGCTGATAAATGATCCACCTTTATAAATATCCAGTAGAAATTGGTGAAAAAGTGACGTCACAACCATCACGACATAACGTCACAAATGCACGTTTTATAAAAAAACTCGACCACTTGCCGCAAAAACTGTTCACGCTTCGCAAAACTAGACGCTCATACATTTGCAGCGATATATTATTTAAGTGTCAACTAACTCCTTAAATAACGTCAATTTTCAGATTTCCTCCTCTACTATAAGCGCTGGAATACTTGCAAAGATTGCTTGCAAAATTGCATAGAAATTTATCAAGAATCAACTGAGAAATCAGCGAACAACACCCGACCCTGATGGAAGTTGACTGCAACTATATTATTCGTTGAGGAGTCTTATTACCTTATTTACCATTTATGCAAGACCTTCAACCAATAATAAATTAGGCCTTAAACCGCTGAATTAGATACATTTTAAATTTTCACACACTTGAAGCTGTGCCTCGCTACCGCGACCCACAACTTCAAGTGTGTGAACATTTTGTATATTTTTTATTTTGAGACAATTGGATCGGCCAGTAAAACAAATTGAAAATGACTTATACCCCTGTCTAACAGGAGCCGAATTTCTACGAATCGCCTTCCCGAATCGATTCGGGGAAATTCGTTGAAGTTGATTCGTACCATACGTATGGTGTGGGGCAAATTGGACTGATATGGGACGGTACGGGAGGGTTCGGGACATTTTCTAACATGTTCGAAACTTTTGTCGTCCCGCCCGAATCATTTCATTCGGCTTGAGATTCGTACAGTGTGTATCTCAATTCGGATTGTACGGATAGGCATACGTTTTAATGCGCAGCAGTTCGCTGGTTTCGGATTAGTAGACGTCTACGCATGGGCCGTAATGTATGCATGACATCCAAACCATGCGAATAACGTTTACGCACCGCATTATCCGAATTGTAATCCGAAACATATGTACTAGCACCTAATGTACTGACTCGATTCGTATGCTGGGCATGCCGAATCAGCCATACAGTTCATATGACATACGAATTTATGCATACCATCCCGAACTGGGATACACACGAAGCGAACTGCAATACAGACGATCCGAATTATTCTTTATTCTGGGTGTGATTCTCTCCAGAATCTCAATGCATTAAATGTATCTGGGTCCATTCTGAGGTAATTTTTGAAGCTGGCAATATTTTCTTCCTCCAGTTCGTATAACAAAGTCCTGTTGTGGCCCAGTTCAACCAATCCTTCAATTTTTTATTCTTTTTACTTGCACTCGTCTTCTCGCTTCTTCTTCTCTCTTTTTTTTCTTTCTTTTTTTCTTCCTCTTCAATTTCAAGGGCTGCTGCTACACATAGTACTAGCCCCATGCCTGCTACAGTCATTTCGGTTTCTCTGGTCAACGTGTATGCCATTTTTCATAGTAATAACAAAATGCGGTGAGGAATGGCTGATTCGGCGACTTTTATACCCAAATGTCAATTTTTCGGATTGCTTAGTCTCCCTATACGGACGGTACTGGAGGGTACGTAATGTAGTTTGTATGATACGTAATGGATTCGTATCGAACGTATCGCCATTTGACTGATACGGCTCGTGTTCGGATTGTACGCTTACTTTGATCGTGGCGTGCGTATCGCCAAGAATATTGTATAGTTCATTCGGGCAACTGTGTACGGTTGGTACGTAAACATGGCAAAGGCATACGTGAGGTATGGCGAATTTATTCGTAAGGTTTGACCCATACGGCATGAATATGTAATGATGCGGGGGTACTTTCGTACGGCAGCGGTTCGGATGCCTGTCGGCAAGTATATTACGTATCTCCAGCCCTGAACCGCCACGAATGGCTGATTCGTAGAGAAAATGTAAAATAATGCGGTATGGCATGGTTCGGGTATTTTTTCATTCGGATCGTGCGCCCCATTCGTCGCGATGCGGGGTTTGGTTAGCCTGCCCCATTAGTGGATCGTGCGCCCCATTCGTCGCGATGCGGGGTTTGGTTAGCCTGCCCCATTAGTGGATCGTGCGCCCCATTCGTCGCGATGCGGGGTTTGGTCAGCCAGCCCCATTAGTGGATCGTGCGCCCCATTCGTCGCGATGCGGGGTTTGGTTAGCCTGCCCCATTAGTGGATCGTGCGCCCCATTCGTCGCGATGCGGGGTTTGGTCAGCCAGCCCCATTAGTGGATCGTGCGCCCCATTCGTCGCGATGCGGGGTTTGGTTAGCCAGCCCCATTAGTGGATCGTGCGCCCCATTCGTCGCGATGCGGGGTTTGGTTAGCCAGCCCCATTAGTGGATCGTGCGCCCCATTCGTCGCGATGCGGGGTTTGGTTAGCCGGCCCCATTAGTGGATCGTGCGCCCCATTCGTCGCGATGCGGGGTTTGGTTAGCCAGCCCCATTAGTGGATCGTGCGCCCCATTCGTCGCGATGCGGGGTTTGGTTAGCCAGCCCCATTAGTGGATCGTGCGCCCCATTCGTCGCGATGCGGGGTTTGGTTAGCCAGCCCCATTAGTGGATCGTGCGCCCCATTCGTCGCGATGCGGGGTTTGGTTAGCCAGCCCCATTAGTGGATCGTGCGCCCCATTCGTCGCGATGCGGGGTTTGGTTAGCCAGCCCCATTAGTGGATCGTGCGCCCCATTCGTCGCGATGCGGGGTTTGGTTAGCCAGCCGAATTAGTGGATCGTGCGCCCCATTCGTCGCGTACGGGGTTTGGTTAGCCGGCCCCATTAGTGGATCGTGCGCCCCATTCGTCGCGATGCGGGGTTTGGTTAGCCGGCCCCATTAGTGGATCGTGCGCCCCATTCGTCGCGTACGGGGTTTGGTTAGCCAGCCGAATTAGTGGATCGTGCGCCCCATTCGTCGCGTACGGGGTTTGGTTAGCCGGCCCCATTAGTGGATCGTGCGCCCCATTCGTCGCGATGCGGGGTTTGGTTAGCCAGCCGAATTAGTGGATCGTGCGCCCCATTCGTCGCGATGCGGGGTTTGGTTAGCCAGCCCCATTAGTGGATCGTGCGCCCCATTCGTCGCGATGCGGGGTTTGGTTAGCCAGCCCCATTAGTGGATCGTGCGCCCCATTCGTCGCGATGCGGGGTTTGGTTAGCCAGCCCCATTAGTGGATCGTGCGCCCCATTCGTCGCGATGCGGGGTTTGGTTAGCCAGCCCCATTAGTGGATCGTGCGCCCCATTCGTCGCGATGCGGGGTTTGGTTAGCCAGCCCCATTAGTGGATCGTGCGCCCCATTCGTCGCGTACGGGGTTTGGTTAGCCGGCCCCATTAGTGGATCGTGCGCCCCATTCGTCGCGATGCGGGGTTTGGTTAGCCAGCCCCATTAGTGGATCGTGCGCCCCATTCGTCGCGATGCGGGGTTTGGTTAGCCAGCCCCATTAGTGGATCGTGCGCCCCATTCGTCGCGATGCGGGGTTTGGTTAGCCAGCCCCATTAGTGGATCGTGCGCCCCATTCGTCGCGATGCGGGGTTTGGTTAGCCAGCCCCATTAGTGGATCGTGCGCCCCATTCGTCGCGATGCGGGGTTTGGTTAGTCAGCCCCATTAGTGGATCGTGCGCCCCATTCGTCGCGATGCGGGGTTTGGTTAGCCAGTCCCATTAGTGGATCGTGCGCCCCATTCGTCGCGATGCGGGGTTTGGTTAGCCAGTCCCATTAGTGGATCGTGCGCCCCATTCGTCGCGATGCGGGGTTTGGTTAGCCAGTCCCATTAGTGGATCGTGCGCCCCATTCGTCGCGATGCGGGGTTTGGTTAGCCAGTCCCATTAGTGGATCGTGCGCCCCATTCGTCGCGATGCGAGGTTTGGTCAGCCAGCCCCATTAGTGGATCGTGCACCCCATTCGTAGCAATGCGGGGTTTGGTCAGCCAGCCCCATTAGTGGATCGTGCGCCCCATTCGTTGCAATAACCGATGACCCACATTATAAAAATCAGGCGATGTTGAAAAATGTTCATTTAAGTGTTGCTGTTATTATTCAGCATTATTTTATACATAGTTATTGTATTTCTGATATGTATAGTTTTGTACGGGCCAATGGCATAACAAATAGATTGATTTGTCTTCGAGACTGCAATAAGTCTATGATCTGGTCTGTGTTGAGCCATCGTCGCCAAGGTTTCGATTGGACAAGGTGCATTCCATCGCACGATATATTTAATTAAAAATCTTTTTTTTTTAATGTGATATTTTCGCGCGATAAATGGTTTATCGCGTCGCGCTCTGTGTAAATATTATCACTAATATAAGTATTACCCTTTACACTTACGGGGATCGACTTTAGACGTCAGAATTTGACGTCAGTAGACGTCAGATTCTGTCGTTCAAAATCGATCTCCGCGATATAAGAGTAAAAATATTTATAATGGCCGTAGACCCATAACATAGGTATAGTGCAGGCCGTAATGTTGGATACAGATCTCCGCTTGGATTGGAATGTTAATTTTTGGCACCAATGCTAATATCAATCTACTAGGTCTAATGATTCAGAAAAGTTTTGGTGCCATTTTTTCTGTTGAGGTTAAAGGTCATTTTGGGGTCATTCAAAGTTGTCGAACTTAAATATACGAAAATGCCACCCGGTTTCCATATAAATGACACAAAGTGTATCATATGACCCCTCAAAATTTGCAGAACGAGATACTGAACATGAATAGAAATACCCCATGGACGTTAGTTTACTGTGTTATAAAATCGGTAACATTATCCGCATGAAACATACAACATTCGTGACTATTCGATAAGTGACTGTTGCATATAGACGACACATTATGCAATACTTATTTAGCCTCAAAGTAACTAAATGTTCAACTAACAAACTGCACCAACGATGACTGCGAAGGGTTTATAAACTATACTGCTTGACAAATTAACTGAGACTAACTGTAACTTGTGTATTAAATGTCAGGTTTCTGGTGGTGATTTGGTGAAGAATCCATCTTCTCGTGTAAAGTTTCTAATATTTGTTAGGAGTCATTCATTGTATGGATCTGACGGTTAACAAATTATCAACAAACACCTTGGAAACAGCACAGCTGATAAACTAAGAACAAAGGGTACAACATGACACAGAAATTACTTTCAAGAGACTGTTCATACCGACAAACTCAAAAGGGAAAATATCAGGTATGAGAAGGCGATCGTCAAGGGGGATTTATCTGAACTCACTCGCAGAGAGGGCGTCCTTCTATCAAATGTCAGCCTACGGCTTCTTGTTATGATGCAAGATGCAGCTCCTTACAAATGGTTTATACATTCCCTGGCGAGTATTTTCACAAAAGAAGTATTTCTGCAATGGTGATAATTCAGAAGAACTCTGCATGAAGTCACTTGCACATAAGTAACAATGGTGATTGGAAGATCAGACTTCAATCACTGGATGCCAAAGATGCTAGAGCTATAAACATTAAATATAATTTCCCATGCTATGTGAGATATGTACCAAGAAGTGAAACAGTCATCGCCCCTGGTGATTCGGATAGCAACAGGACTCGCATAATAGCAGCAGAGTTTTACAGTCTTGTTCAAAAGGCACTTAAAGAAGGAAAAGTATTTCCAATAACTGATGTGTCTACAACATATAAGGCCATATTAGAATCCATTCGAATCACAAATATTGCTACAAGACAAAGTTGAAAGAGCAAATTGCTGACAACATTTCTGATGTTCAGTTTTATCAACCACGAATAAAACAAGCACAATCTTGAAGCAGGATTCCGCTACTTTAGACATTGACCTACCTGTATTACTCGGAACTGGTATGAAAGTCCATGCATACACACGTAGCAAACACATGGTTGACTTCCTTCTAGACATGCTAGTGGTTTATGTGTTGATTACTCTCAAATTCTGTCAATCGAAACACATCTTGCACAGGCGATAATTCAAAATTTGAAGAAAACTGGTGGAGTTCTTGTGCCTCCTGATGACCAAAACAAAGCTTTAAATGTGCAGATCTGCAGGAAAAGAGGATGAAGTAAAGACGCTAACCAAGACAGCGGACCTTTGCGAAGATCTGATGATTAGACCTGATATAAACATAGAAGATGTGATTAGTGTACATGAGTTCGCTTGTATACCTCGATCCATTTTCGCGTCTGATGGATCGATGTTACCTTATATGGACAAAAGCAAACTACTTCATATTCTGAGAGCTTTGTATAAAGAATAAGATCAAAATGCCTAGGATCAAGAGGATGGTAGCGTTCTTATCATCGATGCTTGTCCAAGAGCTAGCAGGAATGAAAGCTTCAAAACATGCCTTGAATTGTCAGCTGCTTTTACGGCGATTTATGTACATAACCAAATCCATCTCTAGATATATCACAGCTCACCTAGTATTTGATCAATGCAACACAGCAACATCATTAAAACAAACAACAAGAGAGCGTCATAAGAGTAGTACAGGCCGGACATCATATAAATGTAAAGACAGTACACCAATCAGAATGTATCTAAAGGTGTTCCTCAGTGAATCCAAAACAAAAGATAGTTTGACTCTATACCTTCCTCAAAAAAACACTCGATTATCACACAAAACAGTTGCAGTAGACCTATCTACTCGAGATGGTGTAACAACCAACAAGACAGATAAGAATGTCAGTCACATGTGTACCAGCCAGGAGGAGGCAGACACAATCATAATGCTTCATGCAATGATGTGGCCAGTCAAAATGAAAATGCAGCAATCCACATTCTGTCAACGGACACTGATGTTTTAATCCTTGCTCTAGCTTATCCTTGCAAGACTTGGAGGGAGCCCATGTATGCTAATTGGTCATGGGAAGAGCAGGAAATGGATTGTACAGAAACCAGTCTATGATGTCTTAGGTTGCCCCCTTGTCAGCGCTTTGAGTGGCTTTCACAGCTTCACTGGATGTGATACTATTGGTCAATTTTCTGGTAAGGGCAGATAACCTGCTGGAAATCATTCAAAAATGTTAAAGACTGACAAGACCACTGTTCAGGGATTCATTGATCTTGGACAGGCAAACATGCCATCTGAAGTAGCAATCTCACTACATTGGAACGTTATATTTGTCAATTGTATATCCCGGTAGTGTTAGGTGGTTGCTGTTCAAGAAAAATGAAGCAGAGTGTGAAAAGCTCCGCCCAACTAAAGTTGCTCTACACGAGCACATACTCTGTGCCAATTACTAGGCCAGAATATGGCATCTGGCTCACATCGCGAATCCAATACTTGCCCCATGGATGGACAAATGAGGAGAGTTGTCTTTGTCCTGTGAGAACATTACTAAAACCAGCTCCAGAAGCTGTGATTGAGCTCATATGTTGCGAATGAGCAAAATCTAAATGCCAAAGCTCTATGTGTTCATGTTCAAGCATAAAGGCTGGCCTTATGTGTACAAAGCTATGCCAGTGTGGATTAGATGCTGGTGACTGTGATAATGTCGAGTGTATCGCAGTTCTTGATGAGGAGGACGAGGAGGACATTTGAGTTATTATGACATTTTTGATGACGTTAGATTTTATCCAAGAAACAATTAAAGAGACATCATGTACGTATGTCTTCTTACAATAAATAATTGACTTGGTGTATGACTAGAGCGCCACCAGCGTAGACTTGACGTTGGGGAATGTGATACCGCTGATTACATCACATCTCTGTTTGATGACGATGAGAACATACCTTTGTATGTCATTAGATGTGTCTACAATTTTTTTTTAAGTAGATCATGATTGTTTTTATTTATGTTAAAATCACTGACCTTATCTATAAAGATATTGAATTATTTTGATACCGTTACTTTGTATACAAAATGACGATAAACTTTACCGAACAAATCGCGTCTGAAAAAAATACTTTTTGGTTTAATTTTTTTCCAGTGTATATTTATGTCAATCCTACATGCATATTCGTGTTCTCCTCTCAATTCTGCAAATTTTAAGGGGTCACATGACGTACTTTGTGACATGAAGACGAAAAAGATATGAGAATGTATGTGAAATATACGGTACCTACATTAAATGACCCAAAAATGACCTTTAACCCAACAGAAAAAATGGCACCAAAACTTTTCTGAATCATTGGACCTAGTAGATTGATATTAGCATTGGTGCCAAAAATTAACATTCCGATCCAAGTGAAAAACACAGCCCCCTGCACTAGTATTCAAATGAAGCAGAAAGAGCTAACTAAGACATTTTAGTCTAGTAGATTTGAGTCATATTTTGGCGGAATCGTTCACATTGTGATAAAGCACCAAATTTGGTACAGCGCTGCTCCAGAGAATGCTTATCCATATTGGAGAGGAACCACCTTGCAGCGGTAGTGTAAGGGCTTTTTTCAGGGCATTTTCAACCCCCCCTTATTTTTTTTCAAAAAAATCAAGTAATTAGCCGTCAAATATTTTTTTCACCAAATATGTCCACAAAACTGTTAATTAGTGATGTTATTAGTTTATTAAAAAAAATCAAGGGCGGTTCCATGGGGCGTTAGGGGTTCTCATCCCCTTTTTCGACAAATTATTATAGTAAATGCCCTGAATTAGATAAAATTGTTCATAATGTGATAAAGCACCAAGTTTGGTACACAGCTACACAAAGGTATACTAATGCTTATCAGGAGGGGAACTACCGTATAGCTGTAGTGTAAGGGCTTTTGGGGGGCATTTTCCACCCTCTTATTTTTTTCCAAAAAAATCGAGTAATTAGTAGTAAAAAAAAAATCACCAAGTATGTCTACAAAATTGTTTATTAGTGATGTTAGTAGTTTATTAAAAAAAATCAAGGGCAGTTCCATGGGGCGTTAGGGGTTCACACACCCTTTTTTCGACAAATTAATATAGTAAGTGCCTTAAATTATGTAAAATCGCCAATAATGTCATTAAGCAGCAAATTTTGTACAAAGCTTTACAAAGAATGTGAATAAGTAATTTGAAAATATATATGCTGAGCTAAATATGTCTACTAAAGTGTTCATTAATAATTTGATAATTCAGTCAATGCAACACATTTAAAACATCAGAAGAAATAAAACCTGACACAATGCTGTAAAAATAAACAATTGAACACGCCTTATATTTTTTTCGGCGCCTTTCCTATTCTGTTTTTCTTTTATCAAAAATAGATATTTAAATTTGTTTTGCGTAGCACAATACAATGTATTTATTTAAAAAAATCTTATTTATAGCAGAACAAAATGTTACCATAAATGTGACTATGTAATTATACTGTATTAATTCCAAACGAAACAATGCCACGTTTATTATGTGTGTGCGATAACATTTTTGACAAATATCTTGGTTAATAGTCTTAGCTCTAGTCCTAGTATAATTTAAAACCAACTGAATTGATAAGCTTATATTAATCTATCAACCTTATCTACTCAAATAACTCTTTGCGTTTACTATCACATCTACACAGTCCGGTACACATAGGATTTGCTTTAACCCTTTGACTTCCAGGCCGGAGTGCATGCCAGGATCCAGATATACTGGTGTAGGAGTTCTATTTTTCGTCATTTGAAGCTGGAATTGCTAACGCAATTTCCAGCTTCAAATGACGAAAAATACATAAATGTGGTATATATTTGACGAAAATTTGTGTCATTTTATGGTTACGTTCATTGACGAATGACGACGGGAATTTCCGTCATGTATGGTAGTGAAAAGGTTAAAACACTTGCAAATACCCTTCTTTCGGCACCTACCATGTACACTTTACCAACTCATGACATGACTTGACAGCCTCGGGTAAGGCTGTCCACATAGGCCTCCACGACTCATTGACCAGGATCCACCCCCAGTCTGCAGGACTAGACAGCTTAGGGTATTTTAGTGTTGACTGGCCCAGCAGTGACCAGCCTGGTATGCCGCTCTTTTTGCGTTCTCAACAAGGACGGCCTCAGTGGGCGATATATTTTCAATGTTTCGCGATCCTTGACTAGAGAGAATTTACGTTGCCTTATTCAGTTTTAATACATCACATGTCTTGCTGTACATCAATATAACAAACCGCTCAAAACACTCTGAGAGTGTGTATGATTGCTTAGAAAGATGAAGGAACACTTCTGTCTCATCAGGGAAACACTCCCATACATGTCTCCCATGCCGTTTTTTTACCTCGTCCAGTAAATGTTGAGGCGGTATCACACCCAGTGAAGCTATGGAACATTAGACGTGCAGATGATTTTAAACTACCAAGGTATGTGTGGGGGGGGGGGGGGGAGGCTGGAGTTTTTCTTGCAGATAAATTATTTATTTCAGCCCGGCTCGGCGGCGCGCTGCAAATTTTAAGTTTTATTACAATCATGTTTACATAGATAGAACAGTTCTTGAAGTAGGCTATATTATTTATTTCACATCCATCCGAAATTATCTAGTCTGCGCCTTAAGGGCTAATGTCGATATGCTTTCACATTATTCAGCGGACTGTGTAAGCATACTATGGTCTTCAATGTATACAGCCCAGCGGACACGAGACGTGGAAACAAAGTTGTCTTAATGTTGCGCCAACGTCAAAGACGGTGGGCAAACATTAAAACAGCAGTGATTCAACGTTTCGTGTTTGCTGGGAGGTATAGTTTCACATTGTAGCTGCACTATTTGACCTTAACTATTTGTCTCTGCCTCTCTCTGCCTGTCATACCACTGTCTACCATACACATTCTAAAAACATTACTGCTCATTACTAGTTTCTATGCTGTTTACCTTGACACATATTTCACCCCCCCCCCCCCTGTAGAGAATAGCGTCTTCACAACAATAGAGTAAAATATTTATGATGGCCGTAGGTCCATGACATAGGTATTTGAATGAAGCGGAAAAAAACTAAGATATTTATGATGATTTCAAATCGAACATAACCCACTATTGTATCTATTTTTATACTCGGTCCGTCATCACATTACGGGGACGGAAAGGGTTATATAAAGCCGCCGTAGGCCTACAATTTACTCATTATGTAACCTCACACCTTTAACCCTTACGCGACACTAACGTGTTCAATTATATTTTTCTCTAATTTGCAGCTATAATTGCTGACTCAATTTCTAGCTTCAAATGACAAACTACATAATCACGATATTAGAAAATAGAAAAAACCAAAGAAACAATTTTTTGACTTACCTGCTGCTTACTGGTGACCTGACGCAATGTATATACATTGCACATTTCAAGGTAGTTTAGTTTGCTAGACACCTGATGTCTTGTAAATTTGAGCATAATTTCGTCTACTTTTTTTTCTTGTTTTTAGTATGTACAGCGCTCGGATTTTTTTTGATGAACCGCTTTATAAATGATTTGTAATAATTATATATAAAAAATAGTGGTGTCCCGCAGTTAAAGGGTGATGTTTGCCGTTTAATTACTTTGGTAATCTTTGTTTGAACAGTACTGTTACTAATGCGTTACATGTGTTAATCCTACGTCCTTGCTGGTTAATTCTTGGCCCAATGTCTTGGACATTGGCCCGACATTGTAAGATCACTGTAGATGACCGTCGCGTTGTCGCGGTTGTGTTTTTTTGGTACTTACACAACATTAGTGCTGAGTTGTATGAGCTATGGCAGTTTTAATATATCTTAGTCCACGCTGTGCCTCATCTGCTTTATAAAGATAACAGTTATAAACAACGTGTTCACTTGTTCACTCAAGTGACATTATTTGACCGGTGCTGGGGAAATGTCGTCGAGGTGTCTACGCAATTGGGCCAATATTGTGCCATTATTATGCACATACCGATCGATCGTCCCAACAGACACGAGAAATTGAAGTACACAGTCATCAACATTGACCTAACATTATACCACCATTGGTTCAGTGCCTCATGTTGTTTGGTGCTTAGCTGCGAAGACGAGGTGTTGCGAGTGTGATTCTTAAATAGCCCGACATTATTGTTGAAACCACGCCTCCCCCTTCAATGATTACTAGTCCTACCGTAAAGTATTGTCACTCGTAAATGTTATATATCAACATATCGTCGGTTGGCAATAAAAAGCCTCCAATTTTTTTGAGATTTTTTATTTTCCGCATAATGCGTTTGAAGTTTTGCTTTGAAGTTTGTTCTGGTGCATGATGAATATCACACACATGTTCATTATTTGGTATGTTCCTTACATTGTTGGGTAGTTAGATAAATGATCAAATGTAGATTTTCTGCCACATTGTTAAAAATATGTGCGTTTTTGTTAGACAAAGTCACATTTTTAGTAGTTAGTGCTTTATTTAATTTAAATTTGTATCATGTACACTACCCACTAAAGCTGTTTAAGTCTTTTCATTTGGCATTTAACATTTCTTTTCTTCCTGTCATAGCTAAATAGCAAATACTTTACTAAAGTGAGTTGGGTCTTCACATTTGCCACTTTTCTCTCCATGTTATACTCTGTAATTAAGCTAAGTGAAATACCACTGACAGTTGGGTCTTTACAATCGTAATCATTTGGCATTTAAAAATTTTTTCTTCCTGTCTTAGCTAAATAGCAAATACTTTACTTTACTAAAGTGGGTTGGGTCTTTACTTTGCCACTTTTCTCTTTCCTTGTTATAATCTACCATCAAGCCAAGTAAGTGGTCACTGATGGCTGGGTCTTTTTAATTTCCATTTTTTTCATCGTGTTATACTCTATCATCAAGCCATGTTGGGTCTTTCTAATTGCCACTATTTTCCGCGTATTACACTCTACAAATATCCCACACTGTCATTAATGGTAGTATGGCATCACTCTAAATGAGTTTGAAGCTTTACATTTATGTCAGATACCAAAATATTCTTCATTTTTGAAAGATCTGAAAAAAAACGTATTTTTGCAGAAAAACATCTTCATTAAATGCACAATTTAAGCACAAATTTATTTTTGTTATTGTCACAAATGTTATTTGAATGTGATTATAAAGATATTTGCTATCCATTTCCGAAAAATCTGAATTTTGACCAAAATGTAGGTTAGTGCCTTCTTTTAGCCAACCCACGATATATTCCTGTTTTCCAAATAAACGTCTCTAGTCTTTTTTTTTCAAGAATAGCTATTTAATTATCTTGTGAACTACACGAGAATACTAGTATATACAAGGCAGAACAAGCAATTAGCAGCATGATATTGTAAAAAAGGCGCACTTTTGTTATAAGTGGATAAAAGTCAGTGGACTAGTTTTGAAATAATTTTAAAGTATATATTAAATCATTTTTCAATATAATAGCTAAACGGATGGTAAAAGAATCCTTAACTGAATGTTCCATAATGCTTTAAAGATTTATGATTTTTTTGTTTGGTATTTTGAATCAATTTAAGATGACCAATACTCGTAAAGTACTCATAAGTACTCGTTAAAAGTACTTTTATTTTTAAAAGTACTTGAGTACAAGTACGAGTACAATTACTTTTTAAAAGTACGAGTACTGAGTACCGACGAGTACTGCAAAATCAGTACTCGAGTACTAAAGTACCGAAGTACCGAGTACTATGGCCCCAAGCCTGAGTCATACTTAGGAAATTGTGTAAATTGGGCAAATTCAGCTCAATTTTCTGTTGTAATACACCATTTCATAAAGTTTAGAATTACTGAATCCAGCTTCACTGTGGTTAAGCGGTTACCATCAGCAAAACATGGCTGACACGGCTACCGATTCGTTTACATTTTCATCTATTTTGTGTAGTTTAACGTTCTCCTTTGCTCCATCGATTTGTAGGTGGATTAATATTATTACTGACATATTTTATCAGTATGTCTGAAGATGTTTCTTTATAAAAACAAGTAGGATTAGGGCTCAAGCCTACATAACTATCTGAAGCGACATTTTTTTTCGCAGAATTTATGGTCAGTAGTTGCCAATCAAAATGTGTCTGGTTATTCTGATCTCTTCAACCAAAAGTGTACTATCATGCTACATAGTCAATATCTAACCACCAAGAGCATACAAATGTGATGTTGTTTTTTTTAAACTTTTTTTTAGATTTTATATATAGGCCCCTATATATATATACATATACAATACACAGTACAGAACAAAAAGAAACGTGATTATACATGAGACGTGAAAAAACCCCAAAAAACTATGCTATATCTACGTGTTTAAGTGGTTATTAAATGGTTACTTTATAAGCATTAAAAAAACAGAAATGAAGTACTATTATATTCATGATAATAATTATGAATGTTTCAAAATACATATATCCGGCACCAAATCAGCACTGCCAATGCCAATGCGTCGGGTCTATTGAACAGAGGCCCACATCATCATGATCCTACCAAGCAAACACGAGACGCCGACCCGATGGCGACTCAATGCCGGGCCAGCGTCACAGACGGTGGACCACACCAAACCAACACCGGGCCCACATACATACATATCAAGCAGAGTTATCATAACCTCCCGGCTCAATGTTGGTCCACCGTCTACGACAATGGACCAGCACCGAACCAGCACGGTATACCGGGGTCTGAGATTCGCTGGCCATAGCTAAAGAAGAAACACGAGACGTCGGTCACGCCTTGTTCCGCCGTTGAACTAAAAACTGGCCCAGGAAACACGATGAATCGAAGCAATGCTGCTTCAACGCTGGTCCATCGTCTACAACGCTGGCCCAGCACCAAAAAGACACCGGTTCAACTCACCATGCCTACCGCCCAGCAAACACAAAACATTTGTACAACATTTGTACAACGCCGGCCCAACGTTTTCGACGCTGGACCAACATTGTACAAATGTTATACAAATGCTTTGTGTTTCCTGGGCGGGCAACTGGCATCATATTCAAATATTTCCATAACTATCAGATACAAGACGTCGAGACAACCATGGTACAATGCTGGGCCAGCGTAGCAGACGGTGAACCAGCATCCCCCCAGCGTCGGATCACCGCCCCATGCCTGCTGGACACCTTAATTCTTCAAATCATGAAAAACAACATTCCATTTACCCAGAAAGACCTCATATTTGTTAGTAGTTTTTGCTGTATATTCTTCCAGCGTAAATATTTGTTTTAGGTAAGAAAAACAGTTATTAAAAAGTGGTCTTCGATGTTGACATTTACAACAATATTAAAATGTTTAGCACTTAATATAATCAAAAAGTATATTTCCCTCCCTTAAAACCTAATACTATTTCTTCATTGCTTAATAAAACCTGCCGCCATGACTGATATTTCTTAAGCCACTTTAGAACTTTACTCCAGAAACCAGTAACAAAAGTACATTCAAGAAAAACATGTTCTAAACTTTCTGTTTCTATGTTGCAAAAAGCACAAGTATCATTAAGGACAATGCATATTTTTTTCAACCATTTGCACCATATACCATACACTAGGAATATACACTGTACATTCTGCTATATGCTGTTTCTCGTTATTTATTATTGTCCTCCATTCCTGTGGTATACTGGCAAGTATTCTATTATAGTCCAAGAAAGTGCCCCGAATATTAAATTTCATCTTAAAATGATTGAAATTGAATTATCCATTGATGTTTAGGAGATCTTTTATTATTAGTACATTATGTTTTGCCCAACCTGGAATAAAAGGAAATTCGTTTGTTAACTTATTATTAGACCATATTGGTTCGTTTAAAATATCAATGGTGGACTTCGGTATAAAGTTATCAGCATATATGTACCACATATCAAAACTTTCTTTCCAAAAGGGGTTAACCCTTTAACCGCCAAATTATTCAATCTGAATTTTCACCCACTTGAAGTTGTGTCTCGCTGATGCGATCCACAACTTCAAGTGAGTGAAAATTATTCAGATTTGACAAAATGGAGGTCAACTGTTTTCAAATATTGCTGATTGATGTCACATTTTATCTTTACCATGTTTAAAAGGTGGTACTTAATGTGCTGATAAAAATAAAAACCCGAAGATATGCGACAGCGGCGGTTAAAGGGTTAATGTGTGGGTCCTATAAAATATATTTCTTATACATAGTGCCCGTATCCCACAGGAATGGATGCCTTTTTAAAATACGATTCATTGGTGACTTCCAATTAGCATTACTTTGAAAAAAACACGTCTTATCCAGGATAGCTTCAAGCTTGAAGTGCACACAGCAATATCGACCATTCCAAGACCACTTTTAGTATACGTTTGGGTCACAACCTGGCGCCTTATCCTGTCTGGACCGTCATTCCACAAGAATTTGAAAAATAGTGTATTTATTTGTTTTGTAAACCATTTAGGCGGATTAGGGAGAACAATTAAGAGTGCTAATTTAGCTAATGCCAATGTCTTTATTATAGTTATTCTCCCTTTGTACGGTAAGCTTTCTCCATTTCCACGTCCGTAGTAATAATTAGCTCCCGCCGTCACCGTAGGTGAGACGGATGGAGCTATGGATTCCGCCTCCGTTTTTTTTGCCTCCTCTTTTGCCTATAACTTTGTAAGAAAATAAGCTAGGATAACAATTTTTGGTATGTGGGTTACTTCCAGGTGGATAATGGACAGGTTAAAATATTTTTAATCTGAATTCAATACGCAAGGTCGCAGAGGAGAAAATGATGATGTTACGGCGTTGGGCCGTTGGGCCGTTGGGCCGTCCGTAAACAATTCGTTTCCGGAGCATATCTCTGAAAGTACTTGTCCGATTGTCTTCAAATTTTACACACAACACCCGTAGGGGGTCTAGTTGTGCCTTTTGGGGTATTTGAACTTTGACCGACTTCTGGTTCAGAACTATGACCTATTTAGACGTTTTGACGCGCACTTCGTTTCCGGAGCAGATCTCGAAAAGTACTGGGCCGATGACAGTCATATTGCACATACATGTTCTCTAAAATCCCTAGTTGTGCCTTTTCAGGTTTTTGGACCTTGACCTTGAAGTTGACCCAGCACTTTGACCTAATTTATAACATCGGTAAATCCGACTTAAAGATTTTGCGGAATATCATGAAAACCGCTCAAGATAGCTACACCATTACTATTAAACAAATTGTGAGGTTTCAGGAGAGGATGCATATTTAAAAATTTCAAGTAGATAAAATTAAAAATGGCCGCCTATCGGCCATTATTCACCTCGACAGGCCTGATATTGTGGAATATCATGAAAACCGCTCAAGATATCTACACCATTACTATAAAACAAATTGTAAGGTTTCAGGAGAGGATGCATTTTGAAAAAATTCAACTCGTCCAAGTTCAAAATGGCCGCCAATCGGCCATTATTCACTTTCACATGGCCGTTATTTGGTAAACCGTGCTAGATGGCCAGACCATTTCTATAAAACAAAATGTGTGATTTCAGGAGAGGATGCATCTTGAAAAAATTCGACTCGATAAAATTTAAAATGGCCGCTTATCGGCCATTATTCACTTTCACATGGGCGATATTTGGTCAACCGTGCTAGATGGCTAGACCATTACTATAAAACGAAATGTGAGATTTCAGATGAGGATGCATCTTGAAAAAAATTGACTTGATCAAATTCAAAATGGCCGCCTTTTCGGCCATTATTTATTTTCACGTGGCTGATATTTGGTAAACCGTGCTAGATGGCTAGACCATTACCTGATTACTATAAAACAAAGTGTGAGTTTTCGGGGGAGGATGCACCCTGAAAATTTTTAACTTACGAATTCAAAATGGCCGACAATCAGCATTATTTACCTCGATAGGCCTGATATCAGGTAAACCGTGCTAGATAGCTGGACCATTACAATAAAACAAAATGTGACGTTTCGCGGAGATGATGCCTTTTAAAAACTTTCGACTAAATCGAATTCAAAATGGCTGCCTATCGGTCACTATTTACTTTCACATTGCTGATATTTGGTAAACCGTGTTAGATAGCTGGACCATTACTATAAAACAAAATGTGAGATTACAAGAGAGGATGCATCTTGAAAAAAATTGACTCGATCAAATTCAAAATGGCCACCTATCGACCATTATTCACTTTCACATAGCCGTTATTTGGTAACCGTACTAGATGGGTAGACCATTACTATAAAACAAAATGTGAGATTTCAGGAGAGGATGCATCTTGAAAAATTTTGACTCGATCAAATTTAAAATGGCCTCCTATCTGCCATTATTCACTTTCACATGGGCGATATTTGGTAAACCGTGCTAGATGGCTAGAATATTACTATAGAATGAAATGTGAGATTTCAGCTGAGGATGCATCTTGGACAATTTTGACTTGATCAAATTCAAAATGGCCCCCTATCGGCCATTATTTACTTTCACATGCCCAATATTTTGCAAACTGTGTTAGATGTTAGTCCATTACTATAAAACAAAATTTGAGGTTTCGGGGGAGGATGCACCCCAAGTTTTTAACTAGTTTATATCGAATTCAAAATGACCTAAATCAGCTATTAGTTACCTCGATTGGCCTGAAATCGGGTAAACCGTGCCAGATAGGTAGACCATTACTGGGGTACTGATTGGGATCATTAATTTCAGTGGAGGTTTGCAATCTCTGACAGACTGTCTAGTTCTCATCTTACTCTTAGACTGAGCTTCTCAGACCTAGTTGTCTTGTGTCTTGATTTTTAACCTAGCCTAGGACTACATTAATAACCCTACACAAAATTGCTTAAATCAAATTCTAATTCGGAGCGGGAGCTCCTGGACTTATGTAGTCTTGTTGTACTTGTTTTAGGTTTATTTGTTACGTTTAAGTCCAGTAAGTTATGTAGTGATGCGGACAGAGTAGCACCTAGAATATTAAAGGGCTCGTTTGTCCAGTTTAGATTATACTCTCTAAAAGTACGCTCATCTGAACCGGCTTTATTTCCTAGCCACACCGTCAATATTTTTTCTATATTAATCTTAAGCCCCGAATAATAGTAAAATTCATTTAGGATTGTCATTGCGGCTTCCAAACTAGATTTACTGCCGTCCATAACAAACTGTGTGTCATCGGCATATTGACTTAATTTAATTATAACTCCCTCAAGATTTAAACTTTTATTGCTTCACATGATTTTACTTCACGTGCTAGTATTTCAGAACACAGTAAGAATAAATAGGGTGACAGTGGATCACCCTGTCTGCATCCTCTGCCCAGCTTGAACATCCGAGAGATGTGACCATTTCGGATTATACAGGATTCGGCATTCTTATAGAGGATATCAACCCAATTACAAAAAGACGGACCAAATTGAAAATACTTCAACACATTTTGAATAAATTTCCAAGACATCGAGTCAAAAGCTTTCTCGAAATCTATCAAGAGAAAGTCCAGTACGGTTATGTAATTTACTTTGATATATAATATCATATAAGAGTCTAGTACTTTCACCGATAAATCTACTTTTCATGAAACCTTTTTGTTCTCTGCTAATAATTTCGGGTAGCACAGACTTCAATCTGTTCGCAACGCAAGCTGATGCCATTTTATAAATTACGCTGAAGAGCGAAATTGGCCGCCATTTAAATAAAAAATCTTGACTTATCTCCTTTTAGTAAACATGTTATTACGCCTCTACGTTGACAGATAGATAGATTCCCATTGACCACCGATTCATTTCTTGATCTAAGGATAAAATATTTCAAATTCGACCAGAAAAATTTAAAAAACTCCACAGAAAATCCATCCAGACCTGGACTCTTATTATTTTTCATTTGGTTCAAAGAATTAGCCAGTTCTTTATACGTTATTTCCCCTTCTAATTGTCTCTGACAATTTAGGACCTTCTAAATGATTAAGATACTGCTCCGTTTCTAAATCGGATGCCCTGTCTGAGTTAGTGTAGAGATTAGAATAAAAGTTTACTTGTTTTTCTAGTATGTCTTTTGTATTACTAACAATTGATCCATCTTCGTTATACAATTTAGGAATTAGTTTACTTACGTACTGTCGGGATTCTAATGAGCTAAAATAGTTAGTAGGTTTCTCTCCTTCTTCTATCCACCTCGCGCGTGTTCTTATTTTTATGCCTTCAGTTTTAATTTGTCTGATTTCCTCCAATTCTGATTTTATTTTTTGTTAATTCATTATGAATCTTTTCCGAATAAGATTCACCAATATTTGTTTCAATTTCATTTATTTTGTTTTCAATATCCCTTTCAACTAAGTTTCGTTTTTTCTTTTTACTTGAAGCATACGAAATAGTATATCCTCTTATATTCATTATTACCGTTTTCAAAAATAACTGGTCCGAAATCGTTAATATAATATCCTGAGCCGGTAAAGACGCTATTTGATCTTTATTATAAACTAGTGGCGTATAATCTGACAATGTTTCTAAAATAATATTCTGATACATATACCGCATCCCTCAACAAAGAATTGTAAAATTCGAAATACCCCCTTCCTTTTATATTTTCTGCTACCTTATATTCCATACTAATAAGAGAATGATCTGTTTTATAGCCTGGTTTAATATGTGCCTTTTTAATTTGGGATAAAATATTGTCCGTGCCTGTTTTTTATATTTATTTTGTCGCCACGTGTAATGTTTAGTACCTCCATGTAACAATCGTCATATGTCCGTGAGGCAGTATTTTTCTATTATTTCATTCAGAATCTCTCTACTTTTAGGGTTAATAATATTTCTGTAATTTACTGTGTCCTGATCTGGCTGCATAACCATATTCCAATCCCCACCAAAAATCGTATTATGCTGACTAAAATCACCCAGTGTGTGGTCATTAGGTTTTTATAAAAAAAGAGGCGTGTCCTTATTTGGTCCGTAAATATTTTTCAGTGTAATGTCTTTATCCTCAATTCTAATTTCAACAATGGTGAAATCACCGTGTTCGTCACTTTTACTTTTAATAACCTTATATTCAAAATCCTTATTGAATAAAATAGCACAGCCCGTGGAGTTTGATTTATAAGGGCTCGCAATAACCTGTCCACCCCACTGGGTCCTTAATATACCTACGTCCTGGTCTGTCACGTGTATGTCTTGTAGAAAAATTATAGAGTATCTCTTTTCTCTAAGATAATTCAGCACGTCCCGTCTTTTATTTACGTCGGCTAAGCCTCTACAGTTAAAGGTGATCTATCACCCCTTATATGGTATGAAAAATTATGTCCTTATATGGGGTGAATGACTATCATGTGACCCTCTCAGAGGGTCACATGATAGCCAATCACCCCATATAAGGAAACACTTGTGCCCCATCTTTTGGCGACTTTGATTTATTTGTCACAAATTTATTCATACTATATAAGGGGTGATATGTCACCTTTAAAGAGGCAAAATTTACTGTAGCCATTTTGTATGCATTATGTTACATTTGTTATACATTTGTATTTTAATATGGAGACGTAGACATAGTAAGTGAAGATAATAATAATGATATAGACATGCATGTTCTGTATGTCAATAACGTCTGATGTAGACCTACTGACCAATGTACACAGTATAAATAAACAAAGGGACCGTTTCCAGACATATATACAGATGTGATGTTTATTGAGGTGGACCAGGTAGCCAGGGAGAAGGATGTGCCGTTTGCAATACCAGCTGCTAATATACCGATTTACATTTGGTATTGTACTCCTCACTTTCTAAATTAAAGCATTTCCAGAACCATCTATGTAATCTATAAATAGTCGAGTAGGTCAGGTTGAAAAACCTGACAGATATCATTGCAAGTAATTCCTCTGAGCCGACCATGGATATAGCAACCACCATAAACATACTGTCGATGTTATTTGCCACATTCAACATAGCGCCCTGATATAAAAACTATCCAGACACAAGTCTTTATAACTGAAAAAATAGTTTTGAAATCATTAGAATTATATCTTCTCATACCCAAGGACACAATAAACCCACAAGAGTCTGAAAGTGGACAACGATACCATAGCATTCGCCACATTTTCAGTGCATAAAATGGCTAGCATGGCAGATTAACATTACACCTGCTGGCTTGAACATTTAACAAAATGAAAAAAGTATCTTTATTGATGATATTCCCAATTTGGTGGTGCGTTCTGTGATTGATGTATAATCAGATTCTTTCATAGATCGTCCCCTACTTTTTTAATGCTGTCAGACCTTTCCCACGGCGAAACCAAGTGTAATTTACCAAACAACCTCCCACTCGATGACAGGAATATCCTCTTTCACCAATGCTGTTTTTATGGATTCAGTGTATCAAAAATATTTCTAGGCTGGTATTAAAAAATTGATAGAAATAATTGATGTTGAACTTGCTCGCATTCGAACTGTTCTTCCATGTTATGTTCAGGTGAGAAATAGACAATGAAACATGTTGAATTATGGTAACAAGACGCCCCCCCACCCCCCACCCCCTTGGAAGACCTTGTAGAACTGCACAGCCAATGTTGAAGAGATAACTTGACAACTGGTTGTGTCTTCAAAATATAAGATTTGTTAAGCCTCCCCTATTATAAAACAACGCTCATGTGTGAAGTCCACCAATATGATCCGAAGTTTGGGAAAGTGTGACCAGCAGTAGTACGTTATATAATATTCTCGACCATTTGTCCTGAGCACGATAGACTGAGCAAAAAAAGTGGTGCTATTTTATTATTTATTATTCATTAGAAGGATAATACATGTAGTGTTTTTTTTTAAAATAACACATAAATCCTGGAAAGGTTTATCAATGAAGTGTTTCAACAAGTACATTTAGGTGGGATAGGGGGAGGGGGGGGCGGATTATTTTGTTGTAGATGGCTAGTGTTTCGACCAGGGAATTAAAAGCTTATTATTTCCCGAGAACTTCGCGTTAAGAGGGTTATATAAAAACTATCCAGACACAAGTCTTTATAACTGAAAAAATAGTTTTGAAATCATTAGAATTATATCTTCTCATACCCAAGGACACAATAAACCCACAAGAGTCTGAAAGTGGACAACGATACCATAGCATTCGCCACATTTTCAGTGCATAAAATGGCTAGCATGGCAGATTAACATTACACCTGCTGGCTTGAACATTTAACAAAATGAAAAAAGTATCTTTATTGATGATATTCCCAATTTGGTGGTGCGTTCTGTGATTGATGTATAATCAGATTCTTTCATAGATCGTCCCCTACTTTTTTAATGCTGTCAGACCTTTCCCACGGCGAAACCAAGTGTAATTTACCAAACAACCTCCCACTCGATGACAGGAATATCCTCTTTCACCAATGCTGTTTTTATGGATTCAGTGTATCAAAAATATTTCTAGGCTGGTATTAAAAAATTGATAGAAATAATTGATGTTGAACTTGCTCGCATTCGAACTGTTCTTCCATGTTATGTTCAGGTGAGAAATAGACAATGAAACATGTTGAATTATGGTAACAAGACGCCCCCCCACCCCCCACCCCCTTGGAAGACCTTGTAGAACTGCACAGCCAATGTTGAAGAGATAACTTGACAACTGGTTGTGTCTTCAAAATATAAGATTTGTTAAGCCTCCCCTATTATAAAACAACGCTCATGTGTGAAGTCCACCAATATGATCCGAAGTTTGGGAAAGTGTGACCAGCAGTAGTACGTTATATAATATTCTCGACCATTTGTCCTGAGCACGATAGACTGAGCAAAAAAAGTGGTGCTATTTTATTATTTATTATTCATTAGAAGGATAATACATGTAGTGTTTTTTTTTAAAATAACACATAAATCCTGGAAAGGTTTATCAATGAAGTGTTTCAACAAGTACATTTAGGTGGGATAGGGGGAGGGGGGGCGGATTATTTTGTTGTAGATGGCTAGTGTTTCGACCAGGGAATTAAAAGCTTATTATTTCCCGAGAACTTCGCGTTAAGAGGGTTATATATTGTTCAACATTGTCTCTGGGTGATCTTGCTGGACTCACTGGCCACAAAGTGGTGTATTGCAGAATAAAACTAAAAATTTGCCAGTTTACATATTTTCACAAAGTTTACTAAATACTAGCGGCCATATTGGACGCCATTTTGAATAAGTGGAAACACATATTAATTGACCAATAAGTGTGATATTGCCTTAGTTATTATACTGATGCAACTCCGTTAGCATTAGTAATGAATATTTTTTTATGAATACTAATTTTGTCCCAATTGATATTCTAGAGATGTGCAGTACAAGCCTCGTGGATTAAAAGGGTTAAATATTTAAATAACATTTTCTGGGGTGGTCTAAAATTATTCACTGACCACCAAACCAGTTAAAATGGTGTATTACAAAAAAATAATAATCCAAAATTGACCCGTTTATGCAAATTGTCAGGTCTGACTGCACGTTGGTGGCCATCTTGGACGCCGTCTTGAATAACTAGGCCTATAGACAATAGTTTATAGACAATAGTTTATTTCATAGGATCTGCCAAAATATATACATATAAAATATGTATGAATACATGCCAGGAGAGCATGTTAAAGGTGCGTAGTTATCATGTTCTAATAATATAACGTACATACATTTTTTATTTTTATTTGATTTCTCACTTTACGAAATAAATATTTTTTTCAATGAACTTGCATAATTTGAACAATTGATTTTTATTTGTTACATTCATTAGTGTTTCAAATTTAACTGATGAAGGTGAGTTTCTGTGACGTTTTTTTTATTAATTCCTTTAGTATGACTACAAGGTGAGAACAGTTAAAAATATAGTGAAATTCATCGCCAATATCTTGTGTGCACAGCTCACATGTTCTGAGGTTGTAGGGTATATTTTGTCTGCAACCTGATTCAATTGGAAGGTTGCGGTTTCTACAGCGAAACTTAGCCATGATGCCTCTCTCGCGATAGGACAAATTTACTAAATATGTTTTTAAATTTAGTGTTGTTGTAAACATCCTGTAATATAAATTCTTTCTGTTGAGATTAATTTCCGAGGTCCAATGTTGAAAAAAATGATCTTTAATTCGTTGTTGTAATATTTTTTTTAATTAATTTATGTTTTCTGAGATGAGTTGGTAATCCCAGACGCCCGAAAAACCACAACCTTCCAATGTATTTTTCACGGTTGAAAGCAACGGGGACTTATATATATTCCGATTGTATAGATTAAAAATTAATTGATACAAAACATCTGACAGTTTTGGTGAATACTCTAAGAATACTCAATGGTGTCAGCTGGAAATCATTCAAATATTGATTCTATACATGTGCCCTTAAAAGAATCAGCATCAACTTCTTTAGGGGTATTTTAAGAAGATTGATCCCATGGCTGCTGGACTGATAAAGCATATTTAATGTCCAGTCGCGTATAAAAAAAACATGCTCTGTAAAAAAATTAATAATGAATTAATGTTTATAAATATTAATTAATTAAAATAAATAATTGTCATTACCATAGTCACTGTATTGATACCAAGCATTCACCTTTAATAATGCATTGAAAATATTATAAGCCTTATAGATAATAATTTTGTCCTAATTGGCATCACAAAGGTGTTCGATAAAAAGCCTCCGGGACTAAAAGGGCTTAATATTGATCAGCATTTTCTGGGAGTGGCCTAGCTGGATTCAGTAACTCGAAACTAAATGAAATGGTGTATTACAACAGAAAACTGAGTAGAATTTGACCAATTTACACAATTTCCTAAGTATGACTACTAGTATATGCCGGCGGCCATCTTGGACGCCATCTTGAATAACACAAAATTGCACCACTTTCAAAACCTACATCCATCCTGGCGATTACCTCCACGTATGTGCCCAACACCTGGGACCATCAGAAATTATCTAGCTTTCAGTGTATACCTGAGTGTTATTTCTTGGTACTGGCTGACTGACTAAGGATACATGTGACCTCGGCCCACGGTGATCTCGGCCGAGTGACCTCGGCCCACTTTAGTGATCTCGGCCCAGTGACCTCGACCCACTTTTTTTCCTCTCGGCCCAGCCTGTCAACATTCTCTAGTCACTTTCTCTAATTCACTCCACTCATAAAAAAATAAAAAATGGTGACCTCGGCCCACTTTGGTGACCTCGGCCCAGTGACCTCGGATTTTGACAATATTAAAACCATGAATGATATTAAATTTGATGGCGAACAATGTAGATTTTTACAGCTCTCATAAAAAAGTTTTACAATTAGCAATATTATATTGTTGGATAATTACTGGCGGATCCTTTTTTGTGATGCCAACAGACGAGCAAACATATATTTAAACCGGATCTGCTGTAATTTTATTTCATTCGCTTGTAGAATAAGTCTTTAGTCTTTTCAGACTGGTCTTCAAAGGAATTGCGCATATACCAGTTAAGCGAGAAATTAGGACGAAATTTAATTTCGCACATACATGTCCAAAATAAGAAATACGGGAATAACTGATAAATGGGACTTTCGGCACACTTGCTACGTTGCCACAGCAGCCCACAATTTAAACGACTTCCACAAATTCTAGTCTATGGATATGTTCACATCTTATGGCCATAAATTAAGAAGCCAAAATAAAAATACTGATTTTTTTATGATTTTAGCCTGATTGTACCGCTTTAACGTACCAAACTATAGTTCAATTATAACAGTAAATATTACTTTCCTGGACTTCCACATTTCCATGCAATTAATTAGTGGGACCGGTTTGTTTCTTAACTTTTATGAACTTTCATTTACAGGAATTGATCAAAATAAAGAAATGATATGTATGTTATGTACTTAGTCATATAATGTATCTTTTTTTTAAATATTTATATAACATATGATCAATTAACCCTTTAAGCCCTCACGATGCATTAAAGCATAATTTTACATCACCGAAAACAGACTTATTTTTCTACAAAATTTGAACGAAAATTTCCATGAAACTGGTTTATCAATACATGGCAATATTCTTTAATATTTCACCCACATCAAATCCTCTTCATCCACTACAAGTTGGGAATTGCGACAGCAATTCGCGGCTTGTAGTGGATGAAGATGACTATGGTAAATTCAGGCCTGAAAGGGTTAATATGTTAAATAAACACTTTAATCCCGATTCTTTGTGATTAACTCTGTTACGTAGGTGCTAACGATCAAAACAGCGTAGGCATTACATGTTGATTCACCTTAGCTGTTATACGTTTCAACTAATATAAAACATCACAGACAAATTGCGTGTACTTAAATAGCCGTTAAGACATAACCGCAACACTTGACACGCAGCAGGTAATAGGGTCAATCATTCTCCACACATAGATGTCGCTCAGGTCAACCCCGCTCTCTCTCTGTAACCACACGCCATGTTCAGACAGCAACTGCTCATTTTGAGCAGTTTTGTTGATATAACAACTGTAGGCTTATAAACACGCTTGATTGTCCTGAATATATATGGCAAATAATATGAATAGGCATGCCTAGAAAGCGAGCGGAATTATTATTATGAACTAAAGTAGGGGCTCATGTAATTACATAGGCTATATAGGCCTAAGTATAGTAGTAGCCTGAGACTAAGTATAAGTCAATGTAACGTGAGGATTACGTGTGGGCTAGACTACACAGCAAATGGCAGGCCCTGCCAGTTCACTGGGCCCTGCCGCAGGGTGTTGAGCGATCCATATATTGTCGGAAGGCCCAGGCCGCCCACTTGCGAGCTAGCTAAAGTCTAAACCAAACAAAAAACATTGGGCCCTGCAATACTGAGACTGAGTTAGATTACACTACTATTTACAGAAATGTAGTGTTATCTACATCGTCAGTGTCTAAAAAAATAAAAACGGAAGCAAATTTTTTAGATGTCGTCCAAGTATGTTGTAGAAATAGACTAAATGAACTGTCAGTGAGTTTGGTCTTAAATAACTTTGCAAGGGAAATGTTCTCGCAGGGAATTTTTCTACTCGCTAGGTGGTGTATACATTCACATCGGCGATAATCAGGGACGTTGACGATAGATTTTTTCCTGTAAGTATGTGGGGATGACTGAACTTTGCCCTCAACAATACTAATCCGGAAACAAGATGTCAGCGCCCATGAACACCACGAAATATTCAATCTAACACTGTAAACATTAGATCTTTGGCCTTTCTTTGCTGACACCCGTTGCTGTAAGAGCTCGCTCCCGCGAGCTGGGGCCCTTCAGGCCCCAGCTCGCGAGTCCGCTCGCTATAAAACACCACTACTCCGCCACATATGAGTTTCTATTCACATAGAAATAGAAAACATTCAGTGGATTACTTTTTCTGCCTACGCGCTTCTGTGAGAAGGTCCATGTTTACGTTTTTCTGACAGAATTTACAATCGGCTTCAAAACACTGGCAAATGTAAATTACTGAATGACATGCGAATTGTGCTGGTTCAATTTATCCACTACTAAACAGAAAAAATAGTCCTCACCTGTAGCAAACTCTAAGATCAAATTAAATATTGAAAAAAGGATGAGTAATGAGTCGGAGTGAACACCATAATAGTTCCGTGGTTATAGGAATGGTTATAAAATCACGTGGTAACGCTCACTAACGGCTGATAAATCTGGTCAATCGCCATGCGTGCATACGGCGAAATGAGCGTGTGGTATCAGAGATATAATCTCTGAGGTTAGAATGAGGGTCAATAGGATTAGCTGTCGTCCTGTGTCTCCCCGACAACTTTTACCGTTATGACGTTACGTAATGGTGATTAGGCCTGCGGAAAAGTGGGGTGGCATCGACCAGATTAAGGGTGACGGTGATAAGAAAAATTATATCATGTAATTTTCAGATTTAGATTTTGACAAAATACTGTTGCTATATGTTGTTTGTATATTAGATCGTCTTATCCATTACTTGTCATTATTATTCATTCATTTATTCGGGCATTTATATTAAAAATTGCTTGTCCCATTAAATTTACTTTACATCACCACTCAATTTATATAATGTTCATTCACTTTATTTTATTATATTGTGATATATTATATTTCCGTGCGTTGGCCTAATAAATTTAAGCGCATTTCGAGTTATAGGCCGTGAACGCCAATTTATATGTTAACGCCGTAATTATATTGCTCACCACGGGGTTTAAAGGGTGCCGTAATCTAATCGTCGTGATATTCAGGCTAAAGTGTGAATGGTTAAAGCCTAGGATTGAATAATAATAATAACAACATAAAAAATACATTGGTAGGTAGTACAGAAAAATGATGTCCAAATATTAATAGTTTATTCCCACAAACATTTATAGCATAATAAAAAAGTAGCAATCGAGGGATATGTGTTAATATGCTTTTGCCTAACAAAGGCATTATCTGCTATGCAAAAGTAGATCATTTGAATAGTGAAACTCGAAGCCTACATGCATACATATACCTTCTCGTCTTTAAATTTCATTATTGGGCCTTATGAAATACATACATAAACTATTTTCAAAGTGGCGATCTCGGCCCACTTTGGTGACCTCGGTCCAGTAACCTCGGCCCACTTTGGTGACCTCGGACCAGCAACACTGCCTCAGAAAAGTGGGCCGAGGTCACTTAGACCACTTTGGGCCGAAGTCACCAAAGTGGGCCGAGGTTACAGAAATGTGGGCCGAGGTCACCTGGTCCGAGATGGTCGTGGGCCAAGATCGCCAGTACCCCCGACTAACAGGTCTACAATGACTTGCCCAAGGTCAGGAGTGGGGGGGGGGTGTAGTACCTTGCCAGTACCCGACTAATTTAATGCGCAGAACCCATTTCTGATATCACATAATCTACGCCCCTTAAGAACAATTTTTTTGCCCTTCCTACAGTCAAAGTGTTCCGATCATGGACACCACTAGTGCCTACACATCGCGCTCGATGTAGGCATATGATAAGCACGAGAGATGGGACACCTTGAAGCTAGTGTTCCTGATGATAACTAGGCCTACATGGGAAGAATACTTAACAGGGCTAGTTTACAGTGTGTGACTTTTACAGATTCTGGACTGAACACGTAATCTAAGAATCCAAATATGTAGGATCAGTTATGATATTAGAAGAGGCAGATGTGTGACATGCTAACCTACTTCACGTGTGTTCCACCTTTCCTATCTATAAAAAAAAGCTTGTGTTCACATATGTATTATTACCCTGTGTAAATGTCAAGATGTCCTAATGTTACTTAACGGGACTTGCCCAGGTCTAAAATCATTAAAAAATCGGTGATTTTATTTTGGCTTCTTAATATGACCATATGATGTAAACATAGGCTAGATATAGAGACGAAATTTCTGATTTCTAATTATTGACAACCATGTCAAAAATAAAAAACACGGGAATTTCGTCTTTATATCTAGCCTAGCTGGTGAATGCGCAGCACAAAAATTAAAAAAACGTTTGCAGTTCTAGTTTATGGACATGTTTATATCATATGGTCATATTAAGAAGCCAAAATAAAATCAACAACTTTTTGATGATTTTAGACTTGGGCAGGTCCCTTTAGTCTCTACGCTTTTCCAGAGTGACTTTTTACCACTTACAAAAATGTGTTTTTTAATCTCTGGTTGTTGGTGAGGGAAACTGGTATTTACACTACTATCATGGCAATGTCACGTTTAGCATATTATTGATCTTAAATGTTATCTGATATCCACATAATAACAGCTTTAAAAAATATTCTTATGGCAATGTTAAATAAATTTATTTGAAGTGTAGCTATGATTAGATTATGGATATTTTAATATATACAATCTACAATATCACATATTTTAGAAATGTATTTCATTATTGAATGCATAACAGGGCACGTATTTGAAAATACCATCTTTGCTAATGTGTATACACCCTGTATAAAAATATTTTAATAAATAAATAAAATAAATACGTATCACTATGATTGAAAAAATGTCGTAACCATATTGAAGTCACGTGAACCTACACTCATTCTTGGTGTCTCCGGGTGGCAGTGTAACGCCAATCATACAACAGCGATATATGCAGACCATCAAATTATGATTTTCAATTTGACAGAAACACGATCCTTTTAGGGGTTTTGTCAAGTTAAAAAAAATCCAAAAATCCGAGAGAAACTCGGATTGGTCAGACAAACCCTATCCATTTTTTTTTTTGAAACATGAAAACAACACATAAAACACACGAAAAACACAAAAAAACACAAAATTTTCAAAAAATAATAATAATCCGAGTTGGGGCTTGACCCACCCACCCACTTCCGAGTTTTTCTCGGATTTTTGGATTTTTTGTAACTTGACAAAACCCCTTAGTATGAATTCAAGATGGATAACAAGTAAAGGACAAAAAAAGCGATCTTTTGTGATGTGGAACCCATTTCCAAAACAGAATTAAAGAATTCTAGGCTTCTCTCACCTTCCAACACCACATGGAAGGGTAACGGTATAGTGAAAATATTTTTTACTAGTGGTCTAATATTTACATGTGATATGTCATGTCTGACTAACTTGCTGTCACATAGCCATCAGTCACCTTGAAGACATAATATTATTCTATGATCTTCAAACAATTTTTATGAGGAATTAAAGCTTGGTTTGTGAGCATTGTGCCCTCTCTAATCGACATGTTCACGGGTTAATTGGATGTTTAGTTGGAGGGTGTCTGTGTAAAGACACAACCATAAAATAATACTTTGTTTATTTTACAAACGAGAAAAATCTTCGCCAATGCGGTTAACGAGTCAATCGTTCGTCATCGTCTTTTAGTCTTCCGTCAACAGGAAAAGCAGGTCGATCCCTTCACGGGATGGCATTGTAACAATTAGAGACAAACGCACAGCACAATTTTAACATATTTAACTTTTACAGCGCGGGGATAGACTTTAGTCGTCAGAATCTGACATAAAGTCGATCCCCGAAATGTAAGAGTGAAAATATAACAGTAAAATATTTCTAATGACCGTAAACCCATAACATAGGTATTTAAATGAAGATTAAAAATATATGATTACAAATCTTTATAATGACTATAAACCCATAGCATAGGTATTCAAAAGAAGAGTAAAAATATTTATAATGACCGTAGAGGCGTAGACCAATAACATAGGTATGCAAATAAAGCAGAAGGAGCCAAGGTCACGCCGCTTAAGGTCATCCAGTTTCTGAGAATAATGGTAATAGTGTACGTACCGATGCTGAGAATAATGGTATTAGCGTACGTACCGATGTCTAGATGCTTCAGTGAACCACAGACAGTTTGTCGTAGTGGTGGATATAGGCTTACATCACTGATAAAGAGCGAAACACGCCAACGCGAACGCGAGCACGATTAGGCACGCGACGAGGGACGCGACGATAGACCCGAACATCGCGTGACTGTCCAAACTCGACCAACGCGACGCCCAACACAACAGGTGAGGCGCGACAACCGGCGCGACGTGCGACGCGACGAAAATGTAACAGTTTTGAAAATGATCGCCTTGCTTATCGCGCTCGCGTACGTCGTCGCGACGGTATGTTTTGGCATAATCAAATAGTTTATTTGAAAAACTGACGCGCGACGTCGCGCACGACCAGCGCGATTGCCCGCGCGCGATAATCAGGTTGATGTGTTTTACTTGATTAACCCTTTAAGCCCTCACGATGCATTAAAGCATCATTTCACATCCCTGAAAACAGACTGAATTTTCTAACAACCAAGGGTTTTAGAATGAAAATTTCCAAGAAACTGGTTTATCAATACATGGCAATTTTCTTGAATTTTATTACCCACTTCAAATCATCTTCATCCACTACAAGTCGAGAATTGCGACAGCAATTCGCGGCTTGTAGTTGATGAAGATGACAATGGTAAACTCAGGCTTGAAGGGGTTAATGATATCAGCACAAGCCTACCTACCGCTCCCCGTACCTTACTAAGCTACAGACAATATGTGGTGGACATATATATTATACCACTATGGCGTCACTAGATTCACGGGCGCTTCAATGTCATTTACAGAAGGTATAAGTCACAAAAACAAATCCTATAGCAATATGAGCTTACATACCCAGTCTGTGGTTGGTGGAGTGCCAGACAATCTGCAGAGGGTGTTGTAGATGTCTCTGAATCAGACGTTATGACACCCCCTACACTGATCAATCAGATCAGACGTCAACTAGACCCTATGCCAATTTCTGAGAAGACGAAGGTGAGCCACAAGGCACACGACTTTGTTGCGACGTTGAATCAACGTCAATGACATAGATTTAAAATTGCAATAACGCTGTGTGCCCTGTCGAAGACTAGGCCTAGTACTATTCAGTAGACGTGTGACTGACTCGAAAACATGAGACGATCGTACATGGTGGGGTAATGTTGGCACAGCGTCAAATTGAAAATATTTTTCGGTCTCCATAGTCTATACACAGATAGTAGGCTAGAGTTGTAAAGGTTACGCCATCATAAAAAGGGCCTAAATAACAAAGTTCGCCTATCTCTCATGACAATTAAGTTTTTTGGTCTCATTTTAAAGAAAGATATATTACCTTTTATTTGGGACGGGGTAAAGGCCCCGTCACACATACAATCACGCACGTCCAGCGCACAAAAAAAAAAATTTGGTCAGTGCGTTGTGATTCGCCGGGCGTGCCTCAGAATTCATTGATGATTTGACGAGAACGCCTGATGAGCGTCATTCATATTTTGTGTGCCTCATCCTCTGCGCACATTTTCTGAATGCTCATAAATGTGAGCGTTTTTCCACGTGTGAATGTAGACGCCAAAAGAACGTCAGACCAGCGCCAGTCTAACGTTAGGCACAAGTAGGGCACACGCTTTAAATTCGTTGTGTTTGCGTTGACCGAGGTTTGTCCCAGTCACACATGTAAACAAAGCACAGTCCACACATAAAAAAAAAAAAAAAAATTTGAGTCGGTATTGTGAAAAACGTCGCAAGCTGGTAGCGAATGCACAGCGTGTTTCCAACGCAAAGTGCGAATGAACAGCGCTTTCCTCACGCGTTGGACGCATACAGTGCGCATTAAACCCTATGATGATATAATTTTTTACTAATAACTTAATAACTCCAGCATTTATTTAATTATACCTTTATCGCCTGCCTCACTTATCATTGTAGTGCTGATCTAATGCTAATAATGGAGGGAGGCGTTGTTGTCGCTGTGTAAAGGCCCAGTCACACATACCATCACGCACGGTCAGTGCGTTATGGTTCGCTGGGCCTGCGTCAGAATTGGTTGATGATTTGACGAGAACGCCTGATAAACGTGTGTCAACTTCTGCGCATATTTTCTGCATGCCCAAAAATGAACTTTTTTCCACTTGTGAATGTAGACGCCAGTAGAACGTCAGACCAGCGCCAGTCTAACGTTAGGCGTTCGTCGACCGAGGTTTGTCCCAGTCACACATAAACGACGCACAGTCAACCCATAAAAAAAAACAATTTGAGTGCGGATTGTGAACAACGTCACAAGTTGTTTGCGAATGCACAGCGTGTTTCCAACGCAAAGTGCGAATGAATAGCGTTTGACAACGCGTTGGACGCATACAGTGAGCATTAAACCATATTATGCTAATGTCGACAATAATAGTAACTTTCATCAGTTTGTTTTGTACATATGTAACCATTTTTATAAAAAGAAATGTGTCCTAAATTTATGATAACATTATATGTTTGGAATTAATTTCGACAAATTAAAAACACATTTTGCGCTTAAAGCCGTGTATCGTGT
Source organism: Flabesymbios commensalis (assembly GCA_964017125.1). Classification (NCBI taxonomy): domain Eukaryota; kingdom Metazoa; phylum Annelida; class Polychaeta; order Terebellida; family Flabelligeridae; genus Flabesymbios; species Flabesymbios commensalis. The sequence goes on along the minus strand of OZ024914.1, from coordinate 7,274,495 downwards.
GAAAAACCACCTCAAATGATTAAAAATAAAATGTCGTTCTTCAGAGCTCTAACGGTTTAGCTGCAGAAATAACATAGTCACAGCTTGTTGCTCGAGCGCTGGGCGAACTGGCGGCGTGTTCCCAGCGCCTTATACTTCGAGCGCTCATGCAGCGCAGGGCAGGCGCGTTGCCCGCGACGGGCAGCCATGTGATACAAAGCAAAAGTATTTAGCGTTGATATGACGTTGTTCTAGCGCGCCCTACGTGTTTCTGGCGGTCTTCTGGCGTGTACATTTATGCGTTCATATGCGTTCGATATTTTAAACATACCCAACCTCCTTTGACGATTAGAGGGCGCACAAAAATATGCGTGGCGTTAGTACAGCGCGCTCCACGAACCAGTAACGAGAGTTGACGCACGACCGTCGGACGACAGAGGCTCTAGCAAAAAATAATCAATTTTCAGTGCGTTGGTCGTGCGTCGACTATGTGTGACGAAGCCTTGGGCTAGAAAAAAACTCAAAAATGCCGGCACTGAGCGCGCATATAGCGCCCAACTAACGTGTTCCTAACGCATGTCCAGCGAGCATATAACGCATATGGGGCGTTCCAAATGCTTTCTAACTTATTCGTGCCTCGCGCTGGCGATGCGCGATGTATTCGCCAACTTTGTCGCCCTGCTGACGCGCAGATTTATACACCTGTTTTATTTATAACACGCTGTGTAATCGTCTAAAACTCGCTGGCTCTTCTGATATCCTGACAAATTCATGGACGCACAACGACGCACTGCTCGAATTTTTGTCACTCAAGGCGTGGGCTGTGCGTCGTGTATGTGTGACTGGGGTACCTGAATCCGACGAAAAAAGTGTTCGAGAATTTTTTACAAGATGAAATTCGAGTTCATTTCAAAAATATTTTTTTAATTGTAACATACATTGATTAGAAATCGAACAAAATAGGGTGTAATGTTTAAAATAAAGTTGAATTTTATTTTTAGACCCTTTGACATCTAGAAATTTGATATTTTTTATTACTTAAAAATAACCGTCTAAACATAGCACATTATATTGAAGGGATCGTTCAGATAACACCGTGTAATGTCATACCTTCTCATTTATGCCTTATTATATATTTGTTGCATAGTTAGACTAGGTAACATTGACAAAAAATGCTCGAAAAGGTTAATATGGAACTAAATATCATCGTAGGACAAAAATGAGTTGGGGTAAAATAGCCTAACTTTTACTGTATATTTTGAAACTGCTAATACTGCAAATGACACAGCATATATTATATGTTGTGCTGCACATATGAGTGTTGATAAAAGCACATATAGTATATTTATATACATTTATATAAATAATGTAAGTTACCCTTTAAGCACAAGGTTATTTTGTACTTGCTTTAATTTATAATTTATGTTGAGCTACTTCAAAACACATGATTTAGTGTGTTGGTTATTATTTACAGTTACGTGTGCTGATCAAAATTGAAAACGATTAAATAGTTTGACGACCAAAGGTTGAATTATTGTGAACAATTTGTCTAAAATAAGTAACTTGGAGCCAAATAGGTACCGTCGACCCCCTGGTATTTCAATCAAAAAAAAATATATATTTAAATTAAATTCATTTTTTATATTTTTTAGACCCTTTAAAATCTAGGGGTATGATATTTTATATTTTCTAACACTTTTAATGTTGTAATAATTACTTGTGCGATCATTACTCAAACTATGTGCACATAAATCGGTGTATATTATGCCATTTATTTTGCTGGTGCCCACTTTGCTCAAGAATAACATTCAAATAAGTTTGAATAGTGGTACGTATAGCCCAAATTGTTAAACCACATGAGGTTTCCCGGGACTAAGGGTGAGGGTTAAAAAACTCTACCCCCTTCATGCGCATTGCCGCTAATGTGAAAGGAGGTACAGAGTGAAGTACGTGTCAGAATGGCATAATAATTGGCAGATATGTTTTATATGTTTTAGTGATAATTTCAGTGTTACGTGGAGTCGACTAAAATGTTTTTTTGGGTGTAATCGAAGATTGATGAACATTTGTAATGTGCAGTGAGTGAATGTACAAGGACGGCCATGTTGACCCTGTTTCTGATCGATAATATTACATGTTGATTAACACGAAATCTGTACAAACCGGTCACTGAATGATCATGTGTTCAACGGATTGATCCACACGCCCAGGTACGTTACTGTGTACAGTGAACCTTTGTCCGCTGTGGTCACTTTTCTTTATCTGTGGGCTTGACTCTAAAGGTAAATATGACAAGAAAAGACCAGAAGTCGAGAAGGAGAAATGCAGACTGCATGTCTGATGAGTCACTACCATTAAGTAGAACAGAGATTGAAGAAATAGTGACAAACATTGTACAAAAAGAACTTAATCATTGGGAAGAAACTGCTAATCGTAATCAACGTATGATGGAGGAATCAGCTGCCCGCCTGGATGATATCCAACGGCATAATGCAACGTTGTCAAGAAAGCTAGGTGAAAAGGTGAGCACTATTGATGACTCACAGAAAAAAATACATGCACTTGAAACATCGAAGAAAGACTTAGAAGTTGATCTAAATAATCTGGAACAACATGAACGTAAATTTTCAGTGCGCATTTTTGGCCTTAGGGTTCAAAATCATAACTATCCACAAGCAGTTTTACAACTGTTGCGCGAACGCCTGAAGCTTGACATAAATATGGGTGACATTGTGGCAGCACACCCTTTACCTGCAAAGAGTAACAACCACATACCCCCTATTATTGTGAAATTTCTTCGACCTTTCAACCAGGAGCAGGTTTTGCGCGTATGACGTAATTTAAAAAGGTCTGATATAGGAATCACTGAAGACTTGACGAGGAGAAATATTCAACTTTTAAACAGAGTCAAAAGTAGCGATAACGTCGTGGACGCCTGGACTGTCAAAGGTCAAGTATGGTGCAAACTTGCTGACGCCAGGAAAATGAAGATAGAGCTGTTCTAATCCATGAACTTTTCAACCAACGTGCCTCGAAACACACAGCGACCAGTAGTAAATCCTAAACAAGTCATCACATCTACAAATGTGTTTGGACGCAGGCCTATGCACCTGACTGCAGGTCCAACTCATTCTAGCACCCCCAAGCCTCCTATTTCAGCAAGGTTAGCCATGATAGCAGACGTCCCCCCTCCACATACACCAGTGCACCGACGGAACAGTTCATCAACTTTGTCTTCTCCATCATTGAGTCTGGTAGCGATCAACAATCCTGCTGCCATTGATAACCAGGAACAGGCGGCAGGTTCCGTTGGAGGGAGAGCTCCCACATCACCTACACTGATACACCTACACTGGTATTTCAATCAAAAGATTATATTTAAATTAATTTTTATTTTTTTATTTTTTAGACCCTTCAAAATCTAGGGGTATGATATTTTATATTTTCTAACACTTTTAATGTTGTAATAATTACTTGTACGATCATTACTCAAACTATGTGCACATAAATCGGTGTATATTATGCCATTTATTCTGCTGGTGCCCACTTTGCTCAAGAATAACATTCAAATAAGTTTGAATGGTGGTACGTACAGCCCAAATTGTTAAACCACATGAGGTTTCCCGGGACTAAGGGTGAGGGTAACAAACTCTACCCCCTTCATGCGCGTTGCCGCTAATGTGAAAGGAGGTACAGAGTGAAGTACGTGTCAGAATGGCATAATAATTGGCAGATATGTTTTATATGTTTTAGTGATAATTTCAGTGTTACGTGGAGTCGACTAAAATGTTTTTTTGAGTGTAATCGAAGATTGATGAACATTTGTAATGTGCAGTGAGTGAATGTACAAGGACGGCCATGTTGACCCTGTTTCTGATCGATAATATTACATGTTGATTACCACGAAATCTGTACAAACCGGTCACTGAATGATCATGTGTTCAGCGGATTGATCCACACGCCCAGGTACGTTACTGTGTACAGTAAACCTTTGTCCGCTGTGGTCACTTTTCTTTATCTGTGGGCTTGACTCTAAAGGTAAATATGACAAGAAAAGACGAGAAGTCGAGAAGGAGAAATGCAGACTGCATGTCTGATGAGTCATTACCATTAAGTAGAACAGAGATTGACGAAATAGTGACAAACATTGTACAAAAAGAACTTAATCATTGGAAAGAAACTGCTAATCGTAATCAACGTATGATGGAGGAATCAGCTGCCCGCCTGGATGATATCAAACGGGATAATGCAACGTTGTCAAGAAAGCTAGGTGAAAGGGTGAGCACTATTGATGACTTACAGAAAAAATACATGCACTTGAAACATCGAAGAAAGACTTAGAAATTGATCTAAATAATCTGGAACAACATGGACGTAAATGTTCAGTACGCATTTTTGGCCTTAGGGTTCAAAATCATAACTATCCAGAAGCAGTTTTACAACTGTTGCGCGAACGCCTGAAGCTTGACGTGAATATGGGTGACATTGTGGCAGCACATTGTGGCGTACGACGTAATTTGAAAGGGTCTCATATAGGAATCACTGAAGACTTGACGAGGAGAAATATTCAACTTTTAAACAGAGTCAAAAGTAGCGATAACGTCGTGGACGCCTGGACTGTCAAAGGTCAAGTATGGTGCAAACTTGCTGACGCCAGGAAAATAAAGATAGAGCTGTTCCAATCCATGAGCTTTTCAACCAACCTGCCTCGAAACACACAGCGACCAGTAGTAAATCCTGACTGCAGGTCCAACTCATTCTAGCACCCCCAAGCCTCCTATTTCAGCAAGGTTAGCCATGATAGCAGACGTCCCCCCTCCACATACACCAGTGCACCGACGGAACAGCTCATCAACTTTGTCTTCTCCATCATTGAGTCTGGTAGCGATCAACAATCCTGCTGCTATTGATAACCAGGAACAGGCGGCAGGTGCCGTTGGAGGGAGAGCTCCCACATCACATACACCGATACAGCACCACCAACCCATAAGACGAGGAACACCTTTCCCGTCGGGACAGCCCTCTACATTCTCGAATCGTGTAATGCCGTATCGACTACTTGAAGATGATGATACTCTGATGGAGAGCCATATCACTATGGTGTAGATACTTACATTAACATGACGAACATCCTCAGTGTGTATGTAATTATGTAGCCAATAATCTTGTTTTCCTCTAACAGACTGAATAATTATATTCTATATTACGTTCTATATTATGTTCTATAAAGTAAACGGTTGTGACTTACAGATATTCCTCCAATTGAATGTCAAATATTTTACCATACATTTCCATTATTTCCCCTTGTGATAAATGATTTGATAAATTATATGGTTTATTTATTTTATCAGAAGACAATAACACACGAGCGTGCTTATATCGATGACATGTGGTCATATAAATACATGATCATCCACAGTTGTTTACCTACACATGTAATCACATCAAGTGAGCCTAACCTCTAACGCTATTATTCCCTTGAGGTGGGGTGAAATGTTCCTTATACCTAGGTTGAAAGGGTGGTGACTTATGTATTATTTCTATTATCCGATATTTTTGCAGACTATTCCAACATTATAAATGTGTCATTTATGTTAAAAACTTACTGTAACACTCTACTGTGTTTCATAACTGGTAAAATACCTAATATATGTATGCGTATCTAATCATGCGAACTTTATTGATTTTGTGTCTTTAGTATTGTTTCCGAATTTAATTTAGAAACATATTGGTACTAATATTCAGAAATCATTATGTACAGTTTGGTAACATTATCGTCAAGACGGCAGTTAGCTATACACTGCTGCCGGGATTCTGGATCTATATGGATCGCCCTATACAGAGCTACCACCTAGCGGTGAGTCCGCTATCATGTTACTCTGTGACCTGTACACCCTACCCCTTTTCTGGCACACTCATTTTTACTCTTTTCTCTCTATCATTCATGGTGGTCAGAGACCATGGCATTGTTTGTTGAGTTTGCAACTTTCCTTTATATAAGTAGATAATTAACGTTTCACATGGACTGAAAGCATGTGTCGTACTGAAGACGACGATATAAGTATTACTTTTCAAAGTTAAACACTTAGTTATTTATCATCTCTTTTCTATGTTAAACTATCAGTAAAACTAGCACAACTTGTTGTCTGCTAAAGTTTCCGGTATAGTTGAATTCTGGGTAGGGAGTGTGTAATTGGATACATTTGGAACCCATGTTCCAGACATAAAGGTCATGTTTCACTCTTCCCGCCCAGTCAGTCCCTACCTAACTTGTCATCATAGGACGTCGAGAACGGCTGCACTCCATGTCATCTTAGACATGTAAATCATATGGATACTTGTATAATAAAGCATCATGGACAGTCAAAGCTACAGCATCATCTTTTTTGTTTTATATTTATCACACAAATCCCCGTGTGATAACATTCTTAATGGTGCATTATACCCATCTGAATCTGTCACAGTACCCATCAGTGTTTTACAGTGTTTAAGTAGTGAGTCCTTTTATATACCTACTTTTAGGTTATATAGTTGGATAAAAAATTGCAACACAAATATTAAATTTTGTTAGTATTTTGGTGTTTCAAATTATGACTCGAAGAGTGTCAAACTTATGAATCTCTCTCAGTTGATCAAAACGAGATATGCGTTCCTCGTATTCAACGATAAGTGTGCTTTAATTTAAATATGTAATGTAAATACACAATACTTGGTAATTTCTGACTCAGTTAGGTTATCATAACCAGTTGTTATAACCATTTGGGTAATCTACTAAACGTACATGCAGATTGAACAGTTATGTTTTATGATCAGAACAATCATTGTAATTACTAGTATTTTTGTAAGGTAAATATTTATTAATGTTCATTAATGTTTAGAGTTTATTTTTATTTTTTCATACTTTGTCTGTATATCATAGATTTTGCATAGTTGTGTTTTATATTTGTAAATTTTATATAACATAATGTAGGTTATAATATTGCTTTTCAACGTTCGTCCCGCTAAACACCGGTCGTTGCGCCAGTGATGGTTTAATGCTCCAATGGTCGCAACGATGGGCCGGTATTGGATCAACACTCGCTGATGACACGCCTGGCGGGGCTTCTAAATTGAAAAAATATGTTCTCGAACATTATGTGTGTACACAGTGTATCACATGTTGGTGAGGCACGTCTGTTAACTAAGCCATTATTCATAACTACATCATGACTGTGTCAGAGCACATCCCTCCTATCACGAGGCGTGGACCCAACGTTGTTTCAATATTGAAATGCTGACCCGGCATTCAAGCAGAATTGGGTCAACGTATCACGTTTACTGGGATGGTCAACAATGTTACATTATTGACAGAACACAACAAGGTCGGTGTTGTATGTGTTGTACCAATGTTGGGTTAACGTTACGGCTTTAGGATATATTACCGAAAATCATTACATTTTGCCTGGTAGCACAGTGACTACATCTCTTTATGCCTCACTGCATTCGATCTGTTCACAAATCTGATTACTGCAAATGAACATTAATTTTGTCACTACGGTCACTAGTACCCAAACATTCAAACTTAGGCCATATCTTGACACGTACATATTTCTTCACAACTGTACACAATTTCACTGTTTTTTGTTTGTTTTTTCGTTTTATTCAATTCACATTGTGGTTTCCACATTTCACTCACGATGCCGACAGCATTCGTATTCATTGCTTATCTGGGATTGTTAAAAGGACTTTCAGACAATATTCTCCCAATCAAAGATTCATACACTACTTCAACTTCACACATATATTCTGAAATTAATGCACTCAACTCAGACACTTACAAATGGTACACAAATAGGCACCAACTGCCTACAACATTCTCAGATAAATGGCATTAACTAATATTATATTGGAATTTGGCGGTATAGAAAATAATTCGCTACACAAAGTTATTGACGATGGGAACCATAATAACATTGAAAACATACCACCATCATCGTATATCAATATCAATAATTTAAACGCAATATTACAAAATAATAAAGATAATTTTACAATACTTAGTCTAAATGTGCAATCCTTGAACGAAAAATTTGATCAAATAAAAATATTTCTTCATGACCTAAATGACCATGGCCACAAAATTAGTGCTATATGTATACAAGAAACATGGCTGTCAGACCAGCACGATCAATTATTTTTTCAACTAGAAGGTTACAATTTTATATCGCAACCAAAAACAAGTTCTAATCACGGGGGTGTTGGCATCTACTTAAGCGAGTCATACGACTACAGCGAATTACAATTATATACAGGTTCACAAGTCTGGGATGGTATGTTCATCGAAGTTAAAGCCCCATCTATATCTAAAAAAACTGATAATTGGAAATATATATAGACCACCCAGAAATAACAATCAAAACTATGACATTTTTATCAGCGAACTGCAACCCATTTTTGAATATCTAAACACCTCCATCTCGCTCATGCGTGCCGCAAGCTAGAGGCCGCGAGACCTCTGTGAGCATTCCATGTATTCCAGTTCTCTGATATAACTACATGTATATATAAATAACTATATATGTGATAGTGATATTTTAGTCGTGCTTAGGCGAGAGTTCGTTGAATAATTGGTTCTCAAGACCGCCGTATCACGATAATTGAAAATCAATAAATAAAATTGTAATTTTGTCTTTTTTTTTATTTTATTATACCGCCGACCCGCCATTTATCGATATACATTGAAATAATAATGTAACGTATGCTTTTGTTTAGATAAAATAACTCAACACTGGAAAACAAAAAATGTGTAAGTTTACCGATACAAAATCAAATAAAAACATTATTATTATTTTTTTCCGATCGTCTGCTCTGGATCTTGAATCAAAATTCTTGAGAACTAATGAATTAAGATACTGTGGCCTTAGTGTGTTAAGGTGTAGGCTCGTCAGTATAGCACTGTTAGTGTTTCATGCCTCGCTGAGTAGTCCGTAATAAAAGACTCTGTGTGCGATACAGAGTCTGTAATCATTGCCATTCGTAAAGTTTTGCCCCAAAAATACGGTGCGCATCCGATCGATTGCGCAATGAATTACTTCGTCATTGTTTCATCAATTATTTTTATATCATTCTATAATGACAGATTTACATCTCATTAGAATAATGCCTCAACGTGGGGACTTAAAGCCCTGTCTTTATAGGTGAATTTATCATCTAAATAGGGCTACCCTCACATTTTTCCATGAAATTTTTGGTCTCAGCGTACACTGACCACCAGCATAGAAAACCACAGCTTTTGCTATGCTGTCAATCTCTGACGTTAAACCATGCTGTTCACGTCTAGCCTGAACACTGATATTGGGCCAGATACTGGTCTCCATTTTACATTCTTGACATTCTTTCACCAGTAAATGAAATGAAATGAATCCGGCTTTAGGCCACCTTTGTGCACATATAGGCTAAACTGGGCCAGGATAACCTCCTGAGGATGGTGAGATGATTGAGATGACACTGTCCTCCAGACACAGGATTCGAAATTCGAGCCCTGGCGGTCTGAGGCCGAGCACGCTACCTCTCGGTCACGGAGGCTCCCCACAATACTAACTTTCACACGTGGATGGGCAAGAAACAATTTTGTTTCTTTCAAACCGCCGAGACCGGGAACCGAACCCCAGACTCTGGCGTGAAAGGCAGCGGTGCTAACCACTACCCTAGGGCCCCCGCCCCTTTCACCGGTTCACCTGGCCTACATACGTCACGGACACGTGAGGATCCCATAGCTATTCGCAGCGAAAATGCAAGTACGATCGGTGATGCAAATGGTCAACCCAGCAATAACGATACACTTAGACAATGTTGTTTTATTGTTGGGCCAACGTCTTCGACGCTGGCCCAACATTAAAAAACAACATTGTTTCAATGTAACGTGTTTCCTTGGAATATTATAATTTGATTATGTATACATTTATAAGCTACATAGTTTATACCGATTGTTGCCTAAACAAAATAGCCGTAGCTGCTATTTGTTTTTATTATTAACATAACAACTCGTCATACGCCATATTTTAACCCTCACAGCTCCGGGATCCACTTTATATTTAACCCTTACAGCTCCGGGATCCACTTTATTTTTAACCCTCACAGCTCCGGGATCCACTTTATTTTTAACCCTTACAGCTCCGGGATCCACTTTATATTTAACCCTTACAGCTCTGGGATCCACTTTATTTTTAACCCTCACAGCTCCGGGATCCACTTTATTTTTCACCCTTACAGCTCCGGGATCCACTTTATATTTAACCCTTACAGCTCCGAGATCCACTTTATTTTTAACCCTTACAGCTCAGGGATCCACTTTATATTTAACCCTTACAGCTCCGGGATCCACTTTAGATTTAACCCTTACAGCTCCGGGATCCACTTTATTTTTAACTCTTATAGCTCCGAAATCCACTTTAGATTTAACCCTCACAGCTCCGGGATTCACTTTATATTTAACCCTTACAGCTCCGAGATCCACTTTATTTTTAACCCTTACAGCTCCGGGATCCACTTTATATTTAACCCTTACAGCTCCGGGATCCACTTTATTTTTAACTCTTATAGCTCCGAAATCCACTTTAGATTTAACCCTCACAGCTCCGGGATTCACTTTATATTTAACCCTTACAGCTCCGAGATCCACTTTATTTTTAACCCTTACAGCTCCGGGATCCACTTTATATTTAACCCTTACAGCTCCGAGATCCACTTTATTTTTAACCCTTACAGCTCCGAAATCGACTTTATATTTAACCCTTACAGCTCCGGGATCCACTTTATTTTTCACTTTTACAGCTCCGGGATCCACTTTATCTTTAACCCTTACAGCACCGGGATCCACTTTATTTTTAACCCTTACAGCTCCGGGATCCACTTTATTTTTAACCCTTACAGCTCCGGGATCCACTTTATCTTTAACCCTTACAGCTCAGGGATCCACTTTATTTTTAACCCTTACAGCTCCGGGATCCACTTTATATTTAACTCTTACAGCTCCGGGATCCACTTTATTTTGAACCCTTACAGCTCCGGGATCCACTTTATTTTTAACCCTCATAGCTCCGGGATCCACTTTATATTTAACCCTTACAGCTCCGAAATCCACTTTATATTTAACCCTTACAGCTCCGGGATCCACTTTATATTTAACCCTCACAGCTCCGGGATCCACTTTAGATTCAGATTCTCGCACTCACGCTGTTGGCTTTCACTACGAGACGTATGGTGAGATCAGCCCATCTCGCACTCTCTCGTACACGTTTCGGACAGATATCGCACGAGAAAATACATACTGCATCGTTTGTTACGGCAAGATGAGCAGATATCAGCATAAGTCACCACATCAAGCCCTCGCCAGATGTGACCCCATCTCGCCTTCCCAACGATGCCGTATGCATATAATATGACGTCTGTAGACGTCAGATTTTGACGTCTAAAGTCGACCCCCGCGCTGTAAGTATTAAACTAAGCATAATGGCCGTAGACCAATAACATATAGCTATTAAAATGACGCAGAAAGATCTAACTAAGACATTTATGATTTCAATTAAAAAAAAACACCTTCAGTCTCCATGATTTAAACACCAATAATTCAGGGCCTGTATTCCCGCACAAGTTACGATATATCATAGGCTTCGGATTGGTCGAGATGGCCATCTCGACCAATCCGAAGCCTATGATATATCGTAACTTGTACGAGAATACAGGCCCAGCGTTGTAGGGGGTAATACGGTTTATGTGTATTAACCTACTTGGGCGAATTTATGAGACTCGCGAAGATGATGTGAGTCTCATAATAACCCTGAAAGGGCAAAGCACGACACAAGTCGTTTTGAATCTGTATTATCAGCCGATGAAATCACTGTTATAGGGGATGAAATGAGCAAAAGAAATAAATTTGAGCAATTTTTATCCACTTTAAGTTGTAGGTCGCTGTAGATGATGATGATGATTTGGATTAAAATTTAAATAATGTAATTTTGCGTTTTAAAGGCTAATATACAATAAGTCGCTCAAATTGACGCCAGCTAAGAGAGGCAGAGCAGAAATTAAATGAAATGAATGGGGTTTTGGGCCACCTTTGTGCACATATAGGCTAAACTGGGCCAGGAGAACCTCCTGAGGATGGTGAGATGAATGAGATGACACTGCCCTCCAGACACAGGATTCAAAATTCGCGCCCTGGCGGTCTGAGGTTGAGCTTCCTACTTCTCGATCATTATTGAATTTTTACAAGTGAGCGGGGAAGAAACATTTGTTTCTTTGAAACTTGAATGCCAGAGCGGGGTTTGAACCTGTGATCTCCGACTTCCCAAGCAGGCAGCTTTAACCACTGCACCACGCCTCCTCCTAAGCAATGCAGAGAGTCGATGAGTAGCACGTCGGACCGCAGCACGTTGAAGGCTAAGCTTATTTTGTTTTTGCCGATTATTATAACCTATAGAAGAATATGACTGCGTCATCACACCATTGATTAATCGACAACAAATTTTCCATTGACACTTCATTCTCCTGAATTATCACACCAGACGAGGTAGGTACTTTTCGACATGAGGTCTGTTAACTACTATGCTGTCGGGACGGAATATATCCGTTTTTAAGCAAATATCGGACCTATAAATTTAACTCGAATTGCTAAAATGTTTTGTGAAAGACGCTCAGGTAATCTAGTAGTTACATTTTGAAGATATATATTTGTGTTTACACATATATATATATATATATATTATCATCCTGTGTAAATGTCAAGATATCCTAATGTTACTTAACTTTCTACGATTTTCCTAAGTGATTTTTTTTATCATTAACCGTAATGTGTTTTTACCTCTGGTTGCTGGTGCGGGGAACTGGTATTTACACTACCATCATGACAATGCCACTTTTAACATTAAATTGACCTTACGTGTTATCTGATGTCGACATAATAACATGTGCTTTTAAAAAGCTTCATATGACAGTGTTAATTAAATTGATTTTAGGTGTAGCTATGATTAAATTATGGATATTTTAATCTGTATATATACCATTTACAATATCAGATGTTTTAGTAAATGTACTGTATTATTGAATGTATGACAGGACTCATCTTTAAAAAAAAGCATATTTGCTAATATGTATACACCCTGTATAAATATATTAAAAAAAAAAAAAAAAAAATACATGTTCAGTATCAATAATAATCATTTTTCGTCATTTGAAGCTGGAAATTGCGTTTGCAATTCCAGCTTCAAATGAATGAAAAATAGTCTGAAAAAAATCGGCAGCATAATTAACCCTTTGACCGCCGGTGCCGGATATCTTCTGGTTTGCATTTTTATTAGCACATTAAGTACCACCTTAAACAGGTTAAAGATCAAATGTGACATCAATCAGCAATATTTAAAAACAGTCTGTCAAATCTGAATAATTTTCACTCACTTGAAGTTGTGGACCGCGTCAGTGAGACACAACTTCAAGTGGGTGAAAATTCAAAGTGAATAGTTTGGCGGTTAATGGGTTAATGGGGCCTTCAGGTTTAAAAATTGGTGTTGAGTGAAAAAAAATCGCCTAGAATTGGTGAGGTGAGTGATCAATCATCACAGTTACCCGCAATCCCAAGTGGTGGAAGAAATAAAAAAGGATATATATGGAGTTAAAAACACCATTAAAACATTAAAGTGTACTTTATTTTACTTATTTGGAAAAAACATGTGAGTTGTGATGTGCACGAGAAATCGCTCACGCTGAATGTGTTGTTACGCTTTACTGTTTTTGAATTTGCGTTGAGAACCATAGTGTTAACTCTTTAAGCCTTACAGCACGGGGATTGACTTCAAACGTCAGTGTCTGACGTCTGTAGACGTCAGACTCTGACGTCTAAAGTCGATCTCCACATTGTAAGAATTAAGATATTCTTAATAGCCGTAGACCCATAACATACATGCAGGAATATATCCGTTTTCAAGCAAATATCGGACCTATAAATTTAACTCGAATTGCTAAAATGTTTTGTGAAAGACGCTTAGATAATCTAGTAGTTACATTTTGAAGATGTATATTTGTGTTAACACATATATATATATATTATCATCCTGTGTAAATGTCAAGATAACTTTCTACGATTTTCCTAAGTGATTTTTGTACCATTAACCATAATGTGTTCTTACCTCTGGTTGTTGGTGCGGGAAACTGGTATTTACACTACCATCATGGCAATGCCACTTTTAACATTAAATTGACCTTACGTGTTATCTGATGTCGACATAATAACATGTGCTTTTAAAAAGCTTCATATGACAGTGTTAATTAAATTGATTTTAGGTGTAGCTATGATTAAATTATGGATATTTTAATCTGTATATATACCATTCACAATATCAGATCTTTTAGTAAATGTATTGTATTATTGAATGTATGACAGGACTCATATTAAAAAAAAAGCATCTTTGCTAATATGTATACACCCTGTATAAATATATTTCAATGAATAATAAATAAATACATGTTCATTATTAATAATAATCATTTTTCGTCATTTGAAGCTGGAAATTGCGTTTGCAATTCCAGCTTCAAATTAATGAAAAATAGTCTGAAAAAAATCGGCAGCATAATTAACCCTTTGACCGCCGGTGCCGGATATCTTCTGGTTTTCATTTTTATTAGCACATTAAGTACCCCCTTATAAACATGTTAAAGATAAAATGTGACATCAATCAGCAATATTTGAAAACAGTCTGTCAAATCTGAATAATTTTCACTCACTTGAAGTTGTGGACCGCGTCAGTGAGACACAACTTCAAGTGGGTGAAAATTCAAAGTGAATAGTTTGGCGGTTAATGGGTTAATGGGGCCTTCAGGTTTAAAAATTGGTGTTGAGTGAAAAAAAATCGCCTAGAATTGGTGAGGTGAGTGATCAATCATCACAGTTACCCGCAATCCCAAGTGGTAATGAAATGAATCGGGCTTTAGGCCACCTTTGTGCACATATAGGCTAAACTGGGCCAGGAGAACCTCCTGAGGATGGTGAGATGATTGCGATGACACTGTCCTCCAGACACAGGATTCGAAATTCGAGCCCTGGCGGTCTGAGGCCGAGCACGCTACCTCTCGGTCACGGAGGCTCCCCACAATACTAACTTTCACACGTGGATGGGGAAGAAACAATTTTGTTTCTTTCAAACCGCCGAGACCGGGAACCGAACCCCGGACTCTGGCGTGAAAGGCAGCGGTGCTAACCACTACCCTAGGGCCCCCGCCCATCCCAAGTGGTGGAAGAAATAAAAAAGAATATATATGGAGTTAAAAACACCATTTAAACATTAAAGTGTACTTTATTTTACTTATTTGGAAAAAATACGTGAGTTGTGATGTGCACGAGAAATCGCTCACGCTGAATGTGTTGTTATGCTTTACTGTTTTTGAATTTGCGTTGAGAACCATAGTGTTAACTCTTTAAGCCTTACAGCACGGGGATCGACTTCAAACGTCAGAGTCTGACGTCTGTAGACATCAGAATCCGACGTCTAAAGTCGATTCCCACATTGTAAGAATTAAGATATTTAGAATGGCCGTAGACCCATAACATACATGCAGGTATTCAAATGAAGCGGAAAGAGCTCACTAAGTCATTTATGAAGTTTTCAAATTGAAAAAAACCTTTGGTCTCTTGGTCTCTATATGAAAATTATCCAGCGTTTTAAGGGTGAACCCTCGCAACGCATCAAAGCATAACTTAGTATATCTGAAGAATGATCGCATTTCCTACAAATAGGGGTTTCAGAACGAAAATGTCCTTGGAAATGTTTTAATAAGAGCCATATCATTTTACATTTGCTAATAATAAATTCATACTTGAAAAGGGTGTGAAAATTACACTGATATTAAAACGAGAAGAAACATTTGGAAATAGATATGTTTGGACACTCATTTTGCTCCCACTAGAAGGTAATCGGCTGATAAAACGGATTCTCACACTCTGTGCAGTGGTTTTCACTGTGAGACGTATATCGGTATCAGCCCATATCGTACTCTAGTTGTAGGCCTAGTTTGAACAGCAAAATATGGCAATTATGTCATGTGTGACTTGATCGTGTGAGAAAATACAAACGTTGTTCATTTTTCGTGCGATATGAGAGAATACAGCACATATTCAATAAATTTAGTATTCGCCTATAGGCTCACACCTTATTCAATGAACGCGTGCTGTATTTTCCCATATCGCACTCAAATGAACACCGTTTGCTTATCTTCAAATCAGTATAATGGTGATTAGTGATCAAAGCGTTAACTTTACCAATGGTACAGCTCCTGTCATACAACTAAACAGATCACATACTACTGTAGATCTGGTAATTTTCGCATATTTTTTCCGAATTTTAGTTTTTCGGATTTTTCACGAAGTTTAGAATTCGCGAATTATTATTTTTACTCAGTAGCGCTATTATGATAATAATTTTCCCAGGATTCTTGAATTGGCGAATTTGTCCTCTTCGCGAAATTCGCGAAAATTAAACCTCGCGAATATTACCAGATGTACATTATTTGTCATGTTTTTTTTTCTGAGGCTAGAACGGGGCATGTATACTGGAGCTCTGAGCGCTTAACCCTGCTATGCGCTAAGTTAACGTCCACACACTGGTTTCAACCTCGACGAGGCCGCCATTAACCCTTGAAGCGCTGAATTAATTTGTAAAAAACATCGCAACCAAAGGGTTTTTTCAATTTGAATTCATCATAAATGTCTTTATAGTTAGCTCTTTCTGATTCATTTGAATACCTATGTTATGGGTCTACGGCCAGTAGAAATATGTTAGTTCTTATCAGTTCGGGATCGACTTTAGTCGTTAGAATCTGACGTCTACAGACGTCAGATTCTGACGACTAAAGTCGATCCCCGCGCTGTAAGGGTAAACGCATCTTCATCTATCCAGTTGTCTGCTACCGACTGGTAGTCTGACGGGCAGACCTGATACGGCAAGATGGGGTAAACGTGATCGCCTCGTTACATTTAGAGGTGAAATAAGCTCATTTTCCAGAAATGCCCAGCAGCTTCGAGCCAGCGACACTCGCATGACAGGCATGACAGGTAGTCATTCTTATTGTTCCAAACATAACTCTATGAGACTGCCATGTTAAAGAGTTTAGATATTTATCTAAGGGGCCTGTCTAACCAGGCCCCACAGCGCTACACATGGGGGCACGATGCCAATGTAATAATCGCCGAACCATACCGAACCATACGCACAATTTTACGTTTTATCTCAGAATCAACCTTTTGACGCGGTTTGGGGCAGGATACACGTATACTTGCCGACTGGCATCCGAGCCGCTACCGTACCTTACGACAGTACTCCCGTATCATTACATATCCATGCCATATGGGCCAAACCTTACGAAAAAAATTGTCTTTACCATGTTTACGTAGGCCTTAGTCCAGGAATTTTAGGTTTTGAAATGGAAAAAAATAATATAAAGCTGAAAATTTCAGGAAGTGTTCAGAATGACCTTTGTAACCTGTAAAATGTCCCAAAGTTCCCCCTGAGCGGAACATCCTTTTTTTTGACAAAATTCAAAGTGGCCGCCAAGCGCCATGTTGAAGTTGTAATTCCTGAACTAATTGACATATATTTTAATGTAATACCTCATTTCCACATTAATTTTAATTCTAAATTCATTTCTAAATATGCAATACACATTTTAGTGTATTTATTTCATAATACATATTAGCCAAAACATCATATTCAATCAATAAAAAAACGTTAGGCTGAGAGAGTTGTGCCATTTTTTCCTAATCATCAACCTGAATTTCATCAATTCGTGATGACTTACTGTACCCAGTTCAAATTCAGTTTATGTACCTCGCAGACCTGCTACATCGTAACATGCAGAAAACTTTCGCAACCACATCTAATCATTTTCATTAATTTGGGAGGTGCTGCATCAAGCTCTATGAAAGCTGGTTACAGGTTTTCATTTAAAAATTGCCATTCCCAGCCTGTTGTTGGTAATCTGGTTCCATGCAATTCTTGTACATGTAGATATGTCAGTGATAAATGTTATTTACTACTGCTTCGGCTGGGGTCCTACGCAAGTGTCCTAAGCAAGGACTCACGCTCGAGTCCATAGGGTCATAGGCAAGGTCTTGCACCCGAGCACGTAGTGTCCTAAGCAAGAACTCACACTCGCCAATTAAGATTTCCCGATGTGGCAGTGAAATGGTCATAAGGTAGTTTCAAGAACCACTTTTGTCGCAATAAACTCCTGTATATGCCCTGACTATAAGATAACAATCATTAAATCTCCCTTATTGAACAAACTTTTACGTTATCAACAAACTACATAATAATTAGAAATAAATGCTAAATTTTCTGGAAAACTGTACAGTTTTTACATGGCCGCTTTTAAGCAACTTAATATTCACAAGTCAATAAACTACTCCTTAGTCAATGCGCTTTTACCCAGAGTAAGTCAATGCGTTTTTACCCAGGGTGTTGTGTTGTATTTTCCAAAGTGCGTAGTAATCATGTACACAACCCAGTATTTTTTGGCAATCAACATGCAGTTTCCACGTCCATCCTAGATAATATAGGAGTATATCCGTAAATGTTACCCAGGTGACCTTGGATGTTATTTAGCTCTCCATTGATTTTTACAGCTATCCGTGGATGTCAGCCAGGCATCCGTGGATGTTATCTAGATATCAGTGGGTTTCTACAGGTATCCGTGGATTTTTACAGATATCCGTGAATGTTATTTCGGTATCCGTGGATGTTAGGGTTAGGGTTAGATTATTTGACATCATCTTGGATACTGCTGTACTACGAGAAACTTGGCTCATAGGCCTGATAGTTCCGATCTTTAAAAAAGGACATACTAATGATTCTGCTAATTACAGAGATACTTACATAGGTATCCGTATCGAGATGATGATGAACCTTGTGATTGGATTGTATCCGACTATGAGGAGTAGTATAAAGGGTGAGCATTAATGGTCCATAGGCCATAGGCCATGTTGATATATTATATTATTTAGGTGCAATTGAGATTTATAGATGTGGCAGTGAAAGGGTTATAAACTAGTTTCAAGAACCACTTTTTTCTGCATAAACTCTTGTATATGTTCAACTATATGATAACAGTTAATAAATCTTCCTTATTGAACATACTGTTACGTTAGCACCAAACTAAATGATAATAGAATAGATAATAGAAATAAATCTGATATTTTCCGGAAAACTGTACAGGTTTTACATGACCGCTTTTAAAGCAGCTTCATATATTCACAAGGCAGTAAAGTCTTTAGTCAATGCGTTTTTACCCAGGGTGTTGTGTTGTGCGTAGTAATCATGTACAAAGCTCAGTAGTTTTTGGCAATCAACATACAGTCTCCACGTTCATCCTAGATATTATACAAGTAGGCTATATATGTTAGTCAGGTGACCTTGGATGTTATTTAGCTATGATTTTTACAGTTATCCGTGGATGACAGCCAGGCATCCGTTAGCGTTCAATGAAATCTGCAATAATTAACCCTTGTCCTGATAGCAAGTCTCAACTCATGTACAATACCACTGAAATTGATAAAATGTGTTGTGGTAGATGCTCAGTTGATCAAACAATTAAATTTGGAGCTGAGAATCGCGTGAGGGATTCTAGCTTCTAATAAATGGAAAATACTAATTGACTTTTCATGAGTACAGGAGTTAATCAAAAAGTCGTTAAAATAATTTATTAATTATGTAATAGTTAACCCATGTCCTACTAGACCCATTTTGTGATGAAATATCCAACTTTAAATTTGGTTGTTTTAACAAAAGTTTACAATTTGTATAATGTCACTAATAACTTTAGTGTTTTGTGATCTTTTAAAACACACACATTCAATCTTCTCCTATCCGTAAATGTCAGCCAGGCATCCATGGATGTTATCCAGCTATCCGTGGATTTTGTTTATGGGTATCCGTGGATTTTTCAAGATATCCGTGGATGTTATCTAGCTATCTGTGCATTTCTACAGGTATCCGTGGATATGGTAAAAAACTGATTTACAATTGTGAGAAAAAATGCCTGAGTCGAATGCCACACCCAGATTTCGCATACATGCAATGTTTGCAATTTTTTGGGCTAAGAAGTTCAACCAGGTATTTATTAACTGTTTCACGATGGGCTATATTTCCAATAACCATGAATTTCGTCTTATCAGGATTCAATTTGAGCATGTTTTGATTCATCCACACCTGGATTACTAATTACTAAAAAAACATTTTTGAAGAACAATACGCGACTGAGTAAAATTTCTGCCATGAAAGATGTATGGATGTGTGTGTCATCCGCGAACAATTGCGACGTGGATAGTTCGCCATCGATTTTCAAAAGCTGAGAACGATCCGTTAAATAGTATCAAACACACTGTAGCACCACACCATCTAATCAAACCACTCAGCAATAATAGTTTTAAAAAAAGTTTAAAGTAATAATTTAAACTGAACCCTTCTGACATATAAAGCATTATCTACTAGAAAACGCACCACGGTGAAAAAAAGGGCTATTCATCTTTGGAGGTAGCTGCACCTCGTTTATGGAACAATTTACCTATCCACATACGAGAAGCCAAGTCAATTAACATATTTTGGAAATATTTAAAAACACATCTGTTCACATCACCACCTTAATCTGATCATCCACAGATTGTCACACGACACACTCGTTTACCAGGTACGGGTCCAGCCGTTTATAAAAGGCCGCCCATTTAAAAACAACCGTGCGTTTCTAAGCACTCGCAGCGCACTTCCGCCGAGTGTTTATAAACAGCCGAGCATTTATAAACGGTCGGCCTTGTTCACTTGTATACTGCCGTGCCAAGCCAAAAGGCAGTATCTTCTTTAAATTACGAATTATAGTGCATAACTTCATATATGAACTTGCAATATCAAGAAGCAGTTTAGTTAACTATATAATTATCTACATTTTTTTCATCTACGTTTTTGTAAGGTAAATTTCCGCAGAACTCACCCAGGAAATGAGATGAATGACTGAGCTCCTGGATTGTATCTCCGTTTTGTGCAATAAATTGTGTGTACAAAAAAGATGACACATAGAAAATGCAGTATGCATACAATTTGACCATCACTATATCGACCACCTATTTTTCCCAATTAAACATCGCATTTCACAGATTATGCTTCTAAAGTTCATTACTAGGTAGTTATGTGTTGTGTCAATTTATACAATATTCCAAATCAGGTATGATTAACCCTTTACCTGCCTTTCACGGTCCGGGAATTTTAATACTGACTACAATGCCAATCCCGGATCGTGTCCGGGCTAGTTTACAGTTAATTCACTATGCTAAACAGTTGCCAAGTGTGGTCCGATGCATTCAGCGTGCTTCAAAGCAATATGGGCGTGTACTACTGTGCAATCTGGTGACTGTTTGGCGGGTACCGACCGACGGCTGCTACGTTCTGGTCAGGCCGTGTATATATGGGCATTTTGTTGGGTTGATTCACAAAACAGTAGCGGTGTTGATGTTTTGGCGTGAATTAAAACAGTTCGCCTGTATACAATCAAAATGCCATAGAAAACTAGGTGAGCAACAGCTCAACAGTTACACTGCTCACCCTAGACACTGCTCCTTCGCATGTTAAAATGTGCAGATGGTTGACGTCATATGTCCCCCGCTCTCAATTTCAAGTATTGTAGTAAGCTTGTGATTGGCCGGCTGTCTTGCTAAATGTACCCTGATCGGCTGGCGAGAATATTATGGTGGCGGAGGGGTGGGTGTAGACAGACACCTGTGTGGAGCGCAGCAAACGCGAGGATTTGACCCAATGCTGTTTCAATATTGGCCCACCGCCAACGGCGCTGGACCAACATTGAAACAACATTGAGTCGAGTCTTCGTGTTTGCTGGGAGAGCTGTCTGCATTTGGATACACGCGTGCCGTCTGTGTCTGGTCGGAACAGGCAGCACAGTGCTCTGTGTACTCAACAGTGTATGTAGGCCTACTCTTATTTATATAGCGGGTATGGTATGTCGATTTATCCACTCTCTGCAGCAAACACAAGACGCTCAACAGATGCTGGTTTAATGTTGGCCCAACGTCTGCGACGTTGCACCAGTATTAACGAAGCATTGGTGCAAATTACGGCTGTGTTTGTTGCGTGTCTCGTCGTTTTCTGATGTCTGCTATAGATATGCCTATCGGGGGTCACGTCGCACTATTTCTGGATGACGTGTATTTTTTACCTCAATGCGAGAAACCAATCTTATCAGTTTGCAGTCTGTCTCACTGGCGTGACCTCTTGTTCTGAATACCGTATTAGTTATGAGAGCTCCCAGGTAGCGCAACGACTATGCCTTTCGGAATCTCGTCCCGCACGAATAATGTCACTCCTCTGGTACCGTTATTACCCTAAAACTACTTGAAACATTTTCTGAAATAGTGCTTGACGCTAAGTGATCCAACCACAGTCATATATAACACTTAGCAAACGCATAAGTAAAGCTTGAAGGCATAAAATGTTATTTTTTGTATTTTGTGTCGAGTTTGACTTTTATATGACCTTTATATGACCTTGGAATGACCTTTGCTCACCACCGCAGTATCAAGGAACTCCAAACTGTGTTAACCTTTCCACACAGTCATACTTAAATTTGCTGCAATTCAAGTCATATTTCCACACTACTATATTTGGTCACTTTTGACATTTAATTTTAGTTCTGGAGAAGGGGGAATTGGATAGTGAATTTATCCGAAGGTGAAAATAAGGGAAATCCGAAGGGGCTATCACTACTAGGGTACTCCTCGGGTACCTTAAAACTACTTGCAACTCCTTCTGAAATGGTGCTTGACCCTGAATGATCCAACTACAGTCATATATAACACTAAGCTCACACATAAATCAAAATGGAACGCATAAAATGGCAATTTGTTGTATTTTTTATCGAGATTGACCTTCATATGACCTTGACATGACCTTGGCATGACCTTTGCGTTCAACCCCAGTAAAGTGTAACCCCAACCCGTCCTACCATACATTGCCAGCTACAAATATGGGAGCTCACTATAAATGATGTTTTGTAGGCCTACTGATGAATCTTAATTAGTTTTTTTAGCCAAAATAACCATTTTGCTCGAGTAATTAGGCATTGTAGAAATTGGCAGGGGCTGAATTATTGGGCATGGAAAGGGTTAAGAGAAAATACATGCTATTATGGAATAAAATGTACAGTTAACCAGTCATATTGGCCGACCGTTTTTAAACGCCCCGGTGCTTATAAACACTCGCTGGAAGTGCGCTGCAAGTGCTTATAATAAATGCACGGTTGTTTGTAAATGGGCGGCCATTTATAAACGGATGGACCCGTACCTGTTTACCGACAATGTATTTGAAAATTGAATGCCGACTTTAGTATGCAGCGCCATTGGGTTTCATTCTTGTTGAGAGATACTGTCGCTATAAAACTCATCATATCATATCACATTATAGTCAGATACTGTTCAATCACACTGTACACCATCATCTTGACACGCATCTTGGTCTGCCTCAGATGCCCAACAATCTCTAGATAAACTAAAACCTTGTAAAACCAACTTTTTGACTTAGATAATAGAATCTAAATTAAAACTCAGCCCTGTTAAAACTGAATACTTCCTGATTGAATCAAAAAAGCAACGGAACAAAATGATGTCATATTTATGTGAACATCTTTCTGCTCAACCAGCATACCAAAATTTAATCAGTTATAAAGCTGGAAATCGCAATAGACAGTGACCGCGATTTTCGTCAACATATCTCCCAATAAGTGTGTATAAATAAGTCTTGCTTTCACCACGCACGCAGCCTTTGTCAAATTAAGAATAATCTCTCATTCGTCAAGACAATAGCAGGCTAGTTTATTGTAGTTTCTTATTCTCTGGTATTTTTTTATGCACAGTCACTTATATGGCATTGATATCCAAAGAACCTGCTTACCTCTACAATTACTATTAGCTGTAACATCAAGCCAAGCCTGTTGAACTAATTATAACTAAACTTTTTAAGCGCCTTAAAATTAACTTTGGACCCAAGGCCTTTTCAATGGATGTGCCCTCCTTATGAATCTCTCTTCTGGCTTCCATATGAAAACTATTAAAATTACGACATTATTTTGTCAACTTTTAAAACATACACACCGTTTTGGTCAAGTCTTCTTCTCACAGATAACGAGTGACGTGGCCCCCAGATGATGACTTATGCTCAAACACTAGTAATCTAGCCCCTGTGAACTCGGGTCACCGACAATTAGGATGCTATGGAAATTATTTTAATTGATTGATTGATTGACTGATTTATTGATATTCAACAGGAAGACAGTTTTTTGTTTAAGTTGCATAGAAATTTGGAGGAAATGCGAATACATTTGACCTTGAAGAATTCGAAAACAAATCAGCTAAAAGTTGTTTAAACGAGAAATTGTTTAAACTAATCTATGGCTGTTAAAAGTTTGAGCTTCGGAAATTTGTAATTCTTTATCGATGTCTTACCATATATATTGTGCAATAAAGATCTATTGCGAAACGTCAGGCTATTACAAAATGTGTAATATTGGCCATCTACATGCATATTACATGGATGCTGTTATAATAGCTCTATACAAAGATATCTGCGGAAAACATCCATAGTTACCTGTATTAATAAAGCCATGGTAGCCACGAATATCTGCCAATCATCCACGGATACCTGTAAAAATCCAAGGATACCTGTATAATATCCATGGATACCTGGCAGACATCCACGATTACCTATCAAACTCCAAGGATAATTGGCTAATATCCACAGATAAATAATGTAACCGTAACCCTAACATCCATGGATACATAGATAACATCCACGGATATCTGTGAAAATCCACGGATACCTGTAGAATTCCATGGATAACTAGATAACATCCACTGATACCTGGCTGACATCCACGGATATCTGTAAAAATCAATGGATACCTAAATAATGTCCAAGGCCACCTGGCTAACATTCACGGATATACTCGACGTTTTATATCTAGGATGGACGTGG
Source organism: Flabesymbios commensalis (assembly GCA_964017125.1). NCBI lineage: Eukaryota > Metazoa > Annelida > Polychaeta > Terebellida > Flabelligeridae > Flabesymbios > Flabesymbios commensalis. The sequence continues at coordinate 7,249,464 of OZ024914.1, read as the reverse complement.
AGCCTGCATGTTGATTGCCAAAAAGTAGGCTACTGGGCTTTGTACATGATTAATACGCACATTAGAAAATACAACACAACACCCTGCTTATAGGATTGTATATGACTAAAGGTCCCGAGAGAAATGAAATGGTTAGGACCTTAGGTCACTTTTATGCACATACAGGCTAAACTAGACCAGGATGGTTATATGAATCAGATGTCCCTTGTCTCCAGACACAGGATTCGGACCGGTTTTAGGAGCCCATGGGGTTTTCTGTAAAACCGTCGAGACCGGGCAACGAAGCCCGAACTCTAGCGTGTCAGACAGTAGTGCTAACCACTGCACTATGAGCCCTGCTCTGTGTGAAGGCCAGTGTGGAGATTATGACAGTGGTTTAGTTCACCAACACAAGCCCGAAGGGCGCCGGCTAACCAGTGCCATAATCTCAACCCCTTTACGATCCGAGTGACCTTTATGCATTTTCTCTCACGAATTTATAATAAAGAAGTTTCTTGAGCCACAAGGGCGGGGGCCCTAGGGTGGTGGTTAGCACCGCTGCCTTTCACGCCAGAGTTTGGGGTTCGGTTCCCGGTCTCGGCGGTTAAAGAAACAACCCCATCCACGTGTGAAAGTCAGTATTGTGGGGAGCTTCCGTGACCGAGAGGTAGCGTGCTCGGCCTCAGACCGCCAGGGCTCGAATTTCGAATCCTGTGTCTGGAGGACAGTGTCATCTCAATCATCTCACCATCCTCAGGAGGTTTTTCTGGCTCAGTTTAGCCTATATGTGCACAAAGGTGGCCTAAATCCCGATTCATTTCATTTACCAAGACTAAAAGTTCCTGTTTTCAAGTGTTGCCAAACGAAATTAAATATACCCCGCTCAATTTCTCGGAAGAGTTTTACGTACCAGACAGTGTTCCTATCACAACCCCGCAAGCACCTCTATGTTTTTTATATATCATACAAAGGAATTTTTTTTGATAAAAATATGTTCAAACCATGATAGATTATGCAAACATTTTTTATGATTAACGTCGATTATTTTTTTGTGATTAATGTCGTTGATCTTACAATAACAAATTGTATTTCAATCGAATTCGTAGATTATGCTAACATTTTTGTATTCGACTGAATATGAAAGCTCATCCGTGGATGGAACTTGAATATTCATCCGTGGATGGAAGTTCATCCGTGGATGGGTAGTGCGTATTCATCCGTGGATGGAAGTTCATCCGTGGATGGGTAGTGCGTATTCATCCGTGGATGAAAGTCCATCCGTGGATGGGTAGTGCGTATTCATCCGTGGATGAAAGTTCATCCGTGGATGGGTAGTGCGTATTCATCCGTGGATGAAAGTTCATCCGTGGATGGGTAGTGCGTATTCATCCGTGGATAAAGGTTCATCCGTGGATGGGTAGGGCGTATTCATCCGTGGATGAAAGTTCATCCGTGGATGGGTAGGGCGTATTCATCCGTGGATAAAGGTTCATCCGTGGATGGGTAGGGCGTATTCTTCCGTGGATGAAAGCTCATCCGTGGATGGGTAGTGCGTATTCATCCGTGGATGAAAGTCCATCCGTGGATGGGTAGGGCGTATTCATCCGTGGATGAAAGTTCATCCGTGGATGGGTAGGGCGTATTCATCCGTGGATGAAAGCTCATCCGTGGATGGGTAGTGCGTATTCATCCGTGGATGAAAGTCCATCCGTGGATGGGTAGGGCGTATTCTTCCGTGGATGAAAGCTCATCCGTGGATGGGTAGGGCGTATTCATCCGTGGATTAATCCCAATCCGTGGATTGGATGACCTCATTCATCCGTGGATGATAATTCATCCGTGGATAGGAAGTCCTCATTCATCCGTGGATGTTCAAGATCCGTGGATGCTGACTGGTTTTATCCACAGATAGATGACAAAATCCGTGGATTGTGAGTTTTTCATTCACGGATAGCACTCTTTTTAAGTGTAAATATCTCCTGTAATAATGTTCACAATATAACTAAAATAAATCTGTGGAGTCGTGGTATTAGCGCGATGAAGTAGATATATCAAGAGTTATGATATGTGCCATAGCAGCTCTGTAATGGGATACCCAAATATGGCAAGTCTTAGAGTCTGTAATTAATCTGGAGGCTGTTTCAGATTAATTCTGTTATGTAAGGTTCTTAACAGTCATCGCGTACCCGTGATATACTTTAACACCTAGCGTTAACACCTAGCGTACTGGAGTGTGGCAAACAGATTACTCAGTCTATTATTAATATAAGCCGTGGCTAATAGTTGTCTGTCTGGGGATTAATAACACTCACGGCCTGTGCCCAACTTATCTGCGGTCTGGCCTGGCTTTAAACCAATTAGTTATTTATATGAATATTTTAATAAAACCGTTAGAACCAGACTAAACCTATTTGGAGGACGAATATATTTTTTCACGCCTGGCACTTATGCTGTCAGTACGGGATATCTCACTAGAAACGGGATATCCAGATATCCTGACACGCAGTATCAGTGCAATGTGCGTGTGTCTCAGAAACCAGCCGAAACAATCAACCCTTCTTTCCCAGGGCTTAACCTGCTGTAATTTTTGTTTATATTAGATCGTAATATTTTACACCGGCATGGTTTCCAACCCAGTAGGCCTACCTCTGAGCTTTGAGCCGAAACCGGACGGAATTCGAGCCATCAAGAAGCAGGGACGAATTTAGACCGGGATGACAGGGTCCCAGAACCCTGTCAGCATTTTAAAACCGATCACAAACAGGGTTTTAGATTCAAAAAAGGTAATTTGGGGTTTGGAACCCTGTTATAGTTTTAAACACTATACTATGATCGGGTTCCAAAACGAAAGTGGCATGTGCCTTTTGTTAATTAAAGAAACAATAGTGTAATCTAAAATTATTGCTAAGCCTAACCGTTGGCGCAAGAAGGTTCGGAGGGGTCGGTTGCACTGGGACTTTAGACAATAATAGTCTATAGTTTGCTAAACTCGGGCAATGTATAGGCCTAGTGCAATTAGTGGTCATGCCTCATTGATGTGTAAACAGTGGATTATTCGGACGGGGCACCGTGAATATATGATATAACATTCACACCACCCCTTGTGTCCTAGGACCTACATTAATGATACAAAGTTTCGTCAATTTATATTTAGCCTTCAAGGTCATTCGAGGTCAACTTAAGGAAAACCAGCTGGGTGGTATTTGAAGACTACACCGCATCTAAATATATCTGATTTATATAAATGACTTATGTTGTATGTCGATTTTTTTAACTCTGAAAATGTAGGGGAAAACAAAATAGACTCTTTTGTTGCTCTATGATTATAGATACAGACAAATCTTGATATAATTGATTATTTTGGCGGCCATCTTGGCTTGGATATATGTCTTAATAAGCGCTCACTTCGTAAATAAAAACATTACAAATGACTTAATTGATCGTAAAAACCTAGATGTAGATATCAAAATAAGGCTAATAATTATGTCAAGCAGGTTTTGAAGATAAAACCAAATCTCGATAGCCATGGGTATAATTGGCGGCCACATTGAATTTATCTCTGATCATAAACTGTGATACATTACTCAGATCTATGTGATTTTCATCTATGTGATTTTTTCTGATTATATTTTTAAATAAAACACTACAAATGAGTTTCTTTACACTAAAAACATGTGCAGGAGGACTGACGATACAGCCATTCGACTCTTGATACCATTCTTTTTTGGCGGCCATCTTAGATTTATCTGTTATTAAGCTATGCTACATTACTTATCTGAAATGCATACAGAACCCTCCCCCCCCCTCAGCTGATAGATCAATAGTACCACAAATCATGATAATGTTTTGAGGTTATTTTTCGTATTTCCCAGTTGACGGTCAAATAAAGGTGTATATACATGTATATGCCTAATGAACGGTAATGCGTTGATTATATATGACATAAATGCAAAAAAAATTGTAAACGGAATATTTCAGATGTCTACTACAGAATTTTTGGTGCTCGGATGCAGCTTTGTAACGCTTCAGTAAGACTTGTCACCAACCTCAAATATGTATACATCTGTGCACGGACATCTTGGCGGCCATTTTGAATTTTGAGCAGGTTCCGATGACTCAATGACTTGTCTCCTTATCTTATATCAAGCAGCATATCATCTTTGACATATCTGCCAAGTTTCAGAATTGTAGAATAATATGAACGATTCTGCTGAAATTCAACACTTAACCGCTCCACTATTGAGATAGCATATACGAAGGAGGAGTACATACAGCTCCGGTGAATGAATGAATGAAATATTGAATTAATGGATAAAAAGATGAATAAATGAATAAAATGAAATAAGGAAAATCGCCAGGGAAGGTTATTTTTAAGTGACTTTATAATAAGTCTGAAACATTACAATCTGTACATGAAAAAAAACCAAGGTGGGCACTAGCATAAAAAATAAATGATCTACTGATGATGACATGTGGGAGAGGTTATTGAAGATGATGAGTTATTGAGACTGTTTCCCTTCACTCACCCGATAAGGCTTCCGGGCATGCCTAGGGAATCCCCCCTCCCCACACATACATGTCAACATAACAATGGATTTTGTTTCATTTCATGTGAAATTAGATAATGCTGAAAAACTGTTGTCTTTCCCTATATCAGCTCCGCCATCGCCGGGTCGGATAGTCCCCGTAGAGTGAGCCAGGCTCCTTTCGCTGGCTGGGACAATTTTTTATTTTTTTTGTTTTTATTGCATTTTATTTTGATATCATTTCAAGTTCCCATCCTTTTATAACACTCCGTGTCAGTTTTCAAGAAAATATGATGTTATCCCCCCTGGGTAGTTGTGTAAAGCCGTCTGATAGGCCAACACCGCTTCGTGTCTCTGCCACCAATTGGCCGTCTGGCTCCAGCTGCCATCTTGCATGTCCAGTTGCATGCCTCGATCATAAGGCACAGTCAATCGGATGTAGGTAAAAATGTCATTGATAAAAATGCCATAGGTAAGAATGCCATAGGTTAAAAACGTCGGATGGTAAAAATGCCATTGGTAAATATGCCAGACAGTAAAAATGCCAGTGGTAAAAATGCCAAATGGGAAAAATGGCGATGGTAAAAATGACAAATGATAAAAAGGTCATTGGTAAAAAGTATAGATTTCATTATGACCAAAAAAGTATCTTTAGTCTATCTTACTACATAACTTATAATTTGACAGGTCCAGAGGAATTTATTTATATCTGCATAACTGTTTTGTTTATTTCGACATAAATAACCTAAAAGGTTCAAAACAATCATTCATATATTTTTAAAGGCTTTATAAATGCACAAAATCGATGTAAATGTAGCTGGATTAGATCACGACGCGATACATCATCAAGTTATATGGTGTGGTAAATCATTAAATTTGTCTGTGTACAATGTATGTAATAGTTGTTAATTATGAGCCAATATAATGTTAGACCCGCTTTAAACTAGCATCAAACCCCTTAATAACAAACACGAGACGTTGCGCTGCATAGGTCTAACGTTGGGCCAGAGCAGTAGACGATTGGCCCGAATTAGTCCGACATCAGATCAATGCCTCGTGTTGGCTGCGATACCAAGCCCACATAAACTACAGGTTCGTGTCCTAAGACTAGGTCAGCCCCTATAATAAGCACGAGTCACTGACCCATTGATAGTTCAATGTTGGCACAGCTTCTACAAAGCTGGTACAGCATTGACCCATCAATGGGTAAATGTCTCTTGCTTTCTTGGAACTCACAGGTAGGGCCTACCGTAAAGGCTGCTTTTTTCAATTATTTTATTTTACCGAATTTCGCAATTTATATCACTGAATGTGATGACTAATGATGAAATAAAATGGTCTGATATTTTCGAATATCATTGTCACTATATTTTGAAATGCCTGTTAGGCCTGTATCAAATAAAAAACTGCAAATTTCTTCAAGAAAATCATGAAAATCGAAAGAGCGAAAAAAAAGATGATTGACTTCACTGAATTTGGTGCCAATTCCGACGACAATTTCGCTCCGTCTGTGGAGAGCTTCTTAATGGCGGGTCAAAGGCTCAGATGCTGACCCACAATTAAAAGCACATTACTAAATTGAGTCCTATTTTTCAAGTAAGTGACATTCTCCATTCCGGTACCGAAATTAAACATGACATTATATGCAGATACCACCCATATCACACACAGTAATAACTTCTAAATATGTCTAACTGACATGAGACAATACACTTTGTACTGTGAAATGTAACTATGATCATTTAAAAAATAAGAATAAAATTAAAAGTCTTCCACATTTTTTTATGATGACCGTTATTTGCCACTTGGTACTTTTATTGTCCTGATTATACAGACAGTGTGTGTCTTACTCCGATGTGATCAGGTTTGTTTTGGTGGGGCAACAATATTAAAAACAACAAACTTAAATCCTTAATAACTAAGTGACTGGGCAAGTAAAAAAATAAAAATAAATAAAACACCACAGTTATGCAGCTTTAATGGCGGGGGGTGGGGGCATAAACAGTTTTTATCCCCCGCCCGTAGGGGAAGGGGGATTTTAGTCGCGGCATAGAATCTGCCCGGCGGCTGGCGTCCGGCGTCAAGTTTTTTTGTGGGCGCAAAACTTTAAAACTACTGGTGATTTTTTTAGGAAATTTTCTCATGACATTCCTAGCAGCATGGGGATGTGCAAATGATTTTTTAAAGATGCTACCAAAATTAAAAATGGCTGCCAGAGGTCAACTCAAAAAATTTTGTTTGCGCAAAAACCCTAAAACTTTAAGTCAGAAATTACACATTCCCCACCAAATGGAGATTTGCAGGTGACATTTTCAAGGTTTTACTGAAATTCAAAATGGCCGCCATGGACCAACTTCAATTTTTTGGCTGGCGCAAAAACTCAGAAAAATAGTTTGGTCATTTTTTGCATTTTAACATCACATTCCTAGCAGCATGTGGATGTGCAATTTATAAGATGCTACCAAAATTCAAAATGGCCGCTAGAAATCAACTCCAAATTTTTTGTGGGCGCAAAAACTTTAAAATTTAACGTCAGAAATTAATTAAATTTTACAATCACATCACCACCAATATGGAGATGTGCATGTGATTTTTCAAGGTTTTACGGAAATTCAAAATGGCCGCCATGCATGACCTTTATAATCTTTGTGGGCGCAAAAACTCAAAAATTGAAGACAGAAATAATGTGATTTTACTTAAATTAAAATGGCCACCACAAGTCGACTTTTTAATATGTTCCGAAGCTCCGACATTCCGAAGTTCTTGACGTTCCAGGAACGTGTTCCAGGAACGTCAAGCTCAAAGTTTCAAGTTCCAGGAACTTTGTGTTCCGAAATTTTGAAGGTGAAAATTACACACGAAAAATAGAAAAAAAGGCTGTTTTGTGGTATTTTTACCATCTGGCTTTATTACCACTGGCATTTGTACCATCTGGCATTTTTTCCCAATGACATTTTATCAATGGCATTTTTACCATCTGACATTTTTACCACTGGAATTTTTTCCCGGTGGCATTTTTACCACTGGTATTTTTACCATCTGATATTTTTACTACTGGCATTTTTACTGCCACTGGCATTTTTACCTTCTGGCATTTTTACCAATGATATTTTTACCTATGACAATCTTACCCATGACAATCTTATCATCTGTATTACTGCATCCTTACAAGCTAAAACAATCCAGCGAGTATTCTGATTAAATTCTCTCCTCTCTTGCCGCACATGTCCCTGCCCCATGCATCATGTTCACCGATGTTTCACCCTAGTTTACAAGAGTAGCAATACCTTAATAAATGACAGCATGGACGTATGAGTGGATGGATGTACAGTTGTATGGAGAAATATATGGATGGAAACATGGAGTGATCGATGGGTGGTTGTATGGATAACTGGATGCATGGGTAGAGGGATGCAAGAATGGAAAGGTGGATGGATGAATGAATCAGAGGATAGATGGATGGATTGATTTTAAAATGGAGGAAGGTATTGATAGATAGAACAATTATTGGATTGTTTTATGGGTGGAGGGATAGATGGGGGGATGGAGAGAGGGGTAGATGTATGAATGGACGAGTTGAGCGATCCACAACTTCAAGTGAGTGAAAATGATTCAGATAAGACAAAATGGAGGTCAACTCTTTTCAATTCAAATTGCTGGTTGATGTTACATTTTATCTTTAACATATTTCAAATGTGGTACTTAATGTGCTAATAAAAAATGAAAACCCTAATATATGCGGCAACGGCGGTTAAAGGGTTAACCCTTACCTTTTAAGCGCTATATATCACGATTATATGCGTTTCTAAACAGTTTTATTAGCTGATGAAATCACTGTTATTGGAAACGAAGTGTGTGTTTAAACATCAATTTATTTGCAAATGTTTGATATCAAAATAACCAAAAATGAGTATTTTCAACCAGTAGCGAGACACAACTTCAAATTGGTGAAAAGTTGAATTCTATAACTTAGTGATTAAAGAGTTACGTGATGAAATGTAATCCCTAGAGCATCATTAGGGTGGGTGTAGAGCTTCACTGTGACAGTATAGTACTTGAAATGAGGGAAGTTTAAGGGTACCCTCGAGCCAAAAACCTGTACTCTTTTTTTGAAATGTTTTCGAAAATAAACCTACCCTTGAAGCGCTGATATCAATATTCCAAAATAAACGGAGCACAGTTCTCAGGATATACGTTTGGATATCTCGAAAACCCCCTCGACCCCCTCGACCCTCGACCCACGACCCTCGACTTGAATTTTTTTTATTTTTGTATATGTCTAATTATAAAATTCGGGAACCAATATCAGGTCAATATGAATATCAGGTCAATACAAATATCAGGTCAATGTTGGCTAACCGTCTGCGACGCAGGACTAACATTGGCTGAACGCCTTGTGAATGTATGAGGGAGCGGCACGATACCAATATATATGCCAGCCCTTGATGTTGACATGCTTGATTAGGGGGAAAGACTGCCGTCCGACTCCCACCACTGTCTAACATTAACGTGGAGGTTCAATGTTGGGCCAGCGTCGCAGACGATGGCCCAATATTTTTCCAGTCCAGTGAAAGCTAAGCACAGCCAGCACGAAGCATTGAACCAATGTTGGATAAATGCTGGCCCAACATCTGTAACGCTGGCCCACCGCTTGCGATGCCGCTGCCACCAATGCGTGTGACTGAATGAACCTGACGAAACAAGATACATTAAACCAACGTCGGGTGAATACTGGACCAGCGTAACAGACGGTCAGCCAACATTGACCTGACATTGGTTAAACATCACTTGATAGCCAAGTTAGCATCACAGTAGGCATATACCCAGCTAACACGAGGCATTGACACAATGTTGTTTTATTGTTGTGCCGACGTTGAAGACGGCGGGCCAACATTAGAACAACATTGCCTCGTGTTCGCTAGGTATAAGTTTTCCGAAGGTTATTATTATGCAAAAGTTATAATTATATAAATAAACAGAAACTTTTTAAAAATCAAGTCGAGGGTCGAGGGTCGTGGGTCGAGGGTCGTGGGTCGAGGGGGTCGAGGGGGTTTTCGAGATACCCTATTTTTTTAGTTTCCTGTCCTGATGCATTTTTATGAGCATGATTAGGTATGATTACCTCATTTTAAAATCATTTTTAAATCGGCCTTACATCACAGTCAGTACTAGGTTGTAGATCGTGCATGCGTACAGGGTAATATACTTAGATTACTTTCCAGTTATTAGAGGTGGTGACATCACAGTCAGTACTAGGTTGTAGATCGTGCATGCGTACAGGGTAATATACTTAGATTACTTTTCAGTTATTAGAGGTGGTGACATCACAGTCAGTACTAGGTTGTAGATCGTGCATGCGTACAGGGTAATATACTTAGATTACTTTTCAGTTATTAGAGGTGGTGACATCACAGTCAGTACTAGGTTGTAGATCGTGCATGCGTACAGGGTAATATACTTAGATTACTTTTCAGTTATTAGAGGTGGTGACATCACAGTCAGTACTAGGTTGTAGATCGTGCATGCGTACAGGGTAATATACTTAGATTACTTTTCAGTTATTAGAGGTGGTGACATCACAGTCAGTACTAGGTTGTAGATCGTGCATGCGTACAGGGTAATATACTTAGATTACTTTTCAGTTATTAGAGGTGGTGACATCACAGTCAGTACTAGGTTGTAGATCGTGCATGCGTACAGGGTAATATACTTAGATTACTTTTCAGTTATTAGAGGTGGTGACATCACAGTCAGTACTAGGTTGTAGATCGTGCATGCGTACAGGGTAATATACTTAGATTACTTTTCAGTTATTAGAGGTGGTGACATCACAGTCAGTACTAGGTTGTAGATCGTGCATGCGTACAGGGTAATGTACTTAGATTACTTTTCAGTTATTAGAGGTGGTGACATCACAGTCAGTACTAGGTTGTAGATCGTGCATGCGTACAGGGTAATGTACTTAGATTACTTTTCAGTTATTAGAGGTGGTTCAATGGTACAATATGCAGATGTGTCCTACTGATATACATGTTTGAATGTGCATTATGAGGCTAAGTGACGTCACATAATAGAGTAAGTGCGCAAGTACGTGCGCAAGTTCTTGCGCAAGTACGCAAGTGCGCAAGTACATTCTCAAGTGTGTAGAGGGGCAAATACTTGCGCCAGTACGCAAGTGCATAAGTATGCAAGTGCGCAATAAAATAAGTGCGCAAGTACTAGGGAAGTGTGTGAGTGTGCCAGTACACACAAGTGCGAAAGTGCGTAAATACGAAAGTGCGCAAGTGCTTGCACAAATACTTGCGCAAGAAGTACGGAAGTGCAAAAGTACTTGCGCAAATAGTACGCAAGTACGCAAGTGATTTCGCAAGTATGTAAGTGCGCAAGTACTTGCACACATATACATTTATATGTCTATGCTTGCACAAGTCCGGAAGTACGCAAGTGAGCGAGTACTTGCGCAAGTGCGCAAGTACTTCCATAAGTGCTTAAGTGTAAAAGTACGCAAATAGCCCACTTGCCCAAGAAGAAACTACTTAACTGCTACATTTACAAAATAAAAAAACAGTTGTAATTCCAGAAAACACGAAATGTCGATCCAATGTTGTTTTAAAAACAGTGGGTACTTCTGATCCCTGAAATTTGAGGTCTGAAGTCCGAATTTAAAAGTCCAATACAAAATGACTAACAAAAAACAATGCGCAAGATTGGAATCAATCTGTCATAATAAAAATAACCCGACAAAAATTAAAAACATTATTGTTATCTGAAAAGTCACAATTCCCCTTCAGTTCATATTTAAATAGTACATAATATAATTATATAGCCAAGTAAATTTTAAGATGCATTTATACAGTTATTCAATGTATACGTGTATGTACTTGCCAGTAGGCCTATATACAAAATAATTTGAATTATTTGTTATTGTCATACTGTCCTGCTTATTTTTTATTTTATTTCTTTTGTCTTTTGAGGAGAGCATATTCATTAGTGTAATACTCTTTTGTAATCCTCGTTAAATAAATAAGCTTAAACCAATCATTTGAAAACATAATGGAAATTAGGTCTACCAGTGAACTGTGAGTTAGTCACAGTTAAATTTCAGCAATTGTCATTACCCACCAGCAGCAAACAACTGTAGACAACCATTGAATTGTGTGTCTAGACATAACTGGTGATGAAATTTATAAGATAACAGGTGTTGATATTTATTGCATGTGTAAAGTAGCTAGGCCCCTTTAGCTCTTTCACATTATATTTATAATATAATTTTAAATGAGCTGACCCAAGAATCGAGAGCAGTTTAGGCTCAGATAGCTTGATGACCCTTAAAAGATGGATAAATTTATTTTACCTTTTATTTAAATTTTAACCCACTGTTCCGCTGTCGGTGACCCACAACTTTAAAAACAGATTAAAAAGGAGTACTATCGAGATCAGCAAAGATAACCACCCCCTCCCCCATTTCATAATATGCCCTATTGTTACTTAATTGTCGACCAAGATAGGATAACATAGAATGTAGGTCCTGAATGTATTCAATGACAAAGTGTGGGAACAGTCTATTTTCAGCCAGGGTCTGTGTGAAGATGATATAGGCCCTACATAACATTCTTACCTGATGAGGAGCATTTTCAATGATCTAAACAAAATCATAGTCGATGGTTGAATTCACAACATAATCGGAAATTTCTGTTAGCAGAATCGATACTGACCGTAACCAAGAAAATCTAATACATATAGAGGCATATTTAATAGTTTCCTTTTCATAAAATTGATAGAACCAGGCTCCTTAACATAGTGGGAGTTATGTGTGCCAGGTGAGGTGGCAAGGAAGTAGCAGGTACATACAAACTAAACTATTTATTTTATTTTCCGGAGGGGGGGGGGGTTCCAGGCTACCAAGAAACCCCCCTGGGTACGTCCCTGAGCGGTATTACCTCTGTTTATAAATATACAAATTATGATTTATTTATTACGAGGGTAAACAAATGTAGCTTGTGACAGTACAACATTTGGACTTTTGACCTCATTGGCAACAAGGTAGTGTATTTTTAATATTATATGCTTGTATTAGATGACAGATGTTCCAAATAAGTTAAACAATAATTAACATGCTTATAAACATAAAAATTCACAGGAAATGGAAAAGTTACATACTATGAGCTGTTATAAAGTTTTTTTTAATATTAACTTCCAGCGTTCTATGAGTGGGTTCACGTTTTTTCAAACAAAATCAAAACTCTGATCATTTGTTGTCCTGTGTTCGACCATGATTTAATAATAGATTTATAGCAATAGCAAAAAATAATTAATAATTAGCTGTCACAGCAGGGCTGTCACAAAAAAATTCTACACACACCCTAATAATTTCCCCAGATATTTCCCTATCACATAAACATTTCAGACCTTTGCCAATTTTTGAGTCAAGCAAAGTATAAAAGTAACAGTATTTTTAATATTTAATATACAGCCCACCTCATTTTTGCTACTTAAAATATGTAAATTTAGCTGTAGGTTTTTTTAATGAATTGAATGGAGCCGGGTAACAATAAATATATTTAAAAAAAACATGAAAATGGCCACCAAATCCAAGATGCCTACAAACTTTTTATTCCACCTTTAGCGCATTGTCGTGAGTTTTAACGCCTCTCCATCACCATTTAACAATTCTCTGTCGCCCTTTAACACCTCGCCCAAAAATTAAACCGCCATTTAACCTTTTCTCATCACCCATTAGCGCCTCTCCATACCCCTTCAATGTCTCCACAACATCTTTTAGCATACCCTGTAGCATTTTTACTTTCAAGCCTCTCCATTGCCCTTCAAATGCCTCTCCTTCGTCCTTCAATGCTTTCTCGTCGCCGTTGAATGCATTCCCATCACCATTTAGCCCTTTTATGTCTCTGCATTGTCCATTAATGCATCCCCATTGACCGTTAACGCCTTTTCGTCGCCCTTTATGTCTTTACCTCGCCTTTTATTCCATAACCCTCACCTTTTAACACACCCCTGTCTAATCTAAGCAACTTATTGTCGCCCGTTAATGCATCTTGGTCGCATTTCAAGGCAATTTTGTCGCCATGTAGTGAAAAGCAATTAATTATTTCGTGCGCGCCAAATGATTAAATGGTGCACACCAAAGCACACCAAATGATTTGGTGCATTCCAATTGAATACTTTCAGTTACAATTTATTTTCTTGAAATGTCTTTTAAAAAGCTCAGTACGTAGGCCTATCGTAAAACTATGCAATTTAAAATATGTTTTGCTATAAACACGTACATAGCTTTTCTAGGGACATTTCAAGGAAAAAAATTGTAACTGAAAGTATTTAAGCGGAGAGCACCAAATGATTTGGCATAAAATAATTAGTTAGTGCGCCCCAAATAATCTGGTCCCCACCGAATGATTAAAATAATTAATTAGTGCCCACCAAATGATATGGCGCGCACCAAATAATTCAATTAATTATTTGGTGATTTGTCGTGCAGCAAATTATTAATTAGTGCGCACCAAATGATTTTATGCGGACTCATTAAATACGTTCAGTAACAATTTATTTTCTTGAAATGTCCCTTAAAAATCTCTGTGGATACGTTACCTTGACCATATATTATATTGATACCATACAATATTGAGAAAAGCTATTGCTAATCTGCAGTGGTTTTCGTTTAATAGAACCTGGAAGGGTATTCGCAAAGCTATGCAAATAAGATTACAGCACCAAATAAATAAAAATTGACAAAAAAGTGTGGTCTATTCATTAGGTTGTAGTTGCAGTGCGTGTGGTCTATTCATCAGGTTGTGGTTGCAGTGCTTGTGGTCTATTCAATAGGTTGTAGTTGCAGTGCGTGTGGTCTATTCATTAGGTTGTAGTTGCAGTGCGTGTGGTCTATTCATTAGGTTGTAGTTGCAGTGCTTGTGGTCTATTCATTAGGTTGTAGTTGCAGTGCGTGTGGTCTATTCATTAGGTTGTAGTTGCAGTGCGTGTGGTCTATTCATTAGGTTGTAGTTGCAGTGCTTGTGGTCTATTCATTAGGTTGTAGTTGCAGTGCGTGTGGTCTATTCATTAGGTTGTAGTTGCAGTGCTTGTGGTCTATTCATTAGGTTGTAGTTGCAGTGCTTGTGGTCTATTCATTAGGTTGTAGTTGCAGTGCGTGTGGTCTATTCATTAGGTTGTAGTTGCAGTGCTTGTGGTCTATTCATTAGGTTGTAGTTGCAGTGCTTGTGGTCTATTCATTAGGTTGTAGTTGCAGTGCGTGTGGACTATTCATTAGGTTGTAGTTGCAGTGCTTGTAGTCTATTCATTAGGTTGTAGTTGCAGGGCTTGTGGTCTATTCATTAGGTTGTAGTTGCAGTGCTTGTGGTCTATTCATCAGGTTGTAGTTGCAGTGCGTGTGGTCTATTCATCAGGTTGTAGTTGCAGTGCGTGTGGTCTATTCATTAGGTTGTAGTTGCAGTGCTTGTGGTCTATTCATTAGGTTGTAGTTGCAGTGCGTGTGGTCTATTCATTAGGTTGTAGTTGCAGTGCTTGTAGTCTATTCATTAGGTTGTAGTTGCAGGGCTTGTGGTCTATTCATTAGGTTGTAGTTACAGTGCTTGTGGTCTATTTATTAGGTTGTAGTTGCAGTGCGTGTGGTCTATTCATTAGGTTGTAGTTGCAGTGCTTGTGGTCTATTCATTAGGTTGTAGTTGCAGTGCTTGTGGTCTATGCATTAGGTTGTAGTTGCAATGCGTGTGGTCTATTCATTAGGTTGTAGTTGCAGTGCGTGTGGTCTATTCATTAGGTTGTAGTTGCAGTGCGTGTGGTCTATTCATTAGGTTGTAGTTGCAGTGCGTGTGGTCCATTCATTAGGTTGTAGTTGCAGTGCGTGTGGTCTATTCATTAGGTTGTAGTTGCAGTGCGTGTGGTCCATTCATTAGGTTGTAGTTGCAGTGCGTGTGGTCTATGCATTAGGTTGTAGTTGCAGTGCGTGTGGTCTATGCATTAGGTTGTAGTTGCAGTGCGTGTGGTCTATTCATTAGGTTGTAGTTGCAGTGCTTGTGGTCTATTCATTAGGTTGTAGTTGCAGTGCGTGTGGTCTATTCATCAAGTTGTAGTTGCAGTGCGTGTGGTCTATTCATTAGGTTGTAGTTGCAGTGCGTGTGGTCTATTCAATAGGTTGTAGTTGCAGTGCGTGTGGTCTATTCATTAGGTTGTAGTTGCAGTGCTTGTGGTCTATTCATTAGGTTGTAGTTGCAGTGCGTGTGGTCTATTCATTAGGTTGTAGTTGCAGGGCTTGTGGTCTATTCATTAGGTTGTAGTTGCAGTGCTTGTGGTCTATGCATTAGGTTGTAGTTGCTATGCGTGTGGTCTATTCATTAGGTTGTAGTTGTAGTGCTGTGGTCTATTCATCAGGTTGTAGTTGCAGTGCGTGTGGTCTATTCATTAGGTTGTAGTTGCAGTGCGTGTGGCCTATTCATTAGGTTGTAGTTGCAGTGCTTGTGGTCTATTCATTAGGTTGTAGTTGCAGTGCTTGTGGTCTATGCATTAGGTTGTAGTTGCATTGCGTGTGGTCTATTCATTAGGTTGTAGTTGCATTGCGTGTGGTCTATTCATTAGGTTGTAGTTGCAGTGCTTGTGGTCTATTCATTAGGTTGTAGTTGCAGTGCTTGTGGTCTATTCATCAGGTTGTAGTTGCAGTGCGTGTGGTCTATGCACTAGGTGTAGTTGCAGTGCGTGTGGTCTATTCATCAGGTTGTAGTTGCAGTGCGTGTGGTCTATTCATTAGGTTGTAGTTGCAATGCGTGTGGTCTATTCATTAGGTTGTAGTTGCAGTGTGTGTGGTCTATTCACTAGGTTGTAGTTGCAGTGCGTGTGGTCTATTCATTAGCTTGTAGTTGCAGTGCGTGTGGTCTATTCATTAGGTTGTAGTTGCAGTGCGTGTGGTCTATGCATTAGGTTGTAGTTGCAGTGCGTGTGGTCTATTCATTAGGTTGTAGTTGTAATGCGTGTAGTCTATGCATTAGGTTGTAGTTGCAGTGCGTGTGGTATATGCATTAGGTTGTAGTTGCAGTGCGTGTGGTCTATTCATTAGGTTGTAGTTGCAGTGCGTGTGGTCTATCCATTAGGTTGTAGTTGCAATGCGTGTGGTCTATTCATTAGGTTGTAGTTGCAGTGCGTGTGGTCTATTCATTAGGTTGTAGTTGCAGTGCTTGTGGTCTATTCATTAGGTTGTAGTTGCAGTGCGTGTGGTCTATTCATTAGATGTAGTTGCATTGCGTGTGGTCTATTAATTAGGTTGTAGTTGCAATGCGTGTGGTCTATTCATTAGGTTGTAGTTGCAGTGCGTGTGGTCTATTCATTAGGTTGTAGTTGCAGTGCGTGTGGTCTATTCATTAGGTTGTAGTTGCAGTGCTTGTGGTCTATTCATTAGGTTGTAGTTGCAGTGCTTGTGGTCTATTCATTAGGTTGTAGTTGCAGTGCGTGTGGTCTATTCATTAGGTTGTAGTTGCAATGTGTGGTCTATTCATTAGGTTGTAGTTGCAGTGCGTGTGGTCTATTCATTAGGTTGTAGTTGCAGTGCGTGTGGTCTATTCATTAGGTTGTAGTTGCAGTGCGTGTGGTCTATCCATTAGGTTGTAGTTGCAATGCGTGTGGTCTATTCATTAGGTTGTAGTTGCAGTGCGTGTGGTCTATTCATTAGGTTGTAGTTGCAGTGCGTGTGGTCTATTTATTAGATGTAGTTGCATTGCGTGTGGTCTATACATTAGGTTGTAGTTGCAGTGCGTGTGGTCTATCCATTAGGTTGTAGTTGCAATGCGTGTGGTCTATTCATTAGGTTGTAGTTGCAGTGCTTGTGGTCTATTCATTAGGTTGTAGTTGCAGTGCGTGTGGTCTATTCATTAGATGTAGTTGCATTGCGTGTGGTCTATTAATTAGGTTGTAGTTGCAATGCGTGTGGTCTATTCATTAGGTTGTAGTTGCAGTGCTTGTGGTGTATTCATTCGGTTGTAGTTGCAGTGCGTGTGGTCTATTCATCAGGTTGTAGTTGCAATGCGTGTGGTCTATTCATTAGGTTGTAGTTGCAGTGCGTGTGGTCTATTTATTAGGTTGTAGTTGCAGTGCTCCAGATTATGTAATATAAAGGGACTGTGTATTTTGAATATTGAGTGAAGGTCTAAATGTATCGCTATTGTTGGAATTGACATATTATAGATAAAATTATGGGCCTACGCGACAATATATATGATGCTGTTTGACCCTTTAACCGTCAAATTGTTCAATTTGAATTTTAACCCACTTGAAGTTGTGTCTCGCTGACGCGATCCACAACTTCAAGTGAGTGAAAATTATTCAGATTTGGCAAAATGGAGGTCAACTGTTTTCAAATATTGCTGATTGATGTCACATTTTATCTTTGTCACATGTTTAAAAGGTGGTACTTAATGTGCTAATAAAAAATAAAAACCCGAATATATGCGACACTGGCGGTTGAAGGGTTAATTAGACAACGCTTTTCATTGACTGCGCTGTGTTGTAGCTGGATGAATTATTCATGGCGCTGAGGATATATCTATTTTGAAAACATTCATACAGTCAATATTAAAACGTACATTGTGTCAAATTAGCTGAAGCGTTACTATGCTCTACTAGTATCGAATGATTTCGATGGTTCTTTATAGTACACAGTCAGACTGCACTGTACACTCAAATACTGATATGGATCCAAAGTTGTTTCAGTGCTTGCAATAAAACAACATTAGATCAAGGTATAGTACTGTGGGATGTACTACATAGTTTTATATTATTTGAACTCTTTATCTGCTAGTGACTCATATGATTATGTGGACTATATTCAATCAGAGTTATTTCACATAAAATGACATGAAGTGACACAGCTCATCGAAATGAGGAACGAAATGACGCAGCCAATCAGTAAGAGGAACGAAATGACGAGCCCATCTAAATGACGATGTCCGAAATGACGCAGCCCGTCAAAAAGAGAAGCAAAATGACGCAGCCCATCGAAATGAGGAACGAAATGACGCAGCCCATCTATATGAAGAACGAAATGACGCAGCCCATTGAAATGAAAAACAAAATGACACAGCCCATCAAAATGAGGAGGTGAGCCCATCGTAGTGAGGAAGTCCTTAATGACGCAGCCCATCGAAATAAAGAACGAAATGACGCAGCCCAGCGAAATGAGGAACGAAATGACGCAGCTCAATGACATGAGGCACGAAATGACGCAGCCCGTAGAAACGAGGAACGAAATGACGCAGTCCATCTAAATTAGGAACGAAATGACGCAGCCCATCGAAATGAGGAACTAAATGACACAGCCCATCAAAATGAGGAGGTAAGAAATGACACAGCCCATCGATATGGGGAACGAAATGACGCAGTCCATTAAAATGAGGAAGTCCCCAATGACGCAGCCCGTCGATCTGAGGAACGAAATGACGCATCCCATCAAAATGAGAAAGTCTTAAAAACGCAGCCCATCGAAATGAGGAACGAAATGCAAAGCTCATCTGAATAATGAACGAAATGACGCAGCCCATCGAAATGAGGAACGAAATAACGCAGCACATCGAAATGGGGAACGAAATGTGCAGCCCATCGGAATGAAAAATTAAATGACGCAACTCAGCGAAATAATGAACGAAATGACGCAGCCCATTTAAATGGAGAGCGAAATGCGCAGCCCATCGAAATGAGGAGCGAAATGACGTATCCCATCGAAATGAGGAAATGAGAAACCTAATTTGTTTAGAAAAATGGATACGAATTAAGTTGGCACCCTCAAGTGTGTTGCATGAAAACATCCGCGTTTCGATGACTTATATCATTTTCTGTTTAATTATTGTTATTAAAGATATGCATTATATAATGCATATCGTAGATGTATACCCTTGTGCTATTATGAAAAATATACTTGTCCGATATTGAAAATTTGGCTAACAGAGTCTCTGCCAGGAAAGATTTTATCAATTTCGTTGGAATTTCATTTGGAAAACCATGTTTGACAATGTATTTTATACGGTCCCAGCAACACAAGGGTAAAGCGTGTATATGCGGTCCCTGCAGCAGAAGGGTTAATTTCAAGTAATTGTTTAGCTTTTGAAGCGCACTTATTCATATGTGTATTTTCGCGGTCCTAGCAGTACAAAGGTTGAAGATAGATGGATAGATATTTTATTTCACTCGTGTCACCAGTGTCTCTATCTCTACTTCAGGTGACTGTGACACTCACTGATAGCTGAGTGTAATATTTTATTGGCAGAAGTAAAAACCCTTAGGCCTACCATATAGTTGGTAAAATCACACGAGAATATGCATGTTATAACATATAGGATTGAAATCCTAAGTGCCAAAACACTAGATATTTTGAAAATGTAAATGATGACTACATAAGATAAAATTAAATGGCATTACCAAAATATAAAGAATAGTTAATATAAGAAGTTTATACAATGCCAAGTTGATGTTGGCAAGGCGTCGTAGACGGTGGGCCAACATTGAATCAGAATTTGTTTTAAGTGTTATAAACATCGTCAAATATTTAAGCCTTTCAATATCCTTTCAAAATAATATCAACCTGAAAATGTTGATAATTTTAATTCTTAAGAACTAGAACTTGGGCCAAATACATATTTTACAACGATGTTTGGGATTTTTTTAATGGGTGTAGCTGCCTCAGTATCAATCATCGTTGACAGCGACCCGACCTCAAGCCATTGTTAGTTTATTGGCTCATTTACAGAAAAATGGTCGCTGATATCTTGCGATGATTTGGGGCATATTTGATTACTTCTAAGCAGTAACACGATACCCAGAACCGATGTTGATTTAAAGTTTTACCAAAGTCAAAGATGATGGGCCAATTTTAAATCAGCATTATGCCAATATATTTTATTTATCTGTTTTAGATGAGCGCGTGCATTAGATTCAGGAAGCGCATTACCAAAAAAACTTATTTTTTCCTGCCCGGCGCGCGCATTGGATTGTTGCCGATGTCCAAAAAAACAGTTAATTTCTGAAGATAATAACAAAAGTCCGAAAAAAAACAAGTTTATTTCCGTAGTAATTAACATTTTCCGGCTATCGTTTTTTTGCTTTTTTTTCGTCGACTTCGTGATTTTTTTCTAAATATGTCAATTTTATTTCGTCGCCCTCATTAACTTTTCCAAAAATTTGTCAATGTTTTTTGTTATTTGCTCGACCACATTAACTTTACCAAATATAGGTTCAATGTTTTTTTTATTCAATTTTTTTCACCGCCATCTCTGATTAGATTTTTTTTCTGATCAAAAAACGGAGAAATGAAACTTAGTGGCCTTAGTTCGCCTGTCATGTTTTCTGTGTATTAGTATACGTACGTGACAGCTACAGCGAAACGTGAAGATACTGATACCACCTGGTGAATATGGTGGTATAGCCTCAAACATGTTTTTTTAAATTTATGTGCTGCGCACTTATCAGTTAGGCAATATATAGAGACGAAATTCCTGATTTCTAATTATTGACATGGTTGTCAATAATTAGAAACTAGGAATTTCGTCTCTATATCTAGCCTAACTGGCAAGTGCGCAGCTCAAAAATTAGAAAAAAACTTTTGCAGTTCTAGTCTATGGACATGCTTACATCATATGGTCATATTGATAAGTCAAAATAATCACCGATTTTTTTATGATTTTAGCCTGGGCCTGTCCCTTTAATATAACACACTTTAAACTAAGACATTTTCTTTCAACTTGAGGTGAGAATTGCGATAGCAATTCACACCTCAAGTTGAATAAAAATGACAAGAAATAGCTTCTAGAAAGGCTGGTATACGGACAACATTAAAACAAGAATGGGTAAACATCTTTTGTACATGACTGAACAATAGTAACTGACAATGATTCCGCAGGTTAACCATTTAAATCCTGTAGTACTCTTATCTGTCATTAAGCAAGATAACCCTTAAAGCGCGAGGATATTAGACGTCAGAATTTGACTCATGGCTATTCGTTTTTCGACAGTTTTGCGCCGGAAAAGTGGTTGTGACTGACATAGCTTATGTTGCAAACATATTCGCACGGCATACATTTATGTGGGTATTCGTCTTTATTTTATCACTGAAAGAATTACATAGACCTACGAAAGCAGACATTTAATGTCACAGTCTTTATAATGGGGGGGGGGGGGCTGAAATATAGCCCACATCGATAGGCCTAATAACAGCAAAGACAAACAACAGAGGGATTTTCTCATTAGTTGCCATATAAATCAAATAGTTATGTAGAGATTAAGGTGGTTCCAGAACTTTAATAGTACTGACATTTCTGATTCAGTAGCCTTAAATATCAAATGGTTTTAGGAATATTAAAGTGTTTACAGACCTCCCAGCAAACACGACACGTTGAAACAACAATGTTCTAATGTTGGCCCAACGTCTGCGACGCTGGCCCAACTATAAAACATCATTGTTTCATTTGCCGGGCTCTTGCTAGCAATTTCTTTCGTTAGTTGCCTTATACATCAAAGGGTTAAATTGTGCTTAAAGTGACCCCCAAATGGTCTATTTGCAGTGTGTGTGGTCTATTCATTAGGTTGTAGTTGCAGTGCGTGTGGTCTATCCATTATGTTGTAGTTGCATTGCGTGTGGTCTATTCATTAGGTTGTAGTTGCAGTGCGTGTGGTCTATTCATTAGGTTGTAGTTGCAGTGCGTGTGGTCTATTCATTAGGTTGTAGTTGCAGTGCGTGTGGTCTATTTATTAGGTTGTAGTTGCAGTGCTTCAGATTATGTAATATAAAGGGACTGTGTATTTTGAATATTGAGTGAAGGTCTAAATGTATCGCTTTTGTTGGAATTGACATATTATAGATAAAATTATGGTCCTACGCGACAATATATATGATGCTGTTTGACCCTTTAACCGCCAAATTGTTCATGAATTTTAACCCACTTGAAGTTGTGTCTCGCTGACGCGATCCACAACTTCAAGTGAGTTAAAAAAATTCAGATTTGGCAAAATGGAGGTCAACTGTTTTCAAATATTGCTGATTGATGTCACATTTTATCTTTGTCACATGTTTAAAAGGTGGTACTTAATGTGCTAATAAAAAATAAAAACCCGAATATATGCGACACTGGCGGTTAAAGGGTTAATTAGACAACGCTTTTCATTGACTGCGCTGTGTTGTAGCTGGATGAATTATTCATAGCGTTGAGGATATATCTATTTTGAAAACATTCATACAGTCAATATTAAAACGTACATTGTGTCAAATTAGCTGAAGCGTTACTATGCTCTACTGGTATCGAATGATTTCAATGGTTCTTTATAGTACACAATCAGACGGCACTGTACACTCCAATACTGATATGGATGCAAAGTTGTTTCAGTGCTTGCAATAAAACAACATTAGATCAAGGTATAGTACTGTGGGTTGTACTACATAGTTTTATATTATTTGAACTCTTTATCTGCTAGTGACTGATATAATTATGTGGACTATATTCAATCAGAGTTATTTCACATAAAATGACATGAAGTGACACAGCTCATCGAAATGAGGAACGAAATGACGCAGCCAATCGATAAGAGGAACGAAATGATGCAGCCCATCTAAATGACGAGGTCCGAAATGACGCAGCCCATCAAAAGGAGAAACGAAATGACGCAGCCCATCGAAATGAGGAACGAAATGACGCAGCCCATCTATATGAAGAACGAAATGACGCAGCCCATTGAAATGAAGAACAAAATGACACAGCTGAGGAGGTAAAAATGAGGAGGTAAGCCCAGCGAAATGAGGAACGAAATGACGCAGCTCAATGACATGAGGCACGAAATGACGCAGCCCGTAGAAACGAGGAACGAAATGACGCAGCCCATCTAAATTAGGATAAAAATGACGCAGCCCATCGAAATGAGGAACTAAATGACACAGCCCATCAAAATGAGGAGGTAAGAAATGACACAGCCCATCGATATGGGGAACGAAATGACGCAGTCCATTGAAATGAGGAAGTCCCAAATGACGCAGCCCGTCGATCTGAGGAACGAAATGACGCATCCCATCAAAATGAGGAAGTCTTAAAAACGCAGCCCATCGAAATGAGGAACGAAATGCGCAGCTCATCTGAGGAATGAACGAAATGACGCAGCCCATCGAAATGAGGAACGAAATGACGCAGCACATCGAAATGAGGAACGAAATGACGCAGCACATCGAAATGGGGAACGAAATGTGCAGCCCATCGGAATGAAAAATTAAATGACGCAACTCAGCGAAATAATGACCGAAATGACGCAGCCCATCGAAATGAAGAGCGAAATGCGCAGCCCATCGAAATGGGGAAATGAGTAACCTAATTTGTTAAGAAAAATGGATACGAATTAAGTTGACACCGTCAAGTGTGTTGCATGAAAACATCCGCGTTTCGATGACTTATATCATTTTCTGTTTAATTATTGTTATTAAAGATATGCGTTATATAGTGCATATCGTAGATGTATACCCTTGTGCTATTATGAAAATTATACTTGTCCGATATTGAAAATTTGACTAACAGAGTGTCTGTCAGGAAAGATTTTATCAATTTCGTTGGAATTTCATTTGGAAAACCATGTTTGACAATGTATTTTATACGGTCCCAGCAACACAAGGGTTAAAGCGTGTATATGCGGTCCCTGCAGCACAAGGGTTAATTTCAAGTAATTGTTTAGCTTTTGAAGCGCACTTATTCATATGTGTATTTTAGCGGTCCTAGCAGTACAAAGGTTGAAGATAGATGGATAGATATTTTATTTCACTCGTGTCACCAGTGTCTCTATCTCTACTTCAGGTGACTGCGACACTCACTGATAGCTGAGTGTAATATTTTATTGGCAGAAGTAAAAACCCTTAGGCCTACCATATAATTGGTAAAATCACACGAGAATATGCATGTTATAACATATAGGATTGAAATCCTAAGTGCCAAAACACTGGATATTTTGAAAATGTAAATGATGACTACATAAGATAAAATTAAATGGCATTACCAAAATATAAAGAATAGTTAATATAAGAAGTTTAAACAATGCCAGGTTGATGTTGGCAAGGCGTCGTAGACGGTATGCCAACATTGAATCAGAATTTGTTTTAAGTGTTATGAACATCGTCAAATATTTAATCCTTTCAATATCCTTTCAAAATAATATCAACCTGAAAATGTTGATAAAATCTTAAAAATCTTAAGTACTAGAACTTGGGCCAAATAAATATTTTACAACGATGTTTGGGATTTTTTTAATGGGTGTAGCTGCCTCAGTATCAATCATCGTTGACAGCGACCCGACTTTAAGCCATTGTTAGTTTATTGGCTCATTTACAGAAAATGGTCGCTGATATCTTGCGATGATTTAGGGCATATTTGATTACTTCTAAGCAGTAACACGATACCCAGAACCGATGTTGATTTAAAGTTTTACCAAAGTCAAAGATGATGGGCCAATTTTAAATCAGCATTATGCCAATATATTTTATTTATCTGTTTTAGATGAGCGCGCGCATTAGATTCAGGACGCGCATTACCAAAAAAACTTCTTTTTTTCTGCCCGGCGCGCGCATTGGATTGTTGCCGATGTCCAAAAAAACAGTTAATTTCGGAAGATAATAACAAAAGTCCGAAAAAAACAAGTTTATTTCCGGAGTAATTAACATTTTCCGGCTATCGTTTTTTTGTTTTTTTTTCGTCGACTTCGTGATTTTTTCCTAAATATGTCAATTTTATTTGGTCGCCCTCATTAACTTTTCCAGAAATTTGTCAATGTTTTTTGTTATTTGGTCGACCTCATTAACTTTACCAAATATAGGTTCAATGGTTTTTTTTCATCTCTGATTAGATTTTTTTTCTGATCAAAAAACGGAGAAATGAAACTTAGTGGCCTTTGTTCGCCTGTCATGTTTTCTGTGTATTAGTATACGTACGTGACAGCTACAGCGAAACGTGAAGATACTGATACCACCTGGTGAATCTGGTGGTATAGCCTCAAACATGTTTTTTTTTTAATTTATGTGCTGCGCACTTATCAGTTAGGCAATATGTAGAGACGAAATTCCTGATTTCTAATTATTGACATGGTTGTCAATAATAAGAAACTTGGAATTTCGTCTCTATATCTAGCCTAACTGGCAAGTGCGCAGCTCAAAAATTAAAAAAAACTTTTGCAGTTCTAGTCTATGGACATGCTTACATCATATGGTCATATCGATAAGTCAAAATAATCACCAATTTTTTAATGATTTTAGCCTGGGCCTGTCCCTTTAATATCACACACTTTAAGCTTAGGCATTTTCTTTCAACTTGAGGTGAGAATTGCGATAGCAATTCACACCTCAAGTTGAATAAAAAGGACAAGAAATAGCTGAGTGCTAGAAAGGCTGGTATACGGACAACATTAAAACAAGAATGGGTAAACATCTTTTGTACATGACTGAACAATAGTAACTGACAATGATTTCGCAGGTTAACCATTTAAATCCTGTAGTACTCTTATCTGTCATTAAGCAAGATAACCCTTAAAGCGCGAGGATTTTAGACGTCAGAATTTGACTCATGGCTACTCGTTTTTCGACAGTTTTGCGCCAGAAAAGTGGTTGTGACTGACATAGCTTATGTTGCAAACATATTCGCAGGGCATACATCTATGTGGGTATTTGTATTATTTTATCACTGAAGGAATTACATAGTCCTACGAAAGCAGACATTTAATGTCACAGTCTTTATAAGGGGAGGGGGGGGGGGCTGAAATATAGCCCACATCGATAGGCCTAATAACAACAAAGACAAACAACAGAGGGATTTTCTCATTAGTTGCCATATAAATCAAATAGTTATGTAGAGATTAAGGAGTTTCCAGAACTTTAATAGTACTGACATTTCTGATTCAGTAGCCTTAAATATCAAATGGTTTTAGGAATATTAAAGTGTTTACAGACCTCCCAGCAAACACGACACGTTGAAACAACAATGTTCTAATGTTGGCCCAACGTCTGCGACGCTGGCCCAACTATAAAACATCATTGTTTCATTTGCCGGGCTCTTGCTAACAATTTCTTTCGTTAGTTGCCTTATACATCAAAGGGTTAAATTGTGCTTAAAGTGACCCCCAAATGTCATAAAGGACCCCAGATGCCATGTGATTATAATATGAACCACACAAGGATGGTATGTTGAGCATGTCCATTCCCAGCAGTGTGTATAATATTGAAAATCGTCAGCCAAAGCAAAGTGCAATGGAACCGCCCACGTCATCACGGTGTCCGCAGTACCAGGTAATTATGTATGATTACGGTGGCGATAACCGGCACGAAAAAAAAATATGGGTTATCACGGAAATAGAAAACCACGTTGTATTCAAGTACAGTATTGCATTTGTAGACCAATCTTCGTTTGTATTCACCTACAATCATGCGGTGGGTAATCTGAAGCTATTTACATCTATTCATCTGAAACTGTTGGACCGGCGCACTGTTGACGAACATGCTATGACCTGGATTATAACACATGATCATACTAAGGATTTAGACGCTATAGAAGTTTAATTAATTAATTGATTGATTGAACTAATATACCACAGTTTATTTTATACACTTAATTTTACATAACTACTATGTTATTAAATTAAACTTAATGTTAAACACAAAAACATTAAGCCTTTTTATAATTCACTATATTGTTTAATTCATACTGTTTCAATCACGACCTAGTTAGTACCACATACTCGGAGTTACAATCGAAGAAAAACATTCCCGACCTCATAGAGAAAATCAGTTGACTTAGCAACTCTGAAATCCTCCATAAGGCCCCACCTCGTCTGATAACAAAGGCGACGGAAACGTCCCTAACCGGCCCCAAAAAGCCAAATAATAAGATCCGAGAGCAACAACCGTCTTGATATGTGGTAATACCCAAGTCAGATCATGAGGGCATGATAATATGACTAATATAGCGACAGGTGACAGATTTATTATACTCAGTAGTTTTGACCCTTAATTTGTTTAAAGCAACCATAAATAAATTGCGCTAGTGACTTCACCACTGTTATGTCTCTAGATGTCATAATTCCTAGAAACATTTCATTTGTCGGTTGTATATTAATAATTGCGGCTACAGAATCAGAAAAGATTTCGCGTTCATTATTCATAGCGCTACAGTGGAGAAGAAGATGTATTTCATCGTCAATTTCGTTTAATTCACACCTTGTGCATATTCGCTGATTTTTTGGAGTGATTGGATTATTGAATCGTCCTCTTTCTATATTTAGATCATGTGAGCTCATTCGATATCTCGCCATTGCTGTTATGAGGTGGTTCCCCCTTATGTGCAAGATATATTGTTCAACACAGAAATATTTTTTTACTAATGCATATGTGCGCAGCTTACTCGAGCTCTCAATATCTTTTCTCCACTGCTGTGTAAATATTCTAACTATTGATTCTTTAAATGAAAGCATGAATTTATTTGTATCCCCAATATTCTGTGATTCCCAAGTTTGATCAAGCCCGGTACGTTCGAGGACAGAGCGAATACGGGAACACCAGTTCGTGAAGCCGATGGCATCTAGCTCAAGTAGCATATTGTAGGCATTTCTGACTGGATGGCTCCGAGATAATTTTAGAATTCTACACCAATATTTTACAGCTTTTATGTGCTGCCGGATGATCAGTGGAAATTGACCCGTGTCCCCATATATTGCAGGAGTAGGTGTTTGCTTTCTAGCGCCAAGTGTGGATTTAATATATTTTAGATGGATTTTTTCCAGATCGTTAACATCATCGCCTGTATACCATATATCACTTCCATATTCTAGTATGGGCGATATTTGGCAATCAAATACCTTGAACGCAATAGTGGGTGACAATTTACCGACAACACGACGGGACTGTTTACGTAGAGCAAAGATTGCTTTCCCAGCTTGGGAAGCAAGATGAGAAAAAGTTTCTTTTAGCACGTTATTAGCGGACTTGGTGCTATACACTACACCAAGGTATTTATATAGTTTAGCCTTTTCTATAATGTTATCACCATAGTGGAAGCTTCCACATACTGTTGTGTAACGTTCATTAAAGATAAGAACTTTTGTTTTAGGAATGCTAACTATGATATGCCATAGGGAAGCATATGAATACAGGGCAGTTAGCTGTTTTTGTAATCCCCCGGCAGATTCTGAAAGAAGGACAAGGTCATCTGCAAATAACAGATATACCATTAGTAAGGTGTCCACAGCGATACCTTGATCTTGGTCAAATGATGCGGATATGTCTTGTAAAAATTCCGTGAATAGTTTGGGACTGAGCATACCGCCTTGTAGAACCCCAAATTCGCTTTTTAATATGTCACTGATACGCGAGTCCCATTTTACACGGCACTCTGCTTTAGAAAACATGTTTTTTATTATGTTTAGCAAATTGCCGTCTATTCCCCTCTTCAATAATTTGTAGTATAATGCTGTTCTATCAATATTGTCAAATGCTTTTGTGAAATCGACAAAGCAAAGCGAATTGGTTTTAAAAACCAGCTTGATAGGGATCATTATCATTACATACTTCGTTTTTAAATGAGAGTCTGTTATTTAGTATAGATTCAAATAGTTTCCCAATACACGGCATGACTGTGATTTTTCTGTAATTATCTGGAACGCCATGGTCCCCCTTTTTGTGGACCGGGTGGATTATACCGGTAGCCCATCTAGATGGATATTCTCCATTGGTAAGAATGGTATTGAACAACAATTATAATGCTGGCAACAGCTCATTACATCCATATTTGTAAAATTCGGCAGAAATACCATCTACACCCGCTGCTTTCTTGCATTTTAACTTTTGAATCGCCTTTTTAATTTCTTCTGCGGTTATGGGACTGTTTAGGAACTGTGTCATATTGGATTTATCGTGCTCTACATTATGTTGGAATGACGTAACTTGCTTTATAATATTATTCATGTGTTCATAGTCAAAATAATCCACATGGGGTGGGTAGTCTTGTTGTTCAAAATAGTTCACAAAGTCTTCCAAGGTAGGCCCTGTATTGACATTTCTAGGATTTAAGGATTTCCAGAATTTCCAGTAAGAATTAGAATCTTCTGTTCTCATATTTTCCAGCTCACTAAGTTTGGCTTGCTGGTATTGTCTTTTCTTTCTTTGGATAAATTGCTTATATTGTCGTAACAGTATATTATATTTGCCTTGCTGTGCGTTAAAGTCTCTATGCTTAGCAATATTATTAACAACATACTTCAAGGATTTACATTCTTTATCATACCAAGAGTTAGAGGGGAAATTATTTTGCGTGCACTTCCTTTCCTTCGAAATATGTTTCCTTGCTGGGAATAATGGCGAAATTACAATTTCTAGCATACCATTGAACATGTCACATAGAGTGTCAGTATTACACCCCTCGGTGGCAGCACACAGCATTTCCTCAAATGCATGACATGCCTGCTCATTCCGTAGAGCTATTTGATATTCTTCCCTTTTCTCGTCTTGCCATATAAAAACATTAGACCGAGATGATGTGTCATTTACACAGGTGTCTATTTTTAAGGGGTTGCAATCGAGTTTAGTGTTGGAAATATTGAATTGTATGGGACAATGATCTGATTCTACCAATTTCGGTAGAACGTCAAATTTGCTGATTATGTTATTTTCATTAAAGATCAGATGGTCTATTGTGCTTGATCCATTTGGAGAGTAGTATGTATAGCGGCCTATACCATTATCATTAAACATGCGCCCATTGGCTATTTTGAGACCTGTGTTTATACAAATATTTAGTAAAAGTTGACCATATTTGTTACTGACTATATCTTCATTAGAACGTTCACTTGGAACATTTGCAATGGTATCTGTTACCCCCGATTCATAGTCTGGAGCCTGACCAGTACGGCTGTTAAAGTCACCACATAATAGGATGTGATGCATTTCAATATATCTAGCCACTTCCTCTTCTAGCATAGTAAAATATTCATTTCTTACACCGACATATGATTTCTGGTAGTATATAGGCACAGCCAATTTTAATGTTTTTCTGACAACAGTCTGTGGCTAATGTCAACCATACCAAAAAGTCGTAGGTATGATCTATCCTAGTTAAATTTGCATATTTATTTGAAATAAGTATGCCAATACCACCAGAAGCTCTACATTTTTATGTTTATGTTTTCTATTCACATGATGGAATTTATAACCAGGTATTCCCAATGTAAAATCGTTCGCTTTCATTGTTTCTATAAAAAATATTATATCGTAGTTTCGGATAAATGCCACAAGATCAGGGTCTGTCATTTTGTTTCCTAAACCAATAATGTTCCATGACAGTACACGTATATTTCTGTCCTGATCATTATTAATTACTCTATTTACATCGGCTATGTCCGTGTGATGATTGTTCTGATGGGAAAACACTGACCATTAGCAGAGTGATTGTTGAGCACTTCAGCCATGGCAGAAGTCAGTTTTTGCTGTCCTTCCTCATTTAAGTGGATCCCACCACGATAAAGATGGGTTTTGTTTATGGGATTGGGCAAATAGTCGGCGTTGAACAATTTTACACATATTTCACGTATGTGGCAATTTATGTCGTGAATGTGGGCATTACCAAAAAAACTTCTTTTTTTCTGCCCGGCGCGCGCATTGGATTGTTGCCGATGTCCAAAAAAACAGTTAATTTCGGAAGATAATAACAAAAGTCCGCAAAAAACAAGTTTATTTCCGGAGTAATTAACATTTTCCGGCTATCGTTTTTTTGCTATTTTTAGTCGACTTCGTGATTTTTTTCTAAATATGTCAATTTTATTTCGTCGCCCTCAATAACTTTTCCAGAAATTTGTCAATGTTTTTTGTTATTTGGTCGCCCTTATTAACTTTACCAAATATAGGTTCAATGTTTTTTTTTCATCTCAGATTAGATTTTTTTTTTCTGATCAAAAAACGGAGAAATGAAACTTAGTGGCCTTAGTTCGCCTGTCATGTTTTCTGTATATTAGTATACGTACGTGACAGCTACAGCGAAAAGTGAAGATACTGATACCACCTGGTGAATATGGTGGTATAGCCTCAAACATGTTTTTTTTAATTTATGTGCTGCGCACTTATCAGTTAGGCAATATACAGAGACGAAATTCCTGATTTCTAATTATTGACATGGTTGTCAATAATAAGAAACTAGGAATTTCGTCTCTATATCTAGCACAACTGACAAGTGCGCAGCTCAAAAATTAAAAAAAACTTTTGCAGTTCTAGTCTATGGACATGCTTACATCATATGGTCATATCGATAAGTCAAAATAATCACCGATTTTTTTATGATTTTAGCCTGGGCCTGTCCCTTTAATATAACACACTTTAAACTAAGACATTTTCTTTCAATTTGAGGTGAGAATTGCGATAGCAATTCACACCTCAAGTTGAATAAAAATGACAAGAAATAGCTGAGTGCTAGAAAGGCTGATATACGGGCAACATTAAAACAAGAATGGGTGAACATCTTTTGTACATGACTGAACAATAGTAACTGACAATGATTCCGCAGGTTAACCATTTAAATCCTGTAGTACTCTTATCTGTCATTAAGCAAGATAACCCTTAAAGCGCGAGGATTTTAGACGTCAGAATTTGACTCATGGCTAGTCGTTTTTCGACAGTTTTGCGCCGGAAAAGTGGTTTGTGACTGACATAGCTTATGTTGCAAACATATTCGCAGGGGATACATCTATGTGGGTATTTGTATTCATTTTATCACTGAAGGAATTACATAGATCTACGAAAGCAGACATTTAATGTCACAGTCTTTATAATGGGGGGGGGGGCTGAAATATAGCCCACATCGATGGGCCTGATAACAACAAGGACAAACAACAGAGGGATTTTCTCATTAGTTGCCATATAAATCAAATAGTTATGTAGAGATTAAAGTGTTGCCAAAACTTTAATAGTACTGACATTTCTGATTCAGTAGCCTTAAATATCAAATGGTTTTAGGAATATTAAAGTGTTTACAGACCTCCCAGCAAACACGACACGTTGAAACAACAATGTTCTAATGTTGGCCCAACGTCTGCGACGCTGGCCCAACTATAAAACATCATTGTTTCATTTGCCGGGCTCTTGCTAACAATTTCTTTCGTTAGTTGCCTTATACATCAAAGGGTTAAATTGTGCTTAACCCTTTGAGTGCAGGCGACGCTTTCAAGCGCATTCATACTGTTTTTCCACAACTAAAATTTGACAGAAATTGAACAAATATGCATGTATAAATCTTGAGTAAAGCCCCAATTGTGAAATTCAGCAAGTTTAATTTTTAAGTGAGGAGGTATTTTCCTTTCATTTGAAGTTGGCAATTGCGTGAGCAATGCCAACACTTCGAATGAAAGGAAAATGTTAAGTAGTAATGAAGCACTTAAAGAGTTAAAGTGACCCCCAAATGTCATAAAGGACCCCAAATGCCATGTGATTATAATATGAACTACACAAGGATGGTATGTTGAGCATGTCCATTCCCAGCAGTGTGTATAATATTGAAAATCGTCAGCCAAAGCAAAGTGCAATGGAACCGCCCACGTCATCACGGTGTCCGCAGTACCAGGTAATTATGTATGATTACGGTGGCGATAACCGGCACGAAAAAAAAATATGGGTTATCACGGAAATAGAAAACCACGTTGTATTCAAGTACAGTATTGCATTTGTAGACCACTCTTCGTTTGTATTCACCTACAATCATGCGGAAAAATCCCCCTCCCACCCCCCCTCCCCCTCAGAGAGTGGGTGAGAATCAAATATAATCATTGAAATCATTGAAAGTTAACCAGTATAACTAAGGGGGGTAATTTAAAAATAGAGGGGGTACAATAGTTTACCTACCCCGGGGTAACCTGAACCGATGGGTAATCTGAAGCTATTTTTTTAATCTGAAATTGTTACACCGGCGCAATGTTGACGAACATGCTATGACCTGGATTATAACACATGATCATGCTGAGGATTTAGACGCTATAGAAGTTTAATTGATTAATTGATTGATTGAACTAATATACCACAGTTTATTTTATACACTTTATTTTATATAACTACTATGTTATTAGATTAAAGTTAATGTTAAACACATTATATTTGCTGAATTAACATGCATAGCTCTTATATATGTTACTCATATTTCAAAATGCTAGTAGATGTCTTCCAAACCACCCTGTATAAATGTTATTTTATTTTACATGTGGTTTGTTGAATAAATTCTTCTTCTCCAGTCATATCACACACAGCCACAGACACCATAATGATTAGTGGGCACTGGTAAACAGAGCCACTCGTCTGATTAGCACACTTCTGATAGCAATCACGTTTAGAGCGCTAACATATAGCATTTTAATTTACCCCTACTTGACATTGTGTCTCTCTACCGTGGGCGGGGGCCCTAGGGTAGTGGTTAGCACCGCTGCCTTTCACGCCAGTGTCCGGGGTTCGGTTCCCGGTCTCGGCGGTTTGAAAGAAACAAAGATGTTTCTTCCCCATCCACGTGTGAAAGTTAGTATTGTGGGGAGCCTCCGTGACCGAGAGGTAGCGTGCTCGGCCTCAGACCGCCAGGGTTCGAATTTCGAATCCTGTGTCTGGAGGACAGTGTCATCTCAATCATCTCACCATCCTCAGGAGGTTCTCCTGGCCCAGTTTAGCCTATATGTGCACAAAGGTGGCCTAAAGCCCGATTCATTTCATTTTGTCTCTCTACCGTGACCCCGAGTTGGTGAAAATCGCCCATATTTGTTTAATTTGATACCAAACATTCGCAAATGTTGATGATCAAACACTCATTTCCTTCCCAATAACAGCTAAGAAATAAGCTAACAAAACAAATTTAACCCTGTAACCGTCGTTGCAGCTTATATTCGATGTTTACATTTTTCAGTAGCATGTACCATCAGCTTTCAAAAATATTGAAGAGAAAGTGTGACATTGATCAGCAAGATTTGAAAATAGTCCACGACCATTTTGTCAAATCTGAATACTTTTCACTCCCTTGAAGTTGTGGATCGCGTCAGCGAGACACATCATCAAGTGGGGGGAAATTTAAATTGAATAATTTAGCGGTTAAAGGGTTAAAACGACAATAGTGGTGCTTAGCGGATTTTTTACACACATTAATTTCATTGTATTATTTGAAGGCAATCTACAAACATGGCTTTTAATAAAAGCTCTTATTGAAATACCAAAATGGTTAAGAAAATGATCGGGACATTGTGTGGGACGCTTACAACTCAGGGTCACTGAAACAATCTGAAAATAAGAACAGAGGAGATGTAATCAGTAAAAGAGTTGTGGCTCATGTTAGGCTACTAAAAATTGGCAAAGTCTGCTCAGAATAAACAAAAACAAAGTTGAGCTTCTTAAATACCTGGACTCCGAGAACTGCAAAGTTGTCATTCAAAATACAAAATTTTACACCACAATAGGTGAGGACGTTGCATAAATGTATCACCCATATTTTGGACAAGGATGATCTAGAACCTCGTACTTAACATGAAGCCGATGATAGAATCATACTTCACGTAGCTGGCAAGGCTACCATAAAACAATGGGGGGGGGGCACCATTCAATCACCAGGGGAGGGGGGGGGTGGAGTATTATTGACATAAATCATTTCGGGTGGACTCTGCGTGGAATAAATAGTTTACTTCAAAACCTGCTCTATCTGTACAAACATGATTGTGATAAAACTTAAAATTTTAAGCACTCTGCTGAGCCGGGTTGAAATAAACATTTCTTCATGACAAAAACTCCCACAGGAGATTAAATAGTGACCCCCCCCCCCTAATTATATTAAAGTACTGTTGATACTGATGTTGTTGTCCTCGCCATTCCCAATCACTTGTCTCTGTGAATTGCAGAGCTCTTTAGTCACTGCTGGGTTCAGTCCAAACTAAAAGACCCTTAGCTGCCTAGTCCTGCAGACTGGGAGTGGATCCTGTTCAATGAGTCGTGGATTCCCTTAGCTGCCTAGTCCTGCAGACTGAGAGTGGATGCTGGTCAATGAGTCGTGGATGCCCTTAGCTGCCTAGTCCTGCAGACTGGGAGTGGATCCTGGTCAATGAGTCGTGGATGCCCTTAGCTGCCTAGTCCTGCAGACTGAGAGTGGATCCTGTTCAATGAGTCGTGGATGGCCTTAGCTGCCTAGTCCTGCAGACTGGGAGTGGATCCTGGTCAATGAGTCGTGGATGGCCTTAGCTGCCTAGTCCTGCAGACTGGGAGTGGATCCTGGTCAATGAGTCGTGGATGCCCTTAGCTGCCTAGTCCTGCAGACTGGGAGTGCATCCTGGTCAATGAGTCGTGGATGGCCTTAGCTGCCTAGTCCTGCAGACTGGGAGTGGATCCTGGTGAATGGGTCGTGGATGCCCTTAGCTGCCTATTCCTGCAGACTGGGAGTGGATCCTGGTGAATGGGTCGTGGATGCCCTTAGCTGCCTATTCCTGCAGACTGGGAGTGGATCCTGGTGAATGGGTCGTGGATGCCCTTAGCTGCCTATTCCTGCAGACTGGGAGTGGATCCTGGTCAATGAGTCGTGGATACCCTTAGCTGCCTAGTCCTGCAGACTGGGAGTGCATCCTGGTCAATGAGTCGTGGATGCCCTTAGCTGCCTAGTCCTGCAGACTGGGAGTGGATCCTGGTCAATGAGTCGTGGATGCCCTTAGCTGCCTAGTCCTGCAGACTGGGAGTGGATCCTGGTGAATGGGTCGTGGATGCCCTTAGCTGCCTATTCCTGCAGACTGGGAGTGGATCCTGGTGAATGGGTCGTGGATGCCCTTAGCTGCCTATTCCTGCAGACTGGGAGTGGATCCTGGTCAATGAGTCGTGGATACCCTTAGCTGCCTAGTCCTGCAGACTGGGAGTGGATCCTGGTCAATGAGTCGTGGATGCCCTTAGCTGCCTAGTCCTGCAGACTGGGAGTGGATCCTGGTCAATGAGTCGTGGATGCCCTTAGCTGCCTAGTCCTGCAGACTGGGAGTGGATCCTGGTGAATGGGTCGTGGATGGCCTTAGCTGCCTAGTCCTGCAGACTGGGTGTGGATCCTGGTCAATGAGTCGTGGATGCCCTTAGCTGCCTAGTCCTGCAGACTGGGAGTGGATGCTGGTCAATGAGTCGTGGATGCCCTTAGCTGCCTAGTCCTGCAGACTGGGAGTGGATCCTGTTCAATGAGTCGTGGATGCCCTTAGCTGCCTAGTCCTGCAGACTGGGAGTGGATCCTGGTCAATGAGTCGTGGATTCCCTTAGCTGCCTAGTCCTGCAGACTGGGAGTGGATGCTGGTCAATGAGTCGTGGATGCCCTTAGCTGCCTAGTCCTGCAGACTGGGAGTGGATCCTGGTCAATGAGTCGTGGATGCCCTTAGCTGCCTAGTCCTGCAGACTGGGAGTGGATCCTGGTCAATGAGTCGTGGATGCCCTTAGCTGCCTTGTCCTGCAGACTGGGAGTGGATCCTGGTGAATGGGTCGTGGATGCCCTTAGCTGCCTATTCCTGCAGACTGGGAGTGGATCCTGGTGAATGAGTCGTGGATGCCCTTAGCTGCCTAGTCCTGCAGACTGGGAGTGGATCCTGGTGAATGGGTCGTGGATGCCCTTAGCTGCCTATTCCTGCAGACTGGGAGTGGATCCTGGTCAATGAGTCGTGGATGCCCTTAGCTGCCTAGTCCTGCAGACTGGGAGTGGATCCTGGTCAATGAGTCGTGGATGGCCTTAGCTGCCTAGTCCTGCAGACTGGGAGTGGATCCTGGTCAATGAGTCGTGGATGCCCTTAGCTGCCTAGTCCTGCAGACTGGGAGTGGATCCTGATCAATAAGTCGTGGATGGCCATGTAGACAGCCCTACCCGATGCTACTAAGTCGTGTCATGAGCTGGTAAAGTGTGGTTGCCGAAAAAGCTGTTAGGGTATTTGCAAGTGTTTTAAAGCAAATCTTAGCTGTGATGGTAAATGTAAAGATATACTAGCGGTACTAAGACTATTAACCAAAAGATTGTATTGGTATTGTTTCGTTTGGAATGAGGGAAGTATGATTACATAGTCACATTTAATAAATGGTACAATTTTGTTCTGCTATGAACAAGAGTATCTTTTTAATAAATAAATTGCATTGTGCTACTAACTCAACACAAGTTTTAATATGTAATTTTGACAAAAGAAAAACAGAATAGGAAAGGCGCCGAATACAATACAAGGGGTGTTTAATTGTTTACTTTTACATCATTGTATCAGATGTTTTGTTATTTTTAAATGTTTCGCATTGACTGAATAAAGTGCTCTTATCATTAATAAACACTTTCGTAGACATATATAGTTCAACACATATTTGTTTTAAATTAATTATTCACATTCTTTAAAATAGGAGGAGTCGAAAATGTCCCAGCGAAGCCCTTACATTACTGCTATTAGGTAGTTCCTCTTCCGATATGGATTAGTATATCTTCGTATAGTTTTGTACCAAGTTTGGTTCGTGAGACATTCTGAACGATTTTACCTAATTTGAGGCACTTATTACAATAATTGGTCAAAACAGGGGACCCCCTAACGCCCCATGGATCCGACCTTGATCTGTTGTAATAAACAACTAACATCCCTAACAAGCAGTTAGTAGGCTACTAATTTCTTGACTTTTTTGAAAAATAGGGGGTTGGGATGAAAATGTTCCAAAAAGCCCTTAGACTACAGCTACAAGGTATTTCCCCTCCCTATATAGATGGGGGCCACCATTCAATATCCAGGAGGAGGGCAGGGATATTTTCGAAATAAATAATTAAAGGCAGGGAGAAGGTGAAATAAATAATTTGATGTCGATCCCATTTCAAATAAATAATTTATGGCACAAGCCTACATGTTTTGGCGTACTAAACCATTTTCTAGCCGATGAAATTATAAAGATTCTGGAGGTATTCAGTAGCTCACATTGAAAAATATTAGGCTGATATCATATTATATAGCCTTAATAAAAAATACATTGGCAATTTATGAAAGTCGTTCCAAAAGTGTTTGAAATAAATAATTTGTCAAACATACAGCTGGAAAAAAATAATAATGAGCTGGATCATATTGAAAAAAATATTTTGGTCCATCCCAATATCCCTGCTCCCTCTCCTGGATGTGAAATGGTGGCCCACTAAGTATACGTTTGTGTAGCTTTGTACCAAATTTTGTGCTTTATCAGATTATGAACGATTTTGCCTGATCTGGGGAATTTAATATAATAAATTGTCGAAAAAAAGAGTGAGAACCCCTAACGCCACATGGAACCGCCGCTTGATTTGTTTTATGAACCACTAACATCAGTAATAAACAGTGTTGTAAACATTATTTGGTGAAACAAAAAGATTTCCTACTAATTACTTGATTTTTTTAAAAAAAATAAGGGGGGGTTGAAAATGCCCCCAAAAAAACCCTTACACTACAGCTGTAAGGTGGTACCCCTTCCAATCTGGATCAGTATACTCTGCAGCAGAAGTGTACAAGATTTCGTGCTTTTATCACAATGTGAATGATTCTCCCAATATTTGACTAGACTACTTTCATTTCATTTTGTTTCTTATTTAATCCAACAATCAGCTGCACAATTCACATTTTTATAGCAGATAGAATTTTAAATTTTGTAAACTGATTTCTGTCGCCACAAGGTCGCTCACACACGTGACATTACAATATGTCACATTGTTTATTTCCACAATAATACAACTTCACACGATGTCTAGCATCATACTGTATTGAATAATTGAACGCTATTACCACCAGAACAGCTCTAAAGTCCGCTCCCTTTACCACTCACCGTACCAGAGAATTCGACAACTTGACCCAATGCTGGTTTAAGGTCGGTCTTCTATCTTCGACGCTGATCCAACTTTTGGCCAATATTGGTTGAATGTATGTTCTTACTGGTCTAGCGTTTTCATGTTGCAGTAAACAGGACTGATCAGAAGCTGAAGGTGAAACTACAACAGGATATCCGGCTATGGATTCTGTTACAAATTATTCATACATCATCGATTTGCAATTATATGTAGAGCCTATTATTGTGTGATTATGATGTGGCATACATATTTGCATGTAGTACAGCTAGTGAGCAGTTTAGCCTATATGTGCACAAGGGTGGCCTAAAACCCCATTCATTCACAGACGGTCTGTGTTTAAGCGTTGGCATGTCTCATTAAATAGCGGTCCAGAAACTCAAGATGAAACTACTGCAGTATATCAGGTTATGGATTTTGGTACAAATTATTCATATTTCATCGATTTTCCATTATATGTATAATGTGAATGTGATGTCGCATACATATTTTCATGACTTTGTTATTGTAAGTTTCTGTACATAACCTTCAACGAAACTGACATAAACAGGTTTACTTTGTGGGTTTGCTCATTCTACAAGCCTATCGATATAATCCATCATTGTGACTGGCCAATGTAATTTACCATCATGTCACTTCTGTGGAGAGTTTTATATTTGATCTTTGTGGTGGAGGGAAGTGTGAGTCATCAGAGGGAAGCCATGAGAGGTTTTATTCTTCATCAGTACAATCCACCATGTCGTGACGTGGAAACAAACAGCTTTAAACCATGTACTCTATCTGATCAAGATGACCTCCAGAGACTTCGGTCAGTAAACCAACATCATCCTGCACATGAACACCAGACGAGGCTCAGCTGTAGAGATGGTTCAACCAATATGACTTGTCTGCCTTTGTCTTTGAAACCCGTGGAGTATATTTGTGGTTGCAGTAAAGTCAGAAGTGATTTGAACACAGCGATCAAATGGGGTGATAAATGGGAAGAAGAAGGGACTGTTATGACGCGTAGTGTGTGTGATACACAAGCTGGCTGGTGTTTGGATGGAATGTTCAGGACGAGCCTGATGTATCTGGTGAAACTCTATGCTCCCCTGGACAGCCAGATCAATGTATCTTCTGAATTTGGTGCGAGTTACCTTAAAGATAAAGTAAGAATGGAGTATAAGCACAATCACTGTGCTTGGATTAAACATCGCACTGACAAATCACCCTGGGTCAGGTTTGATTTCTTACAGAGTCGTGAAGCAATTGGTGTCGAGATCGGAAAGCGCTGTGACGTCACTGATCAGTATGTGACCTCATTCCACGTGTCTACGTCCAATGATGAC
Organism: Flabesymbios commensalis; assembly: GCA_964017125.1. NCBI lineage: Eukaryota > Metazoa > Annelida > Polychaeta > Terebellida > Flabelligeridae > Flabesymbios > Flabesymbios commensalis. Next base: position 7,208,787 of record OZ024914.1, on the reverse strand, counting down.
GTCACCTGGTCTTATATAGGCACTGACGTACAGGCTGTGTATGAAGGTATCATCGCCACCTGGTGGTTTGGCATGGAAGTTTCAGCACGCTACTGGAGAATCGAACCTGTGACCTTTAATAAATATGCAGCCATGCAGATTGAATTAATTGGATACATCAGACCATAATACGCATCCACAGCGGTGTAAGCTCTATTCGGTAAACATACGAATTTACGGCTTTGTAGGCAAATGCTTTCCAGAACTGTTGATTAGTTGAAGGTAATAAATTTCTAAGCACCTACTACACACATCATCGCAGCACCAGTGATCACATGTACAAGGATGGAAACAAAGAACATATTTCACTAAATTCAAATTACGAGTTTAATGCTGTCGTTCACTGGATGTAACTTTCCCAAAACGAATTATGATCCTCAGTTCATCATTAATCGTGGAGTAAATTATTTTATAATTTATAAACAAAGATACACCAGTGCAGTTGTTTTCAATGTATTCAATCGATCCAATGTATTGACTATCAATTAGATGTAAGACTCTCTCTCTATCTCTTTGAACAGTTAGTTTATATTTATCACAAGGTTCCGTGAGCGAGCAAATTAACAACCAAAATATAGTTTGACCCATCTTTGCTCCAACGTTGGTCTAGCATGCATTGGTGGCCCTCTGAAATTCCCTCATAGGGCCATTGAGAGGCTTCTTCGCAGTTCATGTGGTCACTTCGACGAAAAATGGTGGAGTTTAAAAACTTCTGTTTTGTGACAATAAAAAAACGACAAGTATGCTCAGTCAAATGAACCTTCATCAAGAAATATTTTCTCATGTTTAATCGCGTCCAATTGAATGACACTAATTACAATTCCATACACTTGGGCCCTACTTGTATCATCACTCACACTCTTGACCTCACAGACCCATCAAGAACCATCGAATATCTATAAAACTATTTGCTTCTTTAAAATTCGCGATATTTAAATTCAGATAACAAAAAAAAACAATGGTGGTTAATTGCCCTTATTTGTTTAGTTACAAGCAAAGACGAAAGGTTCCTTTACAATGTTTATTATCGTGGTTTAAGGAGATGCTGCGATGCAGTCAATGCTCATATGAGCTTATTTCTAATGTTTTTCTCGGTAAATGCCAATGGCAATATAAACAATTGACAAAAAAAATACAGATATATTTTTATGAATAATTTCAATCGCCCTGAAAACAAAAAGTAGCGAGATCCAATATGAAATTAGCATAGCTAAAATTGTAAAAAAAAAAAATGGCATGGTATAGCAGCAGCTCTAACTTGTTGTATGTGGATTTCTCGCAATAGTGTGTAATTTGAGGTAATTATTATTGCATATTTTGAATTAAAGTAAAACACGTTGCACAACGATAATTATTTGAGATATCGGACGAACCAATGATGCACTTGTTCGGTTCTACAATCCCCCCCCCCAAATAAAAAAGATACCTTAAAATATGGATAATAAAATGACAATAATAAAAAACCTTTTTGTTGATGTTGTTTTTGTCGTTTGACTGTGGTGTGAAATTAGTAAAACATAAAAAAACTTTTATTAAAATGAAATTGTTTTTCTCTTCTACTGTTGATGTAAGATCAGACTAATAATTTATTGATAATTAATTAATGATATTGTGAAAAAAAGTATTACAAATGAACATTTTTATTTTTAAATGCGTAGAAAGAAACTAAAATAGTGAAAACATACTGTGTCATTGGCTGTCTGTAACACCTATGCCCAATTTTTTTCAGGTATACATATATGTCTGCATAGTATCACCGCGCATAGGACATATGATGTATAGTAGGCCTACTCTAACCTGCTTGTCTCAAATTTTGATCCGTTTTAACCACAGTTTTTGAGATATTACAGTTTACAATTCCGCAATGCATTGTCAATGGGAAAAAATGGCACTTGAGTGCTCGCGTATTATTTGCTGGATAAATTAAAAAGATACAGCAGGTCACCTCCCGACCCAATGATCATTATGTTGACATAACCGGTTCATTGCTTCCAAACAGGAAATAGCAGTGGAAAAATCACTGTAAAATAATAATATAGGTGGAAGGATCCAAAGAGAGAACAACAGTTTGGACGGGGGGGGGGGTCGTCCAATCTAATCAACTGTCCTGGGTTACATAAGAATAGTCCTTGACGAAGTTTTCTACTTTTGTCAGCTGGCAGTAACCGAAGGCTGGTTTCGTGTTCATTTCTTAACAACTCTTTTTAGTTACAATTGACATTAGCTTAATTAGTCATGTTATGCAATGCTGAATGATAGTTTTAAAAAGATCCCTTTAAGATTTAAGGTTTTGTGTTGGGCCACCGTCTACGCTGGCCTGAATTTATTCCAATAAAGCATGTGTTGCAATAAAAAAAATATGTTGATAACAATAAGGTAATTAATTTCTAGATACCTGTTACACACATCCTCGCACCAGAGTTCACAGGTATGAGGATGGATTCAAAGGGAATACAACAGCTTTCACTAAATTTAAATTTGATGCAGTCGTTCTCTTGGTGTAAATTTCCAAAATCTAATTATAAGCCTTGGTTTCATCATTAATTCAGACAAGGTGTGGTGTAAATTATTTTATTATATATAAACAAAAATACATCATTGCAATTGTTTTAAATATATTCACCCTATATCCAATGTAATAAATATTGATTGGATGTGAGCCTGGATGTGAGTGAGTGAGTGAGTGAGTGAGTGAGGCGCTATTATTTTATTTTCAACGTGCATTTGATGTAACATAGCTTTGATGTTACAATATCTCATGTATATAAGATAACATTTTATTATTACAAAAAAAAGTAGTATATAAATACAGCACATTCATTCGGTATAAATTGTAATCTGTGTCTTATCATAATTATATAAAATTATCTCTGTAGCTTGATGATGTGATAATTGAACGCAGGGATGATGCCTTTATCAAATACACTACAGTTCAGTATGTGATATTTATCAACATTGTGATGATTTACCGTCGAGCCTCTTCTAAAGCGAGCCCTGTGAGTATAATGTATTGTGAGTCAACACTTTTATTATAATATGCATTGTGAGTCAACCTCATGAGCCAATGTTGTGCCACTGCTGGTCCGACCAGTGTCACAGAACCAGCTTTAAAATAACATTGTTACATTTACACACCGGGCACCCGAGGTTTTGTGAGGCTGGATCAAAGTCAATTATTTTGATTCAGCGTCGTATAAACTCCAGTGGGTAGTGTGACGACAATTGTCTGTCCAAAAGATCAGTTTTATTCAGGGTTTTTATCTTCTTGAAACGCCGTCACTTCAGAACACGGAGTATCAGCAAACTGATCAGTGTGTGATGGAGCCACACTGATATTAAAGCATAGTAGTCCTTGAAACACAATCACTTTAACATTCAAAGCTAGAAGTGATTTATAAAAGCACATTTCTGACACAGTCCACAAAAACAACATTTCCCGCTCAAACTGTGAAATACTTCTGGTCATATTTACCTTTTGATTTTGATGGACATATGGATTGCACGGCCACAAAGATGACACTAGTGACAAAAGCAGCCGTGAGAAGAGCTTGCAGAACTCCAAACTGATAAACCTCCTGTTCAGTGATTACAAGTCTTAAGGTCATCACCTGACCTGGATCTGACCCCTTCATGACCCCTTTACTCAGGTCAGTCAGAGCTTTCATATCTAGGTTACCGTCAGCTAAATCCAGTAAGGAGTTTGTTTGATCAGAATCTCCAAACATTTTCGGCATTTTGTCATCCCCTCCTGAAAAGAACTTCATCCAGGAGTTTGAGGATTTTCCACTCAAAGGAAGAATGCCACCCTCCTCGTGATAATAAAACACACTTTCAACCTTGATCTCCTCTGTTTCGCGGAAGCCTTCCTTTACCTCTGAAGACTGTTGAAGTCCTAAGTATTCGTCCTCTTCTTCACTTAATTTTAGAGAGTTGATTGTGTTTTTTTCACTGAAGGTCGTGAATTGTGTATTTAACTCATATGCTTCCTTTCTATCTCCAGCCTTTCTATCGCCATCTTTATCTGGTAGTGATTCTGATTTGCTGATAATGTTTTTGTTCTGCTCTATGTGGTCTCTAGATGGCGTAGGTTTATTGTTAATGGCGGACGTGACCTCCGACATAAAGGTCACCAGCAGCACAATATGTAGTGACGTCATCATCTGACAGACACGTGGTCCCACACAATGTGAAGATGTGGACATCATGGCTGTTTCTGAAATACAATAAGAAAATAATAAAAATATAAGCTAACATCAATTGTAAAATAGTTAAACCAAACAGTCAAGTAAAAGTTTATTTATTGTCCCATAAAGGCCACCTGCTGGAGATGTTTTACAATTTATATGTACCCTTTCTCCTTAACTAAATTTAGCTACATCCAACTTTGAAAACGTGTGCTTACTTGGTGATGATACCATGCAAAATTACAGGTCAAACTTTGAATCTCGTAATTATTTTTGTAATATGATAACAGAGAACTCTTTCAGGTGAATAACGTAATTTCAAATAAGCATGGCAGTTTTCGTGATTTGGTGTTCACTACTGAGCCATATTTGATACAGACTTCTCAATACTAATGTTTAGACTCAATCCTAAAGGGTGCAACAAACGACAAATACCCAGGGTAGTATATAATTTAATTCAGGCTGATTTTAGTGCTATGTGATCACTGATTACAAATAGTAGGTCACTCAATACTTCGCTAGATCATTCTACCCATATCAACGACGCCGTCCAAAGACAGTGCCTCTATGTCGCATGTCTTAATGGACCGTCGCAAAAAGTTCAAAATGTTCCGAGATACAATTCGTATTGGAATGTGGGTGGTTGACAGCCTAGTTAATAGGTATTGACGTTTTGCGATTTCCTCAGCGGCCTGTTTGTGCCCGGATCTATACAAAATGCTGCTTTTCAGTGTTTTTTCTCTTTATATTTGTGAAATATCAGCTAGATAGGCCCCTTTATATTTATATAGATCTCCAATTTTGTATTAGAAAGGGATTTTTTACAAAATTTATCATGCCCCGTCCTTTTGTATGAGATGAGGGGGGGGGGAGTGTTCAAATCTAATACGAATTGTGTCCGTATTATAAAACATTGCCAAATTTATCGACTGTCCCTAAATAGTGACAGAGGTCATCGCCAGTGACGACAAGGGCTGTTTCATTTCAACAGGGGGTCTCACGACCCTTAAAAAATAACACATTGTCACAAGGATGGGTCAATGTTGGGCCAGCGTTGTCAACGGTGGAACAACATTGACCCAACATTACATCCTTGTCCTCTGCTTGTCAGGCATGATAAACACCTTGTGAAACTTACAGTCACGTAGGATACCCGTTTTATTACAAAAAAGTCGCACGTAAAATTATAAAATGGCGGGTGGGAGGAGGTGGGGGTGGTCACTGTATAACGATGTAAGAAGTCTCTTCAAGTCATTTCATCCACTACAATACGCGGCTCGTTGTGGATGAAGATTACAATATATTTGTAGTCACATTAACTTGTGGCGCATGTTTTTCGCCTATCTCTTAGTCAATTCCCAATCAATTTTCTTAAAATTTTACAAGCATTAGTCTTCCGCCACCTACGCTGTAAATTTCGTGAAATTGTGGTGAATATTTGATATATGTGGTGAGTATTTGAAAGAGCGCGTCACAATGAGAGGGGGAAAGACGGGTATTTCTCTCTCTCACAGGAGCAGCAGGGTTCGAACCTGGGATGCGCGCACGATTAGGATGGTGAGATGAATGAGATAACATTACCCTCCAGACACAGGATTCGAAATTCGAGCCCTGGCGGTCTGAAGCCGAGCACGCTACCTTTCGGTCACGAAGGTTCCCCACAATATTGAATTATTACGAGTGAGCGGGGAAGAAACATTTTGTTTCTTTGAAATTTGAGAGCCATAGTGGGTCTCGAACCCGCGATCTCCGACTTTCCAAGCAGACAGCTTTAACCACTGCATCAGGGCCCCCGCCCGTAATTGCCGTTGGAGTCAGGCGATCTACCAATGCGCCACCCCCCCCCCCCTCTCAACCTCTGGCATTGTTGGGATGTGCAGCCATGCAAGAATGTGCAGCCAAGCCTGATGTAGCGCTACCTGTCACGGTCAGTCTCCCGTCATAATAATCGCTTTTATTCGTACTGGTAGCACATAAACTACCACACATACATACATATTCTCAGTTTACCATAGTATAGGCCTACATAGAATTTGTATTTTACAACGGTGAATTCTTTTTGTATAAGCCCTTGAAACCAATTATTTTTTTCGATTTGAAATCATCATAAATGTCTTAGTTAGCTCTTTCTGATTCATTTGAATACCTATGTTCTGGGTCTACGGCCATTACAAATATGTTTACTCTTACAGCGCGGGGGCAGTCTTTTTACGTCAGTATCTGACGTCTACAGACGTCAGATACTGACGTATAAAGACGGTCCCCGCGCTGAAAGGGTTAAATAGAATCTGTAGGTTGTAGCGCCCAGAGCAGATGGGGGGGGGGTACTCATACAGATTTGCACAATTCGCATTAACCCTCTAAGCATGACTAAAGTCATTTTAATCTGTTTTTCTTACCGAATTAAATCACTGGTATTGTGAACGAAATGCGCGTTTATACATCAAGATTTTCAAATGTTTGGTCTGAAATTATAAGTAATTTTCACCCACTTGAAGTTGTGGGTCGCGGTAGCGAGACACAACTTCAAGTGGGTGAAAAATTATTTCTTTAATGTAGCGCTCTAAGGGTTAGAAAAATCGCGCAACAAAATATAACTCATAATATTTTAAATTAATCTATTTTATTTTCAAATATTCATAATTATTTGCACAAAGCAAGCATAGTCCTTGACCAACAGGGTGGCCAATGAGTATTTAAAATTTAATTAGGGCCTAAGTGTTAAAACTAGGCTATATAATTTTTTCAGGGATGTTGGATTATTTTGAAAAATGACGTTTCATGAAAATCGGTTCAGAATTGACTGAGAAATCTGCGAAAATCATGCGATCCTAGTTGGTCAATTTTAATGGGTCTTTGTGTAAAGTCTAATTGTTTTTTTTTAATTAGGGCCAGCAAATATTCTCCCACAAGCGCCTCTCCACCTGGCCTAGCAAACACGGCCCAGAGGAGCGATTAAAGATGAGCGACAGGTTATCTAGTTCACATACCGTGATACTAGCCCAGCTTTCGAGCGGCGTTTTGTGCTCCATGGGCTTTATTTCGAGAGTAATACCTATTATTATTTTCACGGCTACTACCCACCGTGTCGCCCTATAGCTACATGCATCAGTAGATATACTTTAAATGTTAATCTTTTATGTTTACCAGCGCATTCAACTACTACAGCTGTATAGAATAATTTACTTTATTGTGTGAAATACGTTCGTTTCCATAGTCATACTAGCATAACTACATGTATACACCCAGTTCTAATACAGTTTCATTCATCAGCTTAAATGTTATTATATTCACTGGTATATGTAGACTACCTCACATTCACAGTTATTGTTCGTATTTTTATTATTGTTATTGACCCTTTAGCCGCCAAATTGTTTAATCTGAATTTTCACCCACTTGAAATTGTGTCTCGCTGACGCGATCCACAGCTTCAAGTGAGTGAAATTATTCAGATTTGACAAAATGGAGGTTAACTGTTTTCAAATATAGGTGATTGATGTCATATGTTATCTTTACCATGTTTAAAAGGTGATACTTAATGTGCTAGTAGAAAATGAAAACCCGAATATATGCGACACCGGCGGTTAAAGGGTTAACTCCATTCAATCTTTACTGGATAACAACTTAACCCTGGAGGCGCTGAAATATTATCATACAAACCATGGAGATCAAAGTGTTTTTTCATTATAAATGTCTTCATTAAAGTCTAGGACAGGATTATCTGGAGCGCATGCTTTTTGGCGATTTCTCCGTCAATTCTTAACTGATTTCCTTGAAATTTTGCACAGGACATTTCTAAGTCATGTCCTAACATCGGTAAAAATTTATATTCAATATTTCGAAAGTTATACCATTTGACATGTAATAAAACTCCATAATTAGTGTAATGGGTTTTTAGAGGGACGTCATATTTTCAATTTACTACATGTCAAATTGTCTAACTTCTGCAATTTTGTGCGATTCTGTGTCCTGTGCAAAATTTCAAGAAAATCGGTTCAGAATTGACGGAGAAATCGACGAAAAGCATACGCTCCAGATATTTCTGTCATAGACTATAGCTCTTTCCACATCATTTGAATATCTATGTTATGGGTCTAATGCCATTATAAATGTTTTACTCTTTCAGTGCGAGGACCGACTTTAGACGTCAGAATCTGGCGTCTATAGATGTCAGATTCTGACGTCTAAAGTCGATCCCCGAGCTGTAAGGGTGAAATGATACATTCGCTGTTATGTCCGCTCATCTCTACTACAATAAATAAATCTTGAAATAAAGATAAATCAATCTTGTTTGTGGCAGACACTAGTTCTTGTCTCTCGTGGTCATGGTAACCATGGTAACCAAGATAACCATTATAATTTATAACTATTATAAACATTATAACCATTTTAACCATGACAACCATGATAACCATTACAACTATTATAAACATTATTACCATTATAACTATTTTAACAGCTTGATCACATCTGACTGATTATATATCATCACAGGCCTACCATGATAATAATTGGTCTGTATTTGGTCAACAATAACAGTTATTCTCTATTCCTGGTTTAAAATGTAGGAGTCGGACAAAGAAAATAATGTAGTGTTCTAACTTACCTTAGACTGTGGCAGTTACTCGTTTACAGTTATTGTCTACTCTAGTTATAATACTTAACGCCCAGTCCGTGTCCAGCTTCATGCATCAGCGAGTACATCGGATGTATATATTATATTGCCCAGTTTAACCCATTCAGCCGCCAAATTATTCAATCTGAATTTTCACTCACTTGAAATTGTGTCTCGCTGACGCGATCCACAACTTCGAGTGAGTGAAAATTATTCAGATTTGACAAAATGAAGGTCAACTGTTTCCAAATCTTGCTGATTGATGTCACATTTTATCTTTAAATTGTTTAAAAGGTGGTACTTAATGTGCTAATAAAAAACGACAACTCGAATATATGCGGCACCGGCGGTTAAAGGGTTGAATCCCTTTCATTAATCGATCAAATCACTGTTATTGGGAACGAAATAAAAAAAAATGTATCAATCTTAAAAATGTCTTAATCTTATGCCCTTTGGGCATATGAGTTACCTTGTTTCCTTGTTAGCTACAAACATTAAAAAAATTAGCGGGTAAGTCAGAGGGTGATTATGACTGACACTGCACCCCACTTCCTACCATGTATTATATACAACTATATACATCAATGGATAGCCTACAAACATAACATTTAACCGTTTTAATATATATACATACCTAGCAAACACACACGTTTACACAAGGCTCAGCTAATGTTGGTCCGGCGTTGCAGGTGGTGGGCCAGCATTAGCCCAGCAATGGGTAAACATCCTGTGTTTGCTGGGATAGACTGTACCTTACCTATGTGACCTACGTTTATAGTCTCAGTATATGATTAATATACCGCCCCATGTCTTATATATAGTTATATGCACCAGTAAACATTATCAGATAAAGGGGACCTGAAGCTTAACAAAGAGACTTTGTATAATGAACCCTCGATTACATGTGGTGTCGTGTTAGTGTGTGATTATAATAACTGGCTCTAACCAGCCTTTAGGCCTAGCATTTACGTAGTAAGGTATTTACGTGTATATAGGGCCCTCGCTAAAGTGCGTGATGTTTCAAAATACAAAGACGACCGCATTGGATTAAACAACCCGCCCACCCACCCCTTTTTGCGACGGCGCCTAACCTTAATAGTCGAGCGTGTCTCACAATCCAAATATGAATGGCCAACTCTATATACTTTTAACCTTGAATGTCGTGTACATGTATACTCTAAATGTAATTTCAAATCTGTATATATGTATGTTGGGGGGGGGGGGACAGAAATAAACACATCAGAATCTGTAATAAGTTACATGTATCAGTGTAAGATACTTACAATTTATATGTTATATTCCACTCCCTCATTCAATCCTCACTCCCTAGAAGTATACTATGCTAACTTAGTGTGTGTTAGACCCTCTTTACATCTGGGTATGATTATGATTACCTACATCCACCCCTCTATTAGATACAGTTATATACACCAGTGGATATATATATATGCGTTATATCTATTATACCTGATTCAATCCTCACTACATACAAGTATATAGAATATATATATTTATTATCCACCAGCTCATTCTATCTTTACCATTATAATTATATAGCGTGCCTAACCTTTTGAATAATATACCCTCGTTTGAAGACATCTTCACTACCTACATGTCTACTATCTTACCTTAGTCTTAGTACATAATATGCCCTCTTTCACATCCTCGTATGATTCTGAATACCATTAGTTTTAACCCTTTCAGCGCGGGGATCGACTTTATACGTCAGAATCTGACGTCTGCAGACGTCAGATTCTGACGTATAAAGTCGATCCCCGCACTTAAAACCCATAACATATATATTCAAATGAAACGGAAAAAAACTAACTAAGATATTTACGATGATTTTAAATTGAAAAAAAAACTGTGGGTCTCCATGGTTTATACAAAAATATTTTAGCGCTTTAATGGTTAATATCCACGATACCTGATTCACTATGGAGTATATCGACTATTTATATTTATTCTCCATTCGCACATTCCATGATCACTATTATAATTATATAGAAAGCATTACCTTTGTGGATCATAGACCCTCGTTCACATATATCTTCGCATGATTATAAACAAACCACTTCTCACCATGCCTTACGCAAAGAGTTATATAAATCAATGGATATATAATGCTTTATGTTTGTATTTTATATTCACAGTCAATAATCCTTAAATAGACGTGTATAATAGACCCTCGTTCACATAGGGGGTCCACAGGGGAGGGTCAGAGGGGTCCTGATCTCCCCTTTGAGTGACAGATTTGTTAAAGAAAATCAGGGCGAGCCCCGGAACCCCCACATTTTTCTAAATTTTACCTCCTACCCCCCCCCCACTATGACGTGACTTTGCGCACTATGATTATCAATAACCACTACCCACCATGTCTTATATATATATGTAGGAATATGCTTTAGTGGATATATTATAAGCTGGTATTTTATATTCGCGTTCAATCCTCACTAAATACAAGTATATAGACTATTCATATTTAACCCTTTCAATCCTGAATTTACCATTGTCATCTTCATCCACTACAAGCCGCGAATTGCTGCCGCAATTCTCGACTTGTAGTGGATGAAAATGACTTGATGTGGTTTAATCATTAAAGAAAATTACCACGTATTGGTAAACCAGTTTCATGGAAATTTTCGTTCTAAAACCCTTAGTTGTCGGAAAATTAAGTATGTTTTCAGGGATTTAAAATGATGCTTTAATGCATCGTGGGGGCTCAAAGGGTTAATATCCACCAGATCCAGATCTGCCAATCACCACTACATATGAGTATATAGAGTGCCTTACCTTAGTGTATGATAGAACTTCGTTTACAGTTATCTCCCTTATGATTATGACCAAACCACCCCAAACCACGTCTTATATAGAGCCATACGCATCAGTGGATATATCAGATAAAGTCCAGGTGAACTCCCAGTCAGCACGCGATGTTGGCGGAATGATGTTTTAGTGCCGGCCTATGGTCGCAGACGCCGGGCCAGCATCAAAACAGCATTGCGCCAACATGTCAATTCGCTATGATTTTACAAAGAAATGCGGCTTACAGTGTGGCGAATTTCATTGTGTCCCAGTTCACCAGGTCAGCCACGTTGACCTCCACGCCAGGTTAAGTTGGACTTGAGTGAACACGGCGGTGGGGGGGGGGGACCTTTAACCATTCAAGCCCTCACGATGCATTAAAGCTTCATTTTACATCCCTGAAAACAACTTTTATTTTCCTACAACCAAGGGTTCTAGAACGAAAATTTCCATGACACTGCTTCACCAATACATGGCTATTTTCTTTGATTTTTAAGACCACACTCAGTCATCTTTATCCACGGTGGGTCGGGAATTGCGACAGCAATAATTTGCGGCTTGTAGTGGGCTGAAGATGACAATAGTAAATTCGGACTTGAAAGGGTTAAAGTGCTGAAACTATTTTTATACAAAATACAAAAACCAAAGGTGACCCGCCACGCGAAAAGGGCCGTGAAGTCATAATTGACTTTCATAGTTGATATGAAAGCCGTGTCCTATCTCGTTTCATAACTTAAAGAATTTTTTGAAAAAAATCTTTATAGCAGTTTGTTTGATGAGATTTGATATTTTAAATTAGCAAGTATTTGTTAAATTTAATTTTAAATTACATCATAGATACTTATAATCAATCATCGCGGAGGTACCTTCTCGCATGGCGGGTCACAATTGAAGAAATAATTTTTTTTTTTTAACAATTCATTATTTATTAAGGGTTTTCTTCTATCATGGATAATTGTAAGCAATCCGCGTGGAGGTACCCTCTCGCGGGGCGGGTCACATTATTTATTTAATTAATTCATTATTTATTAAGGGTTTTCTTCTGTAAGCAATCCGCGTGGAGGTACCTTCTCGCAGGGTGGGTCACATTATTTATTAATTAATTCATTATTTATTATGGGTTATTTCCAATTTGAAATCATAAATGTCCTAGTTATCTGTTTTCGTTTCATTTGAATACCTATCTTATGGGTCTACGGTCATTAAAAATATTTAATTCTTCCTTTTCATTTTTTTATTTAATTATTTTATTTCGGGGATCAATTTTAGACATCAGAACTTGACGTCTATAGATGTCAGATTCTTTCCAGCAGACATGGGATGTTCAACTAATGTTGCTTTAATGCTGGCTCACCGTCTACGACGCTGGACCAACATTGAAACAACATTGGATGACGATCTTGTGTCTGCTGGCTAGCGTCTAAAGTCGATCCCCGCGCTGAAAGGGTTAACCCTTACAGCGCTGAAATATTGTTGTATTAACCATGGAGACCAAAGGGTTTTTCAATTCGAAGCCATAATAAATGTCTTAGTTAACTCTTTCTAATTGATTTGAATACCTATACTATGGGTCTACGGCCAATATATATATGTTTACTCTTCCAGTGCGGGGATCGACTGTAGACGTTAGAATCTGACGTCTACAGACGTCAGATTCTGACGTCTAAAGTCGACTCCCGCGTTGAAAGCGTTAAAGCAGCATCGCAATCGCTAAATGTCGCAACATTGGTTTATTGTATGGTGTTTGCTGTAGGCAGTTGGCCTTTACGCATGATGTGCCTTATTCTACGTAAGGGCTTTGTTAACGTTACGGTGGACACGTCGGTCATGATAGCATACGGTCTGACATTGTACCAGCATTGGCGTTACGTCCATTACGTCATTAGCGAGAGCGTCCAGTGCGTGATTACGTTGGTCCAGCATTGTTGTCGTTTTGCGGACCACGCCGTTTGTTATGCTGACGCTACACGTCATCAAGTCAGCCACGTCAGTCTGTGTGATCAGTCAATAAGATATAAACATTGATGATACTGGGGTATTGGAATGGGATCATTTAATATAGAAAGTGTGTGTAGCGGTAACTTAAAACACATAATTATTAGTTATTATCAACAAACCACATTTTCACCAACTTAAAGTTGAAAAACGACATGTTGGAGATTGTAATGTGAAATATAGCTGGAGAAACAATAACACACTTGAGAAATATTGGACCATTCGAAGAACAGATTTGTATTATATAAATATAATGATGTGCATTACCTAGAAATCCGGTCCATTGTATACGACTATATCACATGAGAAACACCCTAGATGAACATAATTAAAGTATGTCAAGCCAATGTTGGCATAATGCTGTTTCAATTTCAGAGACGCTGGCCCAATATTGACCCACTATTGGGTCAATATCTGATGTTTGTTGGATATACGGAGAAACCTAGTAGATTATATAATATGTAAGAGAAGGTAGGTCTATATGAGTCACATTATTTATGATTGATTATATTCAGAGCTGTCTGACCTCAAGACCCTCGTGACCTCAGATGACCCAAGGCCAATCTAATTATGAAGTAGCTTGCAGACTCCACAGTTGCACAATGCGATTATTTCACTATTTACGCGCTAAATAAATCGACCAACATTCTTGTTATAACCTAAGCAAGCTTATTTTTGGTGTGAAATATGTCCTATGGAGACTTGTCATGCAGATACTCTTTCTAACATGTCATCCTGCTTTCTAATGAGCCGTCATCAAACCCAGTTGCGAGGTTTCGAATATCTAACTATTCTAAGACTATTTATTTGTTCAAATCTTCTTTGCCGATGTACCAAATTGCAAACACATGTACGAATTGTGATCCATTTAGGTAGCATTTAGGTGGCCTACCTAAAGTGAAATAGATGTCCGCTCACGAGATATCAGCATGAAAATAGACATTTTCGTTGATTTTATTTCAACATCAATAAACTGTATACTCTCCGACGCCTTCCGTATATTAACTCTCCACAGTCTCATTGTCACGTGTTTATTAAGTTGGTATGAAAAAGGCAAGGCAAGAAAAGGTCTCAGCATCAGGTAAATTATCCGTCACAACAAGCAAATAATTAGATCGATGAAAGCGCATAGATTCATTTTTAATTTATTTAAACTAAATGCAATGTATTCCATGTGGTGGGCTATATACATTAAAAACATGCAATAAACAGGGCTTACATGCACGTAAATACAGATGTAGGTAATATCGCCCTAAAATACGCAAAAAAAAAAACAATACACGAACATAACAAACAACTGAATATAAGAGTGACAGAGCTGTGACTACGCCACAAACACGGAATATTAACCTATACAACACGGATTACAGTAGATAGTCTGTGTTTTTGTCAGCACCTGTATAACCCCTGATAACCAGCTGTTAAAAATAAAGTATGCTTTCAATCTTGAAACACCGATATATGTTGGGACTAATTTTCAGTCACTTGAAGTTGTGGATCGCGGGAGCGAGACACAACTTCAAGTGATTGCAAATTTAAATTTCTCAGCGCAGGGCGTCAAGGGTTAAACCGGTTTTGGTCGGCTGTTTTTCTGGGATCAGTGAGTGGTCTACACCGGTAATAACCCTTATCTCGCTAAGGGATGTTGCAAAGTTGAAACAATTCCAAATATAAAAAAAATTGGGAAGTGGGTGGGTGGGTACAGGGCCAATTTGGAAAATAGACAAATATAACCAATAAAAAAACCCATAATATAATTCATATAAATCGTTTCAAAAATTAGTTTTCAAAAAAAAAAAAAAATTGGATAGGGGGGTGGGTGAATTTGGAAATTTGGAAAATAGACAAATATAAACAATAAAAAAATCCTAATATAATCCATATAAATCGTGTCAAAAATTAGTTTAAAAAAAAAAAAAATGGATAGAGGGGTGGGTGGGTGTGGTGAGCTCTATCCAATTTATCTTTAGATTTCTGAAATATTTTTTTTACATTGCAATGCCCCTAATTTAGTTTGTTTAAATTTCCTCCCACCTGAAGCTGTGTCTGGCTACCGCCATCCACAACCTCAAGTGGGTGAAAATTACTAATAGTTCTGTCATTTGGGACAAAGTATTCGCAAATATCGATGTTCAAACATTTCGCCAATAAGATGGCCAATAAAACAAACTATTAACGACAATGTTCCTGATTATAGAGCGATATTTTCAGATATGACAGTCCAAAAAAATGTCACACGAATTTGTACGCGGTCAATCTGGAGGCTGAAACCTTTTCTGCCACTGGGGCTACGTCTTCATGTATATATACGTCAACATCTGACGTCTTTAGACGGCATATTCTGACGTCGTAAGTCGGTCCCCACACTGCAATAATTGAGATATTCCTAACAGCCGTAGACCCATAACATAGGTATTCAAATGAAGTGGAAAGAGCTGACTAAAACATTATGATGATTTTAAATTGAAAAGAAACTTTAGTCTCCATGGTGTATAGAAAATTATGTCAGCATTGTAAACTCATTTTATCAGCGAATGTCCTTATACACGATTCTCCGAACTGAACTGCTACCACATTTCGCAATCCCCTACTACCTTTTTCTCGCAAATATTCAAATCCAGAGAGGATAGTGTATTAAGAAAATTGGCTATATATATAACACGTGCTCAATTATTAAGGAAGGAAACACTATATAAATTAAATAACTATTTTCTGACCTGGTATGATCCATACCCTGGAATATGTATTAAATGCAATGGACATTTGAAATTGTATATGTTTATGTGTAAATGTCTGTACTGTTTTTGTACCGTAATGTTATATGTGTTTGCCATACAATAAATGTATATTGTTGTGCAATAAACTTGACTTGACTTGACTTGACTTGTAAGGGTGATCCGTTTTATTAGGCGATCAAATCAGAGTTACTGGGAGCGAAATGTGTGTTTAAACATCAAGATTTACAAATGCTTGCTCTGAAATTAGACAAATAACTTCAAGTGGGTAAAAATTGACATAAAAAAATTAAGGGGGGAACTATGTCCCAAAGCGCTGTTCGCTATCAGTGTTAATTATGCACGACCTCGCCCAACCTTCCTCCAGCCAAATATAAGCCTTTCCAGGTTTGTTTTGACGGGGAGCTATAAATCATCTCGAGCGTGGCGACCTAAGATCGAGGCCAACATTCAAAATCACTAAATCACTCAACCGCAGTGTCCTCGACTCGTATTCTGCTAAATTGTACGTGTGTTTTGATATTTTATCCCTTTAAATAAATGAATGATTGAATGAATGAATAAATTATTGAATGAATGAAACACGGGATAAATGAATGAATGAATGAATGAATGGGAATTTTAGGCCTCCTTTGTGCACACATTGGCTAAATTATACCAGGAGTCTGGCCTGATGATGTTGAGATGACACTGCCCTCCAGACACATGCAGGGCTCAATATCCTCAATAACGGAGGCTGCTAAACAGAACACCAAAAAAGCGGGAAACAAACTCTTTGTTTCTTTGAAATTTAAAAGCATGCATAATAGGGTGTGAGGGGGGGGGGTTGTATATATTTTATTTGAATAATTCAGCAAACCATACATGGAACATAGCATACATGGTCATTATAATTTTTAAAAATCAATAAAAAGCCGGCAGCCGCCATGCCTGGCCCCCAGGGATATTACAAACTGTTATCACATACAGAATTGAAATGTTAAGTTGTATAATTAAATGGCATTACCAAGATATTATCTCATATTTGCTGGGTTGGCAAACAGAACTATAAATAGTATCCGAGGCAGCGGAGGCGGCGGCGGCGGCGGAGGTCTTAGATCTGGACCAAATATCCACCTAATGAACAAGAGGCGCTGACTCAATGCTAGTTTGATGTTGGCCCACCGTCTACGACGTTGGGCCAACATGAAAACAGCATCGAGCAGGCATCAGCTGTCTGTCAGATCGTGCAGTCGTCCATGGTATCCTTGATTTATGCTCTCACCCGAGCAGAAGCCAATACTTTGAGAGGCATTTTAAGCTCATTTCTTTAGATCTCTAAATATCTAATTACGAAGATGAATTGTGACTTTAAATGGCTAGATTTCTAAAGAAAGTTTGTTATCAAAGAAATCTATATTTATATAAACGATAACAAGGTTATTAAATAAATTACTTTTATGGCAAAGGCCAGTTTTATCTTTGTTTTTATAAATCAAAGTGATATATTTTTTAAGACTCCAGACAGACTGCATCATCATCAAATACATATCTATCAATAATCAATAAATAGCTCAGAAGCGCACAAATCCTTAGCGTGATCATGTGCCAAAGCAGGGAGCCGGGCTGCTGAGGGACTAGGGTAGAAAAGCCAGGTCAAATAGGTGGGATTTGAATAATTTCCGGAATGTTAAGATTGTTTTGGCATTACGTATTGACACAGGCAGGGCGTTCCATAAGGCTGGACCAGATATAGAGAAAGTTCTTGACCCAGTCTTAGTCTTTATACGAGGAACAACAAATCTATTTGAATTAGTGGAGCGTAGATATTTTGAGCATTTCGGCCGAACAAGTAAATCAGCCTGATATGCAGGTTTTTTTTTAGGGTTTTGAAAGTTATTGCGCCTATTTTAAAATGAATGCGAAACTTGACAGGGAGCCAATGTAATCGTTTTAGAATTGGAACGGAACGACTAAATCGTGGGGCCTTGGTTACTACTCTTGCAAGGCAGTTTTGAACGCGGTGTAATCTAGCGATATCCTTTTCTGGCATATTTTGAAAAAATGATTTACAATAATCTAACTTACTACTGACGAGTGCCACTGCAATTTGCTTGGCAAGATCTGAGGACAGACTTTTTTGAATTCGACGGATATGATAGGAGCATGCCCTCCATGTTTGAGATATGTGTTTTCGGAAATTCAGGCTACTGCATCTCGAATAGTACACCAAGATTTTTAGCTGATGTAGATGGATTTGTGTCTTGACCTAGAAGTAAGCATGGGAAATTATTCAAGAATTTTTCTCGCTGAAGTTTGGTCCCAATAAGAAGAAATTCTGTCTTGCTAGGGTTAAGTTTCAGCTTAGATCCTGTCATCCAGGCCGACACACCCATTAAACAATGTTGCAACTTCCCAAGAGATTCCTTCGCATTTGAAACTGATAGAGATATGTAAATTTGAGTATCATCGGCATAAAGGTGGTGGTTTATGTCAAAACTAGAGATAATAGCGCTGAGTTGTGTAGTGTATAAAGTAAAAAGCACTGGCCCTAGCACAGAGCCCTGTGGAACTCAATAGGAGAGTGTGACTTTATCTGAAAAAGTATCTTCAATTTTTTACAGACTGTTGCCTATTTTGCAAATAAGAAGAAAACCAAATTTGAGCCTGGCCAGATATTTCATACCAGTCAGAAAGTCTATCTGTTAATGTGGCATGGTCAATGGTGTCGAAAGCGGCCGACAAGTCAAGCAAGGTTAGAGCCGTAACTTAACCCTTGTCCATACTAATAATGATATCGTTATGTACTTTCAGTAGAGCCGATTCTGTAGAATGATGGTTCCTGTAGGCCAATTGTAATGGATTAGATAGATGGTTATTTTTTTAAATGAGCTTGCAGCCTATTGGCTACTATCTTTTCTAAGATTTTGGAAATGAAACTTAAGTTGGATACAGGCCTGTAATTTTTCAGCTCGTTTTTAGGAAGAGATGTTTTTTTTAGTAGTGGTCTTACATGAGCTTCTTTGAAATTTTGAGAAAATGTACTAGTTCCCATTGAAATGTTAATTATGTCAGTGATGGGAGTTAATAATATGTCAAGACAATTTTTCAACACGCTTGTAGGAATGGGATCCAGATCACATGATTTTGACGATGAACTCAAATTAGCTTTTTAATTTCATCTTCTGACGCACGTTCAAGAACGTTCATCTTATTTCTTGTTTTTGCAGTCCATCTATGGGATTGTGGGTCATTATCCTGAAAAAAAATATACGAATTTTCATTTTCTTTTAAAACCGTAGGCAACAGAACACTTTTGTGTTGCCTACCATTTTTATAAAATCACTGTTACTATTAAGGTGAGTTGCCGCAAATCAGAAAACTGTGTAGACATAATTTAACCATGATAACACAACGCATACAAGTCAGGTATCTGTTTTTATTAGAAACATTGCACAGCTGTTGTTTAATAATTTCTTTAATACAGATATTGTCAGTGCAGAGGAATTTGCACATTAAACTTTGTACATTAAATATCAGGGTTTAATATGGCACAACTCGTCGTTGTAAAAAATAGCCACCTTTAAGCGCATGTGCGTCATTGTGAGTTATCAATCTCTTATAACATGTTTTATGTTTCCTTAACTCGCACAAAAGCGCTGTTATTTATCAAGTAAGTAGCGTGTAAAGTAGCCAGCCATATAATTCGGATACAGGTTAAAAATGATACTTTATACACTTAGAGTTCA
The DNA here is from genome assembly GCA_964017125.1 of Flabesymbios commensalis. NCBI lineage: Eukaryota > Metazoa > Annelida > Polychaeta > Terebellida > Flabelligeridae > Flabesymbios > Flabesymbios commensalis. The sequence goes on along the minus strand of OZ024914.1, from coordinate 7,188,686 downwards.
ACTAATAATATTTTTGAGAGCTTAAAAAAACAAATAATATTAATTAAGAGAAACTTAAATAATTGAAAGTTGAGGAATCTATAATATTTAAAATTGAAAAAATATATAAACAGTAAAAACTACAAGATTATTTTTTTAATTTATTTGCACATTGCTTGTCATTTGCATCTGGCCATCTGCACAGACAAATTGGAACAATGGGGTTATCTGTTTGCATTTGAAGGCGATAATATACACCCTTTAAACTCAAGTGCCACATTTATTCACTACATGATTTAACCTTTTCATCTCTGAACTCGACAATAGTTGTTTTTAATCCGTTTTATTTTTCTATCAATCACAGTTATTGGAAACGAATTGGGTGTTTAAACATCAAGATTTGCGAATGTTTGATCTCAAATTAAACAAAACAAACAAAACAGTAATTTTCACACAATTGAAATTGTGGGTCGCGGCAGCGAAACACAACTTAAAATGGGTTAAAAAAAATTTACTTTAGCACTTTAAGGGTTAATTTGAATAAAATGAATGGTATGGTATTTATCAGAATCAGGACGCTAGGGCTTTTAATTTGGCGCAGGAAACATATATTATGTATATTATATTGTACACGTTTACTTTTAAAGGTAGGCCTAATTACGTGTAAATAAATTGTGTCCTGGATTTATGTCACATTCTGATATACACAAGTTTATATAAAACACATTTGCATATTTCACTCTCTGATGTAGACAAGTTTATTTAAAACTGCATATTTGTAAGATTATTGGATATAATTGTGTATAGAAAGTCTGAAAAATAAATTAATACGACTATTATGCATGGATAGGCCTATATAGTATGTATAAGGGAATTTTGGAGATATCGTGAAACAGTTCTCTGTTCTGCCTCGTAGGCCTTTATTATTAACCCGTTATTTAGCTCTGACAGCGCGGGGATCGACTTTAGAAGTATAACTGTAGAAGTACTTCTAAAAAGGTCAGATTTTGACGTCTAAAGTCGGTACCCGCACTGTGGGAATACAAATATTTATAATGGTGTACATCTATAACATGGATATTCAAATGAAGTGGAAAGAGCTAGCTAAGATATTTATGATGATTTCAAATTTAAAAAATCCTTTGGGCTCCATGGTTTATACGAACGTATTTCAGCGCTGTAAGGGCTGAGCTCTACGGCCGACTATGTTCGTTTTCAATATTTTTTTACATTTCAAACACTGCTTTTTGTGAGATAAATTGGACCAAGTATGGTATTCTACCCCCTACCAATGTAAATCAGCATGACCAGATGTGTTAGTCACCGCCGTAATTCAGTTGCTATTTGAATGAGGGAGTAGAATACCATACTTGGCCAATAAATTGATCAAATTAAACCAGTAGGAATTGAAAGTCTTTGTCTCGAATTTAAAAAATATGCGCAAATTCCACTCATTTGGAGTGGCGGTACAGAGACACAACTTGAAGCGTGTGAACAATAAATATACAGACCAAACACACAAGTTCATGTGACCTGACGAGGACACATAATAATGGAGTGTTGAAAAGAAGGAATGGTTACTTAGTTACTTTGCTACTTTATTATTGCCATCATCTCCTGAGGACAGTTATATATGGCGTGGTGAAAAAAAGAAAAGGAACTTTAGGCTAAATCTCTGTTATAAATCGGTGTTATAAATTGTAAGATAAAGACTGTCGCCACCGGTTCATGCGACCTGATTAGCCCAGGGCTATATTATACACCTGGCCTAATTAATATATTTGACCTCAAGCTCCATTTTCAAATTCCATTTTCACTCCATATCATGAAGAGGTGGGATTTAAAAATAGACCTCACGGTCAAACTTGGACTTGGACTCGGGAGTAGATAATGTCTATAAAAAATCTGAAGAAAAACTTTCAATAGCGCATGTTTTTCGCTGAATTCAAGTGGCGCCTGTTTTTCTCAGATTTTCTGGTAAATTGGTGCAAGTGCCAATAGTCTTAAATAACAACTGAATGAAGACAGTGACTGGTTGATGTCGCCGCGCACTCATCCATAGATCAGGGGTAGAGTACCATACGTGGTCACATTGTTGAAAGGATGACAAATAGAAACAAACGCGTTTGCATCACAAAATGTTGATATGTGGTAGCTCTTAAACTGCGTCGTCGCGGACATGTTTAGTATTTCTTCATTCACCAGATGGCACTAAAATGGCTAGTTTATATTTTTCCTGAGTATAAAATGTAATGCAGTCTATTGTCATTCATTCATTCATTCATTCATTCATTCATTCATTCATTCATTCATTCATTCATTCATTCATTCATTTATTCATTCATTCATTCATTCATGTATTCATTTATTCATTCATTCATTCATTCATTCATTCATTCATTCATTCATTCATTCATTCATTCATTCATTCATTCATTCATTCATTCATTCATTCATTCATTCATTCATTCATTCATTCATTCATTCATTCATTCATTCATTCATTCATTCATTCATTCATTCATTCATTCATTCATTTATTTATTTATTTATTTATTTATTTATTTATTTATTTATTTATTTATTTATTTATTTATTTATTTATTTATTTATTTATTTATTTATTTATTTATTTATTTATTTATTTATTTATTTATTTATTTATTTATTTATTTATTTATTTATTCATTCATTCATTCATTCATTCATTCATTCATTCATTTATTCATTTATTCATTCATTCATTCATTCATTCATTTATTCATTCATTTAATTATTCATTCATTCAATATTTTATTCATTTATTCATTCATTCATTCATTCATTCATTCATTCATTCATTTATTCATTCATTCATTCATTTATTCAATTTTTTATTCATTCATTTATTTATTCATTTATTTATTCATTCATTCATTCATTCATTCATTCATTTATTTATTCATTCATTCATTCATTCATTCATTCATTCATTCATTCATTCATTCATTGTTTCATTCATTTTTTCATTCATTTTTTCATTCATTCATTCATTCATTCATTCATTCATTCATTCATTTATTCATTCATTCATTCATTCATTCATTTATCTATTCATTTATTTATTCATTCATTCATTCATTCATTCATTTATTTATTCATTCATTCATTGTTTCATTCATTTATTCATTCATTCATTCATTCATTCATTCATTCATTCATTTATTCATTCATTCATTTATTCATTCATTCATTCATTCATTCATCCATTCATTCATTTATAGTGCTGACCCTGGGAATTGTCGTGCTCCGTTTACCTTTATTCCGTGAAACGCAGTGACGTCACTCGGTGAAAACAAGGTTATATAAGAACCCTTCCACAAACTTCATTGTATTAGCCAGCTCGGTGAAAACAAAGGAGGTCGAGGTCATTGAGTTTCACAGAATACAGGGCTCTGAACAAGAACATGTTCTGCCACTTGGTTAATGCTGCCATGGCCATGGGCCACAAACATCTTACGTGCACCCCCTCCCTGCGACTTACCCACACTGACGAGATGTTAACAGCAAGAAATAAGGAAGAACTTTAAATTTTTGACATCTTCTATTTACTCTACTGCAATGTGTGATATTTTATTTTATAATTTGATTATCTGCTATATAATTTATCGCAAGTGCAGATTGGTTAACTAGAACATCAACGACAGACGGTTATGTTACCCAACCCCCTGATTTTAGACAGATTCGGGTGACAAAAGTCGATCCTCGCTCTTAAAAAAATAAAATTCATAATGGCACTAGACATAGGTAATCAAATGAAGCGGAGAGAGCTAACTAAGACATTTATGATGTTTTGGTCTCTATGGTTTAAAAAAACATTTCAGTGCCTTAAGGATTGTGAGGTAGATGTGAGTTATCAAAATTATGCACTCTGGGACTTATAAGGTTGATGTGAGGTCCCTAATGTGGTTTGTCATAATCATGCACTCTGGGACTTATAAGGTCAATATGAGGTTCCTAATGTGGGTTGTCAGAATCATGCACTCTGGGACTTATAAGGTCAATATGAGGTCCATAATGTGGTTTGTCAGAATCATGCACTCCGGGACTTATAAGGTAAATATGAGGTTCCTAATGTCGGTTGTCAGAATCATACACTCTGGGACTTATAAGGTCGCTATAGAGGCCCTAATGTAGTTTGTCAGAATCATGCACTCTGGGACTTATATGGTCGATATGAGGTCCTTAATGTGGGTTGTCAAAATCAGGCACTCTGGGATTTAAGGTGTCGATATGAATGCCCCTAATGGGGCTTGTCAGAATCATGCACTCTGGGATTTAAAAGGTCGATATGAATGCCCCTAATATGGCTTATCAGAATCACGCACTCTGGGACTTATGAGGTGTCGATATGAAGGTCCCTAATATGGCTTGTCTGAATCCTGCACTCTGGGACTTATAAGGTGTCGGTATGAGCGCCCTAATATGGCTTGTCTGAATCCTGCACTCTGGGACTTATAAGGTGTCGGTATGAGCGCCCTAATATGGCTTATCAGAATCCTGCACTCTGGGACTTAAGGTGTCGATATGAAGGTCCCTAATATGGCTTGTCTGAATCCTGCACTATGGGACTTAAGGTGTCGGTATGAGCGCCCTAATATGGCTTGTTTGAATCACGCACTCTGGGACTTAAGGTGTCGGTATAAAGGACCCTAATATGGCTTGTCAGAATCTTGCAGTCCAATGAGGAGTGTCAGAATGATTTGTAAATTGCCGGATTGGCTGCACCAGGCAAAACCAGCTATTTCCGCTGAACATAATATTCCCAAGGTCGTCTGGACTTAAATTATTACTGTGCTGATCAACAAACACAGGGTGTTAAACCAAGATTGCTTCAATGCTGGGCCAGCGTCACAGACGGTGGCCCAGCATTGAATTAACCTTGAATGATCGTTTTGTGCTTGGGTTCTCTGAACAGCCATTTATAGCCCAAAGTAGCTTGGCAATAGCTTGCCTTATTTACGTCAAAAGGCAGCATCTGCTGATTTTTCAAGTGGGCAATAACTGTATTACGCATTTCACACTGTCTGCAGGGTATTTCAGTATGAGACGTACATTGGTATAACTCGTGGTGTATCTTAAACTGCAATGTATGGACTGTGTCAGACAAACGTTGTTTTTCTTCGCGCTAAATCAGAAAAGCACTCTTCCAACGAATCAGGTGTTCATCACTCATTCATAGGACGAATGCTGTATTTCTCCATATCGCACTTAAATGTATACCCTTCTTATAGCCTATTGGCTTTGTGCGGCAGTATTAGGTAAATATTTAACATTTTTAAAAATACGAACGGTTTAGTACATATTATTTTAAGATACGTGTACTTCAAAGACAAACTGCAAAAATAAGTCAAATCTGATTAATTGTACATTCCTTAATCTTTTAACGGCCGGTCGTGATTATATTCATTTTCTCATTTTTATTAACACTTTATATACAACCTTTTGAATATGTTTAATATAAAACGTGACGACATCTATCAGCTAAATTGCAAAATCGTTGACCTCCATTTCGTCAAATTTGCACAATTTTCACTCACTTGAAGCTGTGGATCGCGTCAGCGAGACACAACTTAAAGTGGGTAATATTTCCAATTAAATAATTTGGCGGCCAAAGGATTAACATTCTGCATTTTTTAATTTGTACCCACTTGAAGCTGTGTCCCGCTGCCTCAAAGCACAACGTCAAGTGGATGAAAATTGTTACATACTGTAGATCTGGTAATATTTGCGAAGTTGTAATTTTCGCGAATTTCGCGAGGAGGACAAATTCGCGAATTCAAGAATCTCGCAAAAATTATTATTATAATGGCGCTACTAAATTCGCGAATTCTAAACTTCGTGAATAGACACAAAATCAGAAATTCGCGAAAATTCAATCACGCGAAAATTACCAGATTTACAGTAATTTGAATCAAAACATGTGACAATCTTCAATGCTGATTTCTCCTTTAACCCTTTCAGCGCGGGGATCGACTTTAGACGTCAGAGTCTGACGTCTAAAGTCGTCAGATTCTGACGTCTAAAGTAGATTCTTGCGCTGTAAGAGTAAAATATTTCTAATGGCCGTAGACGTATAACACAGGTATTCCAATCTATGATGATTCCAAATTGAAAAAAACATATATATAGCAAGTGAAGGGTTTAAATATGTAATGATTGCTGAGGTAATCCAACTCGTCGGGTTGATTTGGGGATAAAAGCGTCGTCAAGTCCAATTTATCAACTGACATGTCTATTTATAGATTCTGTCTCCGTGTCTCATTTTAGGACTACCCCTCCCAAACCCAAACCAATGCTGGTGTAATGCTACTGCTGGGTACCTTTTCGCCTGGCATAATAAGACATCGGAGACAGTGGTCCAACCTTAAAACATTGGCTCAATATTACCGTAGTGTAGAATGTAGTATAATACGTCAAAATAATACAAATACTGACGGGTTCTTCTTTATATTTTGTGTTCGTTGCTACTGTTTTTTTATTCTCATTCTGATAAAATTAATCTACGAATCTCAATCTACGAATTCATCTCGGAAAACACGAAACAATGATTACTTGTTGGGTGAAGCTGGGGCGATGTCTCAGACGGTGGCACAGCGTTAGCTCAACACTCAGTGAGTGCCTCGTGTTTACTGGTCACATCTAGAGATCAATTCAGATCAAGAGATCCTAATCTACGAAATGACGTCTGCATCACCAGCCGATATTACCCATCTTCCACAGAAGAAGGATTTATATGACAATTCTTAATGTGAGATATCCTGAGATGAGAATATAGTGAGATTTGAGGATATACTGATCTGGTAAAATAAATGAAATGAATAAGATTTTGTGCCACATTTGTGCACATGTAGGCTAAACTTGGTCAGGAGAACCTCCTGAGGACGGTGAGATAAATGAGATGACATTGCCCTCCAGACACAGAATTCGAAATTCGAGACCCTGCCGGTCCGAGTCCGAGAACGCTAGCCCTCGGTCACAGAGGCTTCCCTCAATATTGAATTTTTACGAGTGAGCGGGGAAGAAACATTTTGCTTCTTTGAAACTTGAATGCCAGAGCGGTGTTCGAACCCGCGATCTCCGACTTCCCAAGCAGGCATTTTAACCACTGCACCAGGGTCCCTGCCCTCCTAAACTGGCAAGTGAAAAGAGATGCCAATCAACACTGATCAATGTGCATTTAGGCCACTGTTATTCACAAATAGACTAAACTGGGTTAGGGCAAACATCAATATTTGCACATGTTTGAACCTTGTACTGCTGAATTGTTTGTTTCTATTTTTAATCCATTTGAAGCTAGAATTGCTTACACAATTTCCAGCTTCAAATGACGAATAATATTTAAATTTATGGAAAAATAGACATCTCCAATATTGAATTATTGGATTAACAGAGCATCTACCAAAAACTATTTGATCAAATTTAGTGATGTCTCTATTGATCTAAAACATGCCTGTAATCGTATATATACGGGCGTAGCAGGACAAGGGTTAAACCGTATATATACGGGCGTAGCAGGACAAGGGTTAAACCGTATATATACGGGCGTAGCAGGACAAGGGTTAAACCGTATATATACGGGCCTATCAGGACAAGGGTTAAACCGTATATATATGGGCCTATCAGGACAAGGGTTAAACCGTATATATATGGGCCTATCAGGACAAGGGTTAAACCGTATATGGCGATAACATATTCTTGGGTAGTCTGAATTATTATAAAGTTGTTTATACCATTACTGATGCCATACAAAAGAGCATGAACAGTAAATTCATAATTGGTTCGCAGAAAAATATCACATAAAACACGCCTAGGAACAGTGTACAGTGGGCATTCGGGAAAAAAATGAGACGTTGTCTCTGGTAGACCACAAACACAGTTGTTACCCTCTGTGATATCCAGTATAGGTTAAAGCCCGAGGAGCTCTACATTTTTAGCTGTGGAAAAGGCTGAGGCCGAAGGCCGTGGCCTTTTCCACAGCTAAAAATGTAGAGCTCCGAGGGTTTTACCTGACTTAAAACACATCCGACCATAATGAGGATCCCTAATAATCAACAGCTCGGTCAGACCTGACTGATTATAGCAGCATAGGCCTGCCATGATAATTGGTCTGTATTTGATTACGGTCCATTCACGGCTTTGAATGTAGTGGTCGGACAAAGAAAAAAGTGTAGTGGTGTGCTCTAAATTCGCTACATCTCATCAGTAAACGTGCCGTGTCAGCCATGTCAGAGTGTCCACTTGTGTCTGGCCACTGTCAGACCATTAATGACCTCTTCTGGTCTCAGTCGTGTCACAATGATCTCCTACATATCATTTGGGGTGATCTCTGTAACTAACGATCTCCATTGTGCATGTCCACCAGCAGCTATTACGACCACAAGTAGTGGACATATCAGTCCATGCTAATAAATACACATACTAAGAAAAAAATGACGAACGAGATTAGCTTGGTTAATTGGTCTGGACTGGACATGAATGTTCATATATTGGTGATAATAAGCAAACGGTGCTCATTTGTGGGCGATATTTGAATAATTTAAAGCGAACATTATTAAAAAATATTTCTAATAATCCACATCTATCTTGAATAAATGACATATATTCCTGCGTAGAAAATCTAAATTATTCCTGATTCCATTTTTGACATATTTTGGTAGATCATTATAGACGGATCAATTTTGGTGATTTGCAAAATAGTGTAATTACTTTTGATTTTTGCAAAATATAATGCGATCATAAAAATGGAAATCAAATCCCACACTTATTTTTTCAATAAAGGGTATTCCCTCATATGCAGAATATCTGATAAAAGAACAAACGAAGGTTTTAAAAGTTTTTATTTTTTTATTGATGTTATGTATTTATATGTATACGTTTGTGTCATATTAAGCAGTGTTATTACAATATAATGAGGTTACATACCTCCTAACATGATATCAGACACACTTTGATTTTTTTAATCATATTTTGCATTTTACACATTGCAACTTTAAAACTTTACAGCACAAAAAACTGTTTTGATTTTAGCGAGTAAAAGAAGGCTCAACGCTGGAGAATGACCTAATTTTGTAAAAAACTGTGGGTTTGACAACAAATTCAAGGGACTGTTTGAATAATAATGATATATTTTTTCATTTGCCACAACTTCAAGTCATTTTCATCCACTACAAGTCCAGAATTGCGACAGCAATTTTAGACTTGTGGTTAATGAAAATGACAATAGTAAATGGAAAATTCAGGGTTGCGATTGGTAAAGGCTGAGTTTTGTGTGAATGGCTAACAGTGCTCACGATGCATTAAAGCATCATTTCACATCCATGGAAACAGACTTAATTTTCCTACAACCAAGGGTTTTAGAATGAATATTTTCATAAACTGGTTTACCAATACCTGGCAATTTTCTTTAATTTTTAAATCACATCAAATCATCTTCATCCACTCCAAGTCGAGAATTGCGACAGCAATTCGCGGCTTGTAGTGGATGAGGATGACAATGATAAATTCAGGCTTGAAAGGGTTAATGTTGGGAGAGCATCGCAGACAGTGGACTAACATTAAATAAGGGCTCGTAGTCTGAGACTATATTAAAATGTGACCCGCCATGCGAGAAGGTACCCCCTCGCAGCGGCTTTCTTACAATTATTTATGACGTCATTTAAAATTAAATTTAATGATTACATAGCTAATTTTGAAATACTAAAAATCTCACAAAACAAAAAGTTATGAGTTTTTTTTTTAATTCTTTCACTTATAGAAAAGGACAGAAAAGGACACGGATATCTTATCAACTATGAACATCAACTAAGAAAATTCTGACTATAAAAATCAATTTAGAAAAAAAAATACTTCACGGCCCTTTTCGCGTGGCGGGCCACAAATGTATGCTGATAGTCGGTCCATCTTGACCAGTACATTCAATCAGCAGCTTGACCCTTATAAAACTAATGTCAACTACAGTAAACATCGTGTCTTTTTATAAACACATGTATAATCAGTTGTAGAAAGTAAAATATGCCTTCAATCGTGAGACATTGATATATGTTCGAACTTAAATTTCGCAAATTACATATTTTCAGTCACTTGAAGTTGTGAATCGCAGTAGCGAGACACAACAAACTGAAAATTTGAATTGAATAGCTCAGTGTTGTGAGGGTTATATTCAAGACCTCAGCACACCTTGAATTGGTTCAAGGGCTAACCAAGGCACTACATTAATAATATATTATATAAAGGGATTACTCAAGTGACTAGATGTAAGGGCTAAGCAAGACAATTATAATGATTCCAAATTGAACAAATCCTTCGTTCTCTTGGTTTATATAAAATGTATCAGCGTTTTAACCCTTTCAAGCCGGAATTCACCATTGCCATCTTCATCCACTACAAGCCGCGAATTGCTGTCGCAATTCTCGACTTGTAGTGGATGAAGATGATTTGATGTGGTTTGAACATTTAAAAAAATTGCCATGTATTTGTAAGCCAGTTTCATGAAAATATTCATTCTAAAACCCTTAGATGTAGGAAAATTAAGTATGTTTTCAGGGATGTAAAATGATGCTTTAATGCATCGTGAGGGCTTAAAGGGTTAACCCTTATCCTGCTAAGTTAATCTACTTCAATTCTCATCCACTTGAAGTTGTGTCTCGCTATCACGACCCACAACTTCAAGTGACTGAAAATAACTCGTATTTGTTCAATTTTAGCACAAATATTTGCAAATCATAATGTTTAGACACACATTTCATTCCCAATAGCAGTGATTTGGTCGCCAAATAAAGCAGGTTAAAAACGACAATAGTCGTGATCAGCAGTATAGAGGTAAAAGGTATATTTTCTTATTATAAACGAGGCTAATAATAATCTAATGGATAATCTTAATTTTAAAATTCTAAGGGTGATGAGACCCTAGCCCAAAATAAAACAAGCATTTGTTCAATGCATCAAATGTGTTGACTTTTCAATATAATCCAACGTGAAAGTGTTTTTTTTATTAGATCTACTAAATATAAAAGGTGAATACACATTTTATGCCATTATCTCCATATAGGAGCGTTGGACACCTTTTGCTTCATGTACATATTTCATAAAACATGACACCAAGGAGTTTTTGTCAATATTTTTCTCCATTTTACATTAGCTTCATTAGCATTTATTACATTTTATCATTTCATGCAATCAGTTGTTTTCAGCTTTTCCCCATTTGCCAATAGTTTAATTGGTCTTTATTATATTCCTTTATTCCATGCGAACAGAGAGTTAGTGTCAGCATTTTTTCTTTTTTTGTCAATTGTTTAGTTGGTATTTATTATATTCCATTATTCCATGCGATCATTGATTTTGTCGTTACTTTATTTGGTATTTATTATACCCAATTATTCCATGTGACCAGAGTCGTTGTCATCATTTTCTCCATTTCACCATTAGTTTAATTGTTATTTAATATACTCCATTATTCCATGCGATCAGAGAGTTGTAGTCAGCATTTTATCCATCTCGTCATTAGTTTCGCTGTCCAGCGCACTCTCGTTCTCGACACAGCTCGATCTGGAACCCTCTGGCACAAAACGCACGCGCAGCCGGAAACCATTCTTATTCTCCTCCTTTATAAAGTTGTCTCGTGGCCTGTGATTGGTCAGCGGTTCGTCTTTCACGTCACGTGACATCCCGCTGCTTGAGCTGCTGTTTTCCCGTATGCACCGTGTGGTGACCCTCTTAGCGCATGCGTAGTTAGGAGCTGATACACAGTCTGTGACTACACCGCTGCTAAACCTATTATGATGACTTCTTTCTTGGGGAACTCTGTGAGGACAGAACACCTCAACAAGACCTCTCTTAAGCTTGATGTTGAAGCAGCCGTACAGGATGGGGTTGAGTGCGCTGTTTAACAGAGCCATAGTTTCCGCGAACACGTACACCGGCTGAGGTATGGTGTAGTGGTATTCACTCCAGATGTGGATAAGGTGCACCACAAAGTAAGGGGTCCAACACGCGATAAAGCTACATATAATGCTCAGGGTCATCTTAATCGTCTTAATCTTAGCTCTAGGAATGGCTGCCTTGTCTTTAATGGTGCGCCTCATCCCTGAACCGCCATTATCAGTGAGGTCTTTACCTTGGTGCCACACCACCTTCACCACATTGATATAACAAAAGGAGATGATTATACTGGGTATGACCAGGATATATGCCGCCATGAATGTAAAGTATAGCTTCCTCTGCCACCAGTGAGTGTACCCTTTACTCTGACACTTATACTTAACCTCTCCATCAGGGTAGATACCGGTTGGCACCTGCTTGAAGATGAGTAGCTGTGGTACAGCGAAGGCGAACGCCATGAGCCATGAGATGATGATCATCCTGCGGGCGTGAGAGCTGGTGGTGCCCAGACTGAAGGGTTTACAGATAGCTACATAGCGGTCATAGCTCATGGCGGACAGGATGAAGGTGGTGCTGGCCATGGTGACGATCTGGATGTAAAGAAGGATCTTACATCCTATAGGTCCCATCACCCAGGCACCCTCAAAAACCACGAAGAGCACCTCTGTAACAAAGAAAGGGAAATATTAGTGGGAGGTCCTTACAGGTCCCATCACCCAGGAGCCCTCAAACACCACGAAGAGAACCTCTGTAACAGAGAAAGGGATAGATTAATATGAGGTCTCTACAGGTCCCATCACTCAGGCACCCTCAAAAACCACGAAGAGAACTACAGGTCCCATCACCCAATCATGGTGATTATCATTTTAGATTGTTATAATACCTGTTGTCACAGTGATTATTATGTTAGATTGTTATATTACCTGTTGTCATGGTGATGTTAGATTGTCATATTACCTGTAGTCAACATGATTGTTATGTCAGATTGTTATATTACTTGTAGTCATGGTGAATATTATGTCACATTTTTATATTACCTGTTGTCATTGTAATTGTTATGTCAGATTTTATATTACCTGTAGTCATAGTGATTGTTATGTTAGATTGGTATATCACCTGTTATCATGGTGATTGTTATGTCAGATTGTTATATTACCTGTTGTCGTGGTGATTGTTATGTCATGTTGTTATATTACCTGTAGTCATGGTTATTGTTATGTTAGATTGTTGTAATACATGTAATCATGGTGATTGCTACGTTAGATTGTTATTATACCTGTTGCCTTGGTGATTGTTATGTTAGATTGTCATAATACTTGTAGCCATGGTGATTGTTATGTTAGATGGTTATATTACCTGTTGTCATGGTGATTGTTATGTTAGATTGTTATATCACCTGTGGTCATGGTGATTGTGATGTTAGAGTGTTATATTACCGGTAGTCCTGTTGAATGTTACGTTGGATTGTTATAATGCATGAAGCCATTATGATTGTTGTGTTAGATTGTTATTTTACCTGTAGTCATGGTTATTGTTATGTTAGATCGTTATAGTACCTGTTGTCATGGTGATTGTTATGTTAGATTGTTATATTACCTGTAGTCATGGTGATTGTTATGTTAGATTGTTATATTATCTGTAGTCATGGTGATTGTAATTTTAGACGTTATATTACCTGCAGTCATGGTGATTGTTATGGTAGACTGTTATATTACATGTAATCATGGTGATTGTTGTGTTGGACTGTTATATTACCAGTAGTCATGGTGATTGTTATGTTCAACTGTTATATTACCTGTAGTCATGGTGATTGTTATATCAGATTGTTATATTACCTGTAGTCATGATGATTGTTAATTCAGACTGTTATATTACCTGTAGTCATGGTGATTGTTATATCAGATTGTTATATTACCTGTAGTCATAGTGATTGTTAATTCAGATTGTTATATTACCTGTAGTCATGGTGAAGCAGCAGACAGTAAGGTCACCCATGGCCAAGTTCACGATAAAAATGTTCACTCTGCTGTTCAGTTTACGATATTTGCTGCAGGTCAAGACTATAATTATAATCACATTTCCCAGCAGAGTCAAAATCTGAAAAAAATAAACGTAATGTACAATGCTGAGTACACTGTCAATGTAATGCTCAATACAGATCACGGGAAATTGTGATATGTCTATGACAATCATAGGTGACTGTAGTTCAATATAAAAATTTCAAAACAAAATGGTCATAACGATATATTGAAAATACTCATTTGACCACAATGACGAGATTGACGGTAGTCCGGAATGGCGGTCTGACCGCATTAGTGATCGCCTTTGAAATGGCTTTGACTAAGAACGAATTCGGGTTGAAAAAAATCGATCGTAATGATGATCTGACCGCATTGGTGATCTGACCGGAAGGTGAGAGTCTACTGTATATTCTGTGAAACGCAGTGACGTCACTCGGTGAAAACAAGGTTATATAAGACCCCTCCCCATACTTCATTGTATTAGCAGCACGGTGAAAACAAAGGAGGTCAAGGTCATTGAGTTTCACAGAATACGGTCCCAGCAGCACTGGAGGCATTTGATCTACCCAGGCAAAAAGATTTTATTTAAAGCAGCATTGGGCCAGGTTTTTTTTTCTGGGGGTGGGGCTGTTATGGGAGTGCTTTACACATGTTCTATATGCTGTATGTCTTGTTACAAATAATATTCGCCGTTGTATGATAATAGAATAGTTGGCGATTTCATCATCAATGCCAACTCCAAATTAATTTTATAATGTCAAGGATTAATGCAGATAATGAGATAATAGCAGACGGCTAATTCAGACCTGACATACACAATCCGGGCCTATTGCAAACACATCTGAAGTAACCCTTATGACACTGTAATATATTTATATAAACCATGGAGACCAAAGGGTTTTTTCTAATTTTAAATCATCACGAATGTCTTAGTTAGCTCTTTCCGCTTCATTTCATTACTAATGTTATGGGTCTACGCCCATTTTATAAAAAATACTTTTAAAGTGCGGGGATCGACTTCATTCTGACGTCTGAAGTAGATGAATGAAATAGGTGTTAAAACGTCGAGATGTGCAAATGTTTGGTCTCAAATTAGACAAATATCTGTAATTTTCAGCCACTTGAAATTGTGGGTCGCGGTAGCGAGACACAACTTCAGGTGGTTGAAAATTTAAATATATTAACTTAGCGAGATCATTTTTTTTATAAATTACATACTATTATAGATAACATTGAAAGCGTTGATCTTGTCCACATCCATTCCATAGCCTTTAATCTTTATTTTGCAAACCAACAAAAGAGAGCGAGAAAATATGCATTTACATTTTCTAGTTTGGCATTTTTATTTATTTCAGTTTTACATATATGTATGTATTTTCATGCATGGGTGCAAATTGAAATTCTACAACTTAGCATTTTCAAGGTCAACCTGCATATAAGGACGCCACAGGTAACATAGGTATTCAAATGAATCAGACAGAGCTAACTGAGTCATTTATGATGATTTCAAATTGAAAAAAAACTTTTGTTGCGATGTTGTTTTACAAATTAATTCAGCGCCTAAACTGTTAAAGATGACTACAGTCGCTCTTAATCTATTTTATTACCAGTTTAAATCACAGTTTTTAATAACGAAGTGAATGTTTAAACAGCGAGATTTTCAAATGTTTGCTGTCAAATTAAATAAATGTAAGTAATTTTCAGCCATGCTTTGAGGGTTAATATATAAGCTAAAGGTTTTTAATCAGAATAATTACATTTGTAATATTCAAAGTAATTACAATTGCAGGCAGACATATTAATTTAAGCAACTTTATAAACCTGCACTGAAAATAACTTTCACTCTTAAAGATTGAACTACCATAAGACAACTAATCGCCTTTTTAAAAGACAATTAAAGATACATGGATATGAATTGAAGCTAGTTCTGACACTACTAGATTTAGAATATTTTACTGATGATGTACTTTCATGTAGGTGGAACGTCTTTAATAAAATGCTAACGTTTTTTTTTATTCTTGTGGATATTTGATTAGCATTAAGTGACCCTTCCAAGCTGACGTGAGACGTTGACTCTGCTGACTAAGTGACCCTTCCAAGATGACGTGAGACGTTGACTCTGCTGACTTAACCCGTTAAACACGGGATTATTATGCTACTGCGCTGTTTCTGACACGATATTATTTTATGACGTCATAGTTACCTCATGCAATCAGACCCGGAGATCTCCGGGGCTCGTCCCAATCTCATGCAATCAGACCCGGAGATCTCCGGGGCTCGTCCCAATCTCATGCAGTCAGAAACTGAGATCTCCGGGGCTCGTCCCAATCTCATGCAATCAGACCCGGAGATCTCCGGGGCTCGTCCCAATCTCATGCAGTCAGAAACTGAGATCTCCGGGGCTCGTCCCAATCTCAAGCAATCAGACACTGAGATCTCCGGGGCTCGTCCCAATCTCATGCAATCAGACCCGGAGATCTCCGGGGCTCGTCCCAATCTCATGCAATCAGACACTGAGATCTCCGGGGCTCGTCCCAATCTCATGCAATCAGACCCGGAGATCTCCGGGGCTCGTCCCAAACGGTTAATGAACCCTTACAACGCTGATAGATAGGATTTTGTGTAAATCATGGAGATCAAAGTTTTTTTTTAATTTGAAATCATCATAAATGTCTTAGCTAGATCCAATCCAATAGCTAGATCCAATTTATTTGACTACCCATGAAATGGGTCTACGGCCATTATACATATTTTACTCTTTAAGTACAGGGATCGACTTTAGCCGTCATAATCTGACGTCCATGGATGTCCGATTCTGACGCCTAAAGTCGGACTAATCATGCGCGCCTGCAAGAATTGGGTCTATGGTACGCACGCAGACATGAGAGTGGCCGAAGGGTGGGGTGGGGGAGGTGTGTGTGTGATCGCAATATGATGGTAAAAATGGATAAATATTTTTTTATTTATAGGCCTAAATAAAATCACTTTATATGTCATTTTTATATAAATATTTTATTTAAATATACACACACATAGTATGTAGGTCTTGCATAGCTTATTGCTTAGCAATTACTGCATATGATAAAGGTAAATGGTGTGTGCCATGTTTATTAATAGCAATTAAACATTATTATCGAATTAATGGGAATACCATATAGGGGATGCTCATAAGTACCAAGTATCAAACGAATAAAGCAAACGGAGCTAAAATAATGATTAAAATGAATAAAATAAATAAAGGGAATCAAATGAGTAAAATGAATGAAGTGAATGAAATGAATAAAATGAATAAAATGAATGAAATGAATAAACTAAATAAAAATAATAGAATAAATAAAATGAAGGAAATGAAGAAAACGTTTAAACTGAATAAAGTGAATGAAATGAATAAAATGAATAAAATGAATAAAATGAATAAAACGATTTATGTCACTGTTTTTGTTGAAACAGTGATAGAGTTATTCACCAGTGTCCTAAAGGGAGGGGGGGGGGGGTGAAGTATTTTGAAAATAAAAAAATCGGGCACACTCTGCATAAAATAAATAATATATAATAAATGATAAATAGTATTTCAGTTTGTATACAGTAAGCCTATATGAACATTTGAAATTTTCAGCGCTCCGCCGGGCCGGGTTGAAATAAATAATTTGTCCGGGACAAATACTCCCCACTCCCTGGATATTGAATGGCTGCCCCTTACAGGAGCTGATCCAGAGGGGTTTTCCATGGTATGCTGGAAGGCAGTCAAACTTTATGTGTGGATGACTGGCAAACCTGGGAAGTTGTCTCATTTTCATCTTCCACTTTTTTTATCCGATTTCATGTTGGGTCCACATATTTACGGTTTCAAGCAATTTTTACAAAAAATAAAATGTCGTCCAAATGAAAACATGGTTTCTCGGACATGATATGTTAATAAAAAAAATCAATATATTTATTTTTCACATATTTCAATATTTTTTCGCTATTTGAAGTTGGAAATTGCTTCAGCAATTTCAGTTTCAAATGATAAAACAATCAAGGTCACCATAGAAGGCAGTGATTCCATGACCCTTTATCACCTAAAGTATCCTTTCAAATTTTCAAATAAGCCCTAATTTAATGTTTCATCCACATGAAGTTGTGTCTTGCTACCGCGACCCACAACTTCAAGTGGGTTAAAATTACTCATATTTGTTTAATTTGAGACGAAACATTTCAAATCTTGATGTTTAAGTACCGTACACATTTCATCACAAATAACTGTGATTGAAGCTGCTAATGAAACATTTTTAAATGGACTATGGTCGTGTTTAGTGCTTAGCCCTTCCAGCGCGGGGACCGTCTTTATACGTCAGAATCTGACGTCTGTAGACGTCAGATTCTGAGGTATAACGACGGTCCCCGCGCCAAGATAATTAAAATATCTATAATGGCCGTATACTTATTCTGTGAAATGCAGTGACGTCATTCGGTGAAAACAAGGTTATATAACACCCCCTCCCCCATACTTCATTCTGTGAAACACAGTGACGTCACTCGGTGAAAAAAGGTTATATAAGAACCCTCCCCCATACTTCATTGTATTAGCCAGCTCGGTGAAAACAAAGGAGGTCGAGGTCATTGAGTTTCACAGAATACCATAAGTATTCAAATGAAGCAGAAAGCGCTAACTAAGACATTTATGATGATTTCAAATAGAGAAAAAAACACTTTTCTTCCATTTTTTATATTAAAATATTTCAGCGTTGCAAGGACTAAAGGGTTGACCCTGTAGATTCACTGGATCATCACCATAATGACGGCCAGCGTGACATCACCATAATGACGGCCAGCGTGACATCACCATCGTCAGCTGACATAGAGATGAAAGGGCTATATGAATAATAAAATGTTTTAAGACCTCGGGCTAGCAATTTTTCACGTTAGTTATCTATAGACATGATAGAGGGGTATATAATGTTAACATATCTGTTTTGACTAGTTGCCTTGAATATAGAGTTATAATTATGGAGATTAAAATTTCTCGAAAAATGTCCCAATGTCAAGTGATGAAAATTGGAAATAAAACATTATTGTCATCATTGATAATTAGCCAGTAAAATTGATGGGGTAATTTGAAACTAGAGGGGGTAACTTGAAACTAGTTTCAGATTACCCCCGGGGGTAACCTGAACAGGGGGGTAATCTGAAACTGTTACACCGGGAAGAAACATTTTGTTTCTTTGAAACTGGAATGTCAGAGCAGGGTTCGAACCCGCGATCTCCAGCTTATCCCTGTAGGCGCACTTAGTCCTTACCATAATGACCGCCAGCGTGACAATGCGCTGAATCACTTCCGGTGTCCAGATATCGCCGTGATAAACTCTCTCCAGCTCCCCCGATATAGTCATCACGTGACCTGTGCAGTTCGCATTCTGTCCGTTTATGGCGCTGTAGGACACACTGCTGTTGTCGCCGCAGGGGACTTGTTTTTGCAGCGGATGCTTCCCCATCAGGAAGGTGGTGGTGTGGTTTTGCGATGCCATCTTCTCTCGCTTTTTGTTACTACTTCCGCTTATGCGCCGTCACGAAACGTAGCTTCCGCTCACAGGTCTCGTGGGTATTCGGCGAGTAGGTAACATCATGGAGGAAAACTGAAACACACAGAGAATGCTACATTTATTATACATTAAAAACACACCACTACATTATTTCCTTTGTCTGACCACTACATTCTAATCCGGGAATAGAGAGTTATTGCTGATCAAGTACAGACCAATTATCATGGTGGGTTTATGGTGTTATAATCAGTCAGGTATGACCAACTCTTGATTATGAGGGATCCTCATTATGGTCGGATGAGTTTTCAGCCAGTTGAAACTCTCGGAGCACTACATTCTTAGCTGTGGAAAAGGCCTCGGCCTTTTCCACAGCTAAGAATGTAGAGTTCCTCGGGCTTTATTCTATACGTCAGTGCCTTACATTCGAGTACACTCCCCAGAATAACTTCACAAAAAGTAATTCACGTGCGAGATGGCTAATACAATGAAGTATGGGGTAGAGGTCTTATATAACCTTGTTTTCACCGAGTGACGTCACTGCGTTTCACAGAATGAAGTATGGGGGGGGGGGAGGGTAGTTATATAACCTAGTTTTCACCAAGTGACGTCACTGCGTTTCACAGAATAAATGATATTTAGAAAATGTTAGACGAAATGGTTTTTAAATATTTGAATGTCGGGTCAACGGAATAATATAAAACGTTTTAAAAACATTTTTATAACATTCACATTTTATGCTAAAAATGAATTTTAAACAATGTTATTAAAACGTTTTGAAAACGTTTAATACTGAATGTTTTGCATAATATTTATATTTAATGTTTTATAATATTCTGTTGACCCGACATTTTACTTTTGTAAAATATTTTCGTGTGATTTTTTAAACATGTTAGAAAATGTTTTGTCGTTGCTGGGATGTTGACCGGGCACCCCTTCTTTGTTGGGCCGCCCGACCCTGATGGCCCATTTGGTCCAGTTATGGCTCGAAACTCAGCGGTACTGTGTTCGAATCGCGGCCGGCTCGGGTATTTATCATCGGTTTTTATTATTTCGTCCCCTTGGTGTAAGAAGGTGCTAAACTGCCACTTAACAAAGTGGTAGTTTAGCACCTTCTAACTCCAAGGGGGCGATTTGTGCATATACAGTGATCTAAACTTTTCGAAAGCCTGGGCCCCGTTTTATCATTGGGAAAAGAAACGAGATCTTATAAATAGCTCATTTGCATACGAGGATCGTTGGGATTCAACGAGTGGGTCAGAGTGCTCGTATCCTTCCTATACATGTTAAATAGGGAGTCAAACAAGGAAGGTCAACGAGTTTTTTCATTTTCGTAAGCGGCAGGAATTAGGTCACGAGAAATCTGGAAAATAATGTACCAAAAACGCGCCCCTGGAGTGTGCAGTGCTGTCTATAGCACTGTGCAATATAAAAAGTAGGGAATAGGGCATTTTCGTTCATCGGGCCGTTCATCGTCCAGCCGATGATCGCTGATCGTCGGCCTGATGAGCGAAAAAAATACGTCAACTGATCATCGGACGGCAGCCAAATGGGATTTGTGACTCAGGCATGAACAGAGTGAGATTTAGCCCTATTTATTTATTTATTGCACCTCCATGGAGTAGTAATACATATAAATCATTAATGCAGCATGGTATGGCAACATCAATTGTCATACTAAAATATTGAAATATAGTAAGAAGTATGTCTATGTCTATGTTAAATCTTCCCGCTTCATTTGAATCCCTATGTCATTATGAATATTATTACTATTTCAGTCCGGACGCCAGGGATCTGACTTTAATATCTCCCGCTATCTGTTACTATCTTTCAGGCAGGGGATTGACTTTAGGTGTTAGAATCTGACACCTATTGACGTCAGAATCTGACGTCTATAGACTTAAGAATCTGACGTCAATAGACGTCAGCATCTGACGTCTATAGACGTCAGATTCTAGCATATGTCGGTTCGCGCACTGAGAGGGTTACAAGTGGCAGGCCACAACCAACAGCACTGTATCAGCACTTGGATCAAGCTGACCCTGTGGTCTTAATTGGTATTGACAGGAAATTACTTTTTCTCAGCCGGGGAGATAATGGTCTTTAACATGTTTATCTGGAAGCAATCCGTCAAACATGACATTTCAATTTTGAAGCGTAAGATTGATTCTGCACATGAAGCTTTACCCTCTCAACCCTGAATTTACCATAAGAATCGGCGTCCCCGAATTCCTGTCACAGTTCTCGATTTGTATTACTGTTAGATAAAGATTAGTACTTGAAGTGGGTGACAAATGAAATGGTCATATATTGCTAAAATAATTGCATCAAAAATTTCGTTTTGACCCTTTGAGTTCGGGGATTGACTTTAGAACTCAAAACCTACAGACATTAGTCAACATCAGTCAAAATCTATTGACATTCATAGACGTCAGATTCTGACATGTAAAGTCGATCCCAGCACTGAATTAACTAAAGAAATAGTATTGATCATAAGGTATGGCTTAGGTATTCAAATGAAGCAGCAAGAGCTAACCAAGGCAATTATATTTATTTAAAATTAATAACATAAAGGATAATGTATGTTATTAAAACCTGGTGAAAATAGAATGATCAAACGAGCAATGGCGTTTTTTCTTATTTCATTAAAATAACGTTTTTTTATAACTTGTTGTAACACAGTAAAGAAATAAAGACTATGTTAACGTTAAAGGTGATCTATCACAGTCACCCCTTATATAGTATGAATACATTTGTGACAAATAAATGGAAGTTGCCAAAAGATGGGGCACAAGTGTTTCCTTATATGGGGTGATTGGCTATCATGTGACCCTCTGAGAGGGTCACATGATAGCAAATCACCCCATATAAGGACATAATTATTCATACCATATAAGGGGTGATAGATCACCTTCAACCTGGTTAAATTGACGAGTCAACTAATGGTGCTTGTCATCACTTGTAACACCAATATGTGTAACATTGTGCATTTAAAATGCATTTATTTCATGTATTAATGCTGATAATAATAATAAATAATAATAATGGTTTATGCAATGTACATATTACAGTAATGTTATAAAACAAATACAGTGATATTGCATAAAATATAGTAGTATTCTAAGAATAATAGTACACTTTGTTTGGGCTGGGCAGATGTTATACATCTTTTTGTCACCCCCCCCCCCCCCCAGTAGAAGTTCTTGCAGGATCACATATTTACTCTTGAATTGTTACATATCTATATAATAATTATGTAAACAATAATAATTAAGCTGAAGTCACAGTTAACGTATGTTTGCCATTAGCGCATATGCACTGAAAATTGCACTGAAATTGGTGAAAAAATAAAAAAACATCAATTTTTTTAATGTATCATATATCGTTTGATATTGTGTTCCACAAGTGATATATCCGATTAAAAAACTTCCTATTGATTTAGTATATTTTGGGCTTTGGTTTCCCCAGAGTGGCGCACAGTTTTCAAGAATTGGGCTTACAAGACTACTGTATAAATAAATTTAATAAGCTGTGGAGCATATCACCCGAGGGTGCGTTTAAATAGACCACTAACACCATTTGCTTTAAATATAATATTCTTGATATGGATGCTCCATTGCAAGGCTGAGTTTAAAGTAACTCCAAGGTCTTTTACCTTAGTAACACGTTTTATTGTTACTCGGTCCATGGCGTAATTCAACGATAGAGAATTCTGCAGTCTTGTAAAAGTAAAAATAAAACATTTGAATTGTTGAAAATCATTCGCCTCGGAAACCAGATTATTTTAGCTTTATAATCAGTCATGAGGGATAATATCAAAAGCCTTGCTTAAATAGAGACATAAAACATCACTTTGATCATTGTTGTCAATAACATATTGTATATACCTTACTAGCAACACACAATAAAGAAATCAGTCTATAATTACAAAGATTGGAATCACCTCCTTCCTTTTATAAACAGGACAAACATTAGGTTTGATTCATTCAGGCAGCATAATTCCTTCCCTCAATGATCTATTAAATGGACGGAGCAAGATACTTACAAAAACATTTTTAGGTGGTGCAGTGTGTTTTAGAGTCGTACAACTTATTACACAACCCTTTGTTATAACACGGTAAAAAAATAAACAACATATAACAATATGTTACCGTTAACCTGATTAAAGTGATGAGTCAGCTTATGGCATTTGTCATCACTTGTAGCACAAATATTTTAAAATCTTTGGAACATTGCGCATTCAAAATTTTTTTATTTAATGTGTTGATATTAGTAATATTCAAAGGTCAAACAGGAATAGCGAATATCTCGTAAATAGGACATAAAATAATAGAATAGCAAGGATAATGTTTTCAAAATAGTAACAATGTCTAAGACTTATAACCTCTGAGTCCCCATGTAATGAAATAGATTAAACAACAAGAACAAAACATGTATGTATCTCTGGATATGCAGTTCACCTTGCATATTTATGGATCTTTTTTTTTTTGCACAAGCATATGCCTTGACCAAGAGGTTGGCTAATTGTCATGTAAATTTTAATCAACCGAACGTATTTCACATTCAAGACTCACAAATCGCCTCCTCTACGGGTACAAGCCTTTACATCGGTCAGTCACAAGGGGGTTTCCTACTGTGTCCTATCCGTGGACACAGTAAATACGATGGGAGGGGGGGGATGATGCTTGTCACGTAGCCCACAATTGGCATGTAGCCTAGAGGAGCGGAAGTAGGTGAGCGACAGATTATCTTGTATTGTCTATTAAATTTAGAGACGAGATGATTTATCGCAATAAGTCAAAGCTGAACTTTTCCTTTAATTTTTTACTAAAGGAGTGAAAATAGGTGAGCGTCTGGTTATCTAGTATTGTCTATTAAATTTAGATACGAGATGATTCATCGCAATAAGTCAAAGCTGAACTTTTCCTTTATATGTTTTACTAGAGGAGTGAAAATAGGTGAGCATCAGGTTATCTAGTATTGTCTATTAAATTTAGAGACGAGATGATTCATCGCAATAAGTCAAAGCTGAACTTTTCCTTTATATGTTTTACTAGAGGAGCGAAAATAGGTGAGCGTCAGGTTATCTAGTATTGTCTATTAAATTTAAAGACGGGATGATGCATAGCAATAAGTCAAAGCTGAACTTTTCCTTCATATATTATACTAGAGAAGCGAAAATAGGTGAGCGTCAGGTTATCTAGTATCGTCTATTAAATTTGGAGACGAGATGATGCAGCGCAATAAGTCAAAGCTGAACTTTTCCTTCATATGTTATACTAGTGGAGCGAAAATAGGTGAGCGTCAGGTTATATATTAGTATTGTATATTGAATTAGTCAGAGCTGAGCTTTCCTTTCATATGTTATACTTGTGTAATGTATTACCCCTAAAAGCGCTAAGCTGAAGAACATTTTCATTTACAGCCAAGTAATCTCATTTACATCTTCACCCATTTGAAGTTGTGTCTCACTACCACGAACCACAACTTCAAGTGGGTGAAAATTAGTCATATTTGTTTCATTTGCCACCAAACATTTGCAAACACTGATGTTCACACATTCTTTTCATACCCAGTAACTATGATTTACCATCTTAATAAAATATAATTTGAACTGGGGAAGCTGCAAATACTACCTCTCGGGAACATAAACAATTCACTTTAGCTGTTTTAAAATAGGCAATTGTTTGGAGACTTCGTGCTATTGCCTTAGAGGATGCAACTCAACGTAAATTAAAAAAGGGAAAATGCATGATGAATGTACATCGTTATGGTTGCCTTGTGTGGAACAGAAAGGAAATTTGATGTATGATATGTAGCTATTGACACGGTATCGGGAGATAAAAAAACAAGCTAACGATGAAGTTACGGTCACTGAACATAAAATAAACAATGGAGAAAACATTTTTCAGCTCTTTCTGTCGTGGGCGTCGTTCTGATAAGTTGAAAAAAATACCAATAACTCACTAAATACATTATAATAGAGAAAGAAAACGGAGGGCGCAGCGTTTTGTCCTGGGAGCATTAACCTGTTAACGACGTCGATATGTTGGCTTCAAACTTAACTCGACGAGGCCGCCATTAACATCTGCGATATGCACACATATAATTACTACACAAACGGCAAAGATAATAATGATTTAACCCTTTCAACCCTGAATTTTCCATTGTCATCTTCATCCACTACAAGCCGCTAATTGCTGTCGCAATTCTCGACTTGTAGTGGATGAAGATGATTTGCTGTGGAATTTTCGTTCTCAAACCCTGGGTTGCAGGCAAATTAAGTCTGTTTTCAGGAATTAAAAATGATGCATTGATGCATCGTGAGGGCTTAAAGGGTTAAATGAAATCAGCATTGTATTCGGCTTTAAATAAGAGCTGGTGGTTTTTCACATTAAGAAACATGTGAGCGCCAGTAAACTCCTTGTCAGAATTATTTGTATCCGACCACATGTTGGCAGTGCAGAGCGACAGGAGCATAGTGGGGTCTAATTTGGTACATTATGAGTGAAGGTAGCCTATATACATTTGATCCTGAATGTCAAACGTAGTAAAGGTATTTGAAATCCTAATGTACAACATTTTATTTCCAATAAAGAAGTACATAAAGCCTAATAAATAAATACATGTTGGCTGAAAATGGTTGTTGCCGGTTTCATCAACTTTCTCTGCATAAAGTCAAACCCCCACATTTTACAGACTATCAATTGGTTTCCAGCAATTGACCTGGGCGAGGGTCCCTGGTGCAGTGGTTAAAGCTGCCTGCTTGGGAAGGCGGAGATCGCGATCTATGTGAATGATATCCCAGACATGAGTTCACTCAATGTCAAGCTCTCCCAGTTCGCAGATGACATGGGAATCTGGGCACATGCAACCAATGCCAAATGGGTGAAGGCAAAGCTATCAAAAGCTTTAAAACTTATTGAAGCATGGTGTTCCAAATGGCGGATAAAACTAAACGCAGGAAAAACTCAGCTGATTGTGTTTAGTGTCGGTCCAAAACCAGAACTTATAGATCTGGAACTGTTTGGTGAGCCTATTATTCAAACTCAAACAGCCAAACTGCTTGGAATCCTATTTGATCGAAGGCTTAGCTTCAAAGACCATATGAAAGACCTAATGACAAAGGTCTACAGGCGACTGAACCTGTTGAAGTTGCTCAAAGGGACAAACTGGGGCGCCAGACCATATACCATCTTAAAAGCCTACAAGTGCTTTATACGCCCTGTCCTTGAATATGGTTCACTGATTACTGGAGCTTTAAGGGAATCACAAGTGAAGGAAATGCAGATCTTTCAAAACAAGTGCCTGAGACTAGCACTTGGTGTAACCTACCTGGACAGAATGAGAACAATAGATCTGCATGACCTCACTAACGTCCCTATGATCAAAACTAGGATGACAACACTGGCGGTTAAAACATTTAGATCACTTGAAAACACACAGTGTTTCAAGGATCTGGTGTTGAATCATGAGATCGTTCAAAAACGATCAGGCTCTAATACAATTCTGGATCAATTGCTGGCTGCAATCCAGGCTGACGCTTAAAAACACGGTTGACGGTTGACGGTTGACGATTGACGGATAACGGTTGAGCTCCTGTTCCCACATAGAACAGGGGCTCTGGGGGCGCCGTTCTGTGTGACATACCAAAAGCAGGGAGTTCCCTATCACTCCACTGCATGAGACAAGAACACGGTTGACGGTTGACGGTTGACGGATATCGGTTGAACTCCTGAACTCCTGTTCCCACAGAGAGCAGGGGCTCTGAAAGGAGCCGTTTTGTGAGACACATAAGGCAGTGGGCTTTCAATCATAGCACTGAAGGAGACGGATTCTGGTCTTAAGCAATGAGCTCTCTATCATTACATTGCTAGCTTGGGTGATGGCACGGCGGACACGGATGGTTGGCTGACGATGACGGTTCATGATGGTGGTTTCAAACACACTGCTCAGAAAGCAGAGCACATCTCAAAGTGTCAGTCCTTGTCCTTACTCTGGTGGCTGGTCGCCTCTTCCCTGGTTCCTTGTCTCCTGGACTTCTTCTTGCCATTGCTTGTACAATCACCTACCTCACCAGGTGAAAAGAGAGAGGCACTATAAGGTTTATACCAGAACTAGTGCATAATCTCGCGTCAGCCCTCGCGCTGCGCGCTCCTCTAGGCGGAGATCGCGGGTTCGTCCACCGATCTGGCCTTCAAGTTTCAAAGAAACAGAATGTTTCTTCCCCGCTCACTTGTAAAGATTCCATATTGTGGGGAGCCTCCCTGACCGGGAGGTAGCGTTCTCGAATTTCTTTTATTCCATCACTTGGCCAGCTCAGACTCTCCATCCTATAACTAATGTGAATGGGTAATTTGAACATGTTATCGGCCTAGAAAGTCCTAAAATCGCTTATGATTCATATTACCCTTGCAACGTTCAAATACTGTGTGTGTGCGAAATGTAGGGGTTGGACTGTATTAGAGTACGGGTACTTGTATCTCTTCGATTCAGCGAGGGGACCATGTTTATACGCTAGAATTTGACAGAGACGGTACCCGCACTAAAAGTGCTATAATATTTATAAAGGCCTTAGACCCATAACATAGGCAGGGTTTCCTGGAGGATTTTGTGGTTTTTTTTATGGGGGGGGGGGGGGGGAGTTGCTGTGCAGGCGGCTTGAGCAGTTTTTATTGTAGGGGGTGGTCAGTTTTAGGGGAGACCACCCCCCCCCCCCCATCCCAAAAGGTAACGCTGATAGGTATATAGATGAAGCAGAAAGAGCTAACTAAGACATTTATGATGATTTCAAATTGAAAAACCCTTTGGCCTCCATGTTTTATACCGACATATTTCAGCGTTGTAAGAGTTGAAGGGCTGAGTCAGTCGGTGAAGCTGGTGCGTGGTTGACCTCAGGAATATACGGTTGTCGTCTGTAATTCAGATGGAGATGGGTGACACCTGGTGGACAGGGATTCAACCAGCGATCTATTCACATGCATTACAAAGTGAGCGGGGGTTAAAGCTGCCTGCTTGGAAAGCCGGAGATCACGGGTTCGAACCCCACTATGGACTTCAAGTTTCAAAGAAACAAAATGTTTCTTCCCCGCTCACTCGTAAAGATTCAGTATTGTGGAGAACCTCCACGACCGAGAGGTAGCGTGACTTTCAGGCCACTAGGTGTCCCCCGTCTCTATCTGAGAGTTGGCTACTCTTCCCCCTTGTCACCGATACACTGGTATTTATCCCCTGACTATTTAATAATCACCACCAGGGTCACAGCGTTCACAGCCACTGTTTGTACTGTCACGTTTCGATGAGTGAATATCCCCTCTACTTAAAATGGTGGCCTCACAGAAACGTGTGCAAACGTGTAGTGTGACACTCACTGATATATCAGTGTATGGCTGCTCATCTTCAGCTATAAACAATAAGATATGCAAACGGGGTTCATTTGAGTGCGGTATTTAAAAATACAGCACTTGTCCAAGGAATAAGGTGTGAGCCTTTAGTTGAACACCTTATTCCTTGGACATGTGCTGTATTTTCTCATACCGCACGAAAATGAACACCGTTTGTGTATACATGTAGTACAACAGCGTGCGGTATATATTGGCTGATACCGACATACATCTCGTAGTGAAAAGACAACCAGTGAGTGTGATAATAAAGTTGTATGGTCTGCCTGTCTGACTTACACAGAGCTCTGTACAGCCTGTTCCAACCAGACACAGACGGCACGCGTGTATCAAAATGCGGACAGCTCTCCAAGCAAACACGGAGACTTGACCCAATGTTGTTTCAATGTTGGTCCAGCACCTTTGGCGGTGGGCCAATATTGAAACAGCATTGGGTCAAATCCTCGCGTTTGCTGGGCTCCACACAGGTGTCTGTCTACACCCACCCTTCCCCCACCATAATATTCTCGCCAGCCGATCAGGGTACTTTTAGCAAGACAGCTGACCAATCACAAGCTTACTACAATACTTGAAATTGAGAGCGGGGGACATATGACGTCAACCATCTGCACATTTTAACATGCGAAGTAGCAGTGTCTAGGGTGAGCAGTGTAGTCTGACTTAACTAAGCAAGATGGTGAACGTTGACTGCTGGGATTGCAAACATTGTTATAAAAGGTCATTGTCTATGATGAGGAGACAGGTGGGTTTGTTATGGCTCATAGCTAAATCACTTAATGACAGGTAGGCTTGTGCTTTGATTGTTTGAGGCTCACATATAAATAGACTCACCACTAATAGACATTCAGCAGGTAGGCTAACATAGGACATCCAATGCTGATACAAGGTTGGGCTAACATCTACGACGTTGGGCCAACCTTAAATCAACACTAAATTGCAGGTAAACCACAGGGGATAAACCCTGCTGCTGGCGACCAGACATAAATCAGAAAACACAAAACCTTGAACAAATTTAGCCCCAGTGGCTGAAACAGGTTTCAGTCACAGATTGACCGCGTACAAAATCGTGCGACATTTCTTTGGTCTGTGATATCTCAATATTTCGGGTAACAATCAGTTCAAATTTTTTTTTTACAACCAGTAACATTTAAGTTCCATGTCCGCATGCTCAGCTCAGAGGTCGCATTAAAAAGTTATGAACTTTCTCCGGACCTTGGGGTCGAGATCGTCTCAGCCACCGCCATGTTGGGATTTTCGGGCAAAGCAAATGCATCAATCCACGGCCTCGGAGAGGACGACACGGCGTGGCGCAATGGCCAGACCGCCTGACTGCCTCGCCAGTCATGCTTGTGTCCCGGTTTTGAACCCCGCTGTTCCCGTGTGAGGTTTTCAGAAAAACAGCAATGTTTCTCCCTTCTCAATGTGACTAGACGATCACGTGAGTGGCGGCCTCGTCGAATTAAGGTTGGGACCATTGTATGGACGTTGATTTCGCGTGGGGTCCCGCGCTGCGCGCTTCTCACACACTCCGACACTCAGGAGGTAGGCCTTCAAGGGGGAGTCATAAACTAGACACCCACAAACACAGCACACTCAATGCGATTTAAGGTTGGCCCAACCCTAAATAAACACTGGATTGCAGGTAAACCACAGAACATAAGCCCAGCTGCTGGCGACCAGAAATAAATCAGAAAACATAAGACTTCAGCACTTAACTATTTCAGGCCTGAATTTACAATTGTCATCTTTGTCCACTACAAGCACTACAATTGTTGTAGCAATTCTCGACTTGTAGTGGAATAAGATGACTTGAAGTGGGTGGCAAACTAAAGAAAATTGTCATGTATTGGTAAAACAGATTCATGGGAATTTCCTTTCTAAAATCCCTAGTCATAGTAAAATTAAGTTTATTTTCAGGGATGTAAAATGATTCTTGTATACATCGTGAGGGCTTAACCCTTTAGGCCCTCACGATGCATTAAAGCATTATCTTAGATCCCTGAAAACAGACTTCATTTTGCTAAAACTAAGGGGTTTTAGAAGGAAAATACCTATGAAACTTTTACCAATACATGGCAATTTTCCTACATTTTTCACCCACTTCAAGTCATCTTTATTCACTACAAGTCGAGAATTGCGACAGCAGTTCGCGGCTTGTAGTGGACGAAGATGACAAAGGTAATTTCGGGCTTGAAAGGCTTAAAGGGTTAAACGCTGAAATATTTATACATAAACCATGGAAACTGAAGGGTTTTTTCAATTTGAAATCATCATAAATTTCTCATTTGGCACTTTCCGCCTTATTTGAATAGATATGTTATGGGTGTACGTCAATTAGAAATATGTTACATTTAATGATATATCGTTGGAAGTCTTCCATGATCATTTTAAAAAATTGAATCAGGCAGAAATAGATGAAACTGAAATAAATTTTCCAGAAGAAAACTTGGATCCTTTTTTTAATGACCATGTAACGACAGATGAAATGTTCAAATTGGTGCGGACTTTAAAAAATAATAAATCAAGTCGCAACGATCAAGTTTTAAATGAATTTCTAAAGTATTTACCACCTAAAATAATTAATATGATAGTCAGACTTTTTAATGTAATATTAGATACTGGTAGATTCCCAGAGCAGTGGAGCGTCGGTATAATAAAACCACTGTACAAAAACACAGGCGCGAAGGATAATCCGAACAATTATCGGGGTATAACTATATTAAGTTGCCTTGGTAAGCTCTCTTCAATTTTTTTAAACAGTAGATTGACCCGTTTTGTAGAGGGCAATCAAACAATCGGTCCAGAGCAAGCAGGTTTTAGATCTGGCTTCTCAACAACGGATCATATGTTTGCTGTAAAATCTTTAATTGATATTTATTTACGTAAACGAAAAAGATTATATTGCTGTTATATCGATTATAGCAAGGCCTTCGCCACAATCAGTAGGTTTGAGCTATGGTCAAAACTATTAAAATGTAATATTTCGGGAAAGATTTTCCGAGTTGTATATAATATGTATAAATCGGCCAAATCATGTGTAGCCATAAATGGTTTATTGACTGATAATTGTTCATGTCTCATCGAGGTTCGACAGGGTGAGAACCTGTCTCCTCTTTTATTTTCACTTTATTTAAATGATTTGCAACATTTTTTGCAAGAAGCGCACATGGGTTTAAAAGAAATAAGCGATTTAGCAACACACACTTTTGATAAAAATCTTTGTGCTCTTTTAAATTTAAATATATTTTACTGTATGCAGATGACACTGTTCTATTGGCTGAATCGCCAAAAGATTTACAAAACTCGATCAATTTGATGGAGGAATATTGTCATTTGTGGAAACTAAAAATAAATGTGTCAAAAATCAAAGGTTACTGTCTTCTCGAGAGGTAAAATTAGAAACAGACCTGAATTTTATTTTGGTGAAAATAAGTTGGATGTAGTTGATCACTATAAATATTTGGGTTTAAATTTTAATTTCAATGGAAAATTCACAGTTGCTAAGAAAGAATTGTATTATAAAGGTAATAGAGCTATGTTTTCTTTACTGCGCAAACACAGACAACTTCAATTGCCAATAGACATTCAATTACAACTGTTTGATGTGCTAGTAAAGCCTGTTTTATTATATGGGTGAGGTCTGGGCTCATGAAGGTACAGACATCCTGGAAAAGTTACACCTCAGATTTTTTAAATATGTATTAGGTGTGAACAAATCTACATGTACCAATATGGTATATGGTGAACTGTGAGCTACGCCTCTTTCCCTAATCTCACAAAGTAGAATGGTCATGTTATGGACAAGGATAAAACAAGTAGAGGAAAATCCTAAAATATCAAGTGTATTGTTTCAAATACTTTTTAAAATGTACAAAAGTGGAAATTTTTGCTTACTATGGGTGATGGCGGTTAAAAATGTATTGGAAGGTTGTGGTTTCGCAGGCGCTTGGGAAAACCGACGTCTCCCATTTATTACAAACCATTTTAAAGGCATACTAAAGCAACGTATCGGGGACCAATTCCTTCATAAAAATGGTCATTTGAAATAAATATAAGTAGCAATTGCATCAACTACAGGATGTTTAAAACGTCTCTGCATCTTGAAGAATATTTATTGACGCTGTCATATCACCAGTGATGTACAATGGCGAAATTTCGTTGCAGAAACCACAATCTTCCAATAGAGTCTGGTTGCCGTACTAATATCCCTCGTAATTTGAGAGTATGTGAACTTTGTAACGATTTGGGCGATGAATTTCATTTCTTGTTTATATGCTCACGTTTTAACGAAGCCCGTAAAAAATATATTAAAAAGGTGTTGGTTCAATCTCGGTCAGCACTATCATTTTTTAATCTAATGAATGTGAAAAGCACCGTACAGCTGGCGAACTTATGTAAATATTTTCAAATATTAATGAATGCATTTAAGCTTTTTACATATATAAGACGAATAGTACCATAGTAATAATAATTATTATAACCCTGTGTAAATATTGTATTATAAGGTATAATTGTCACCACCATACGTGCCCACCTGGCATATACATACATGTCTGTACATATACAGATCTTATGAATAAACTACTGTCTTACTGTCTTACTGTTAATTCTTCCAGTGCGGGGACCGTCTTCACACGTCAGAATCTGAC
Source organism: Flabesymbios commensalis (assembly GCA_964017125.1). Taxonomy (NCBI): domain Eukaryota; kingdom Metazoa; phylum Annelida; class Polychaeta; order Terebellida; family Flabelligeridae; genus Flabesymbios; species Flabesymbios commensalis. Next base: position 7,155,198 of record OZ024914.1, on the reverse strand, counting down.
GTCTACAGACGTCAGATTCTGACAGGTAAAGACAGTCCCCGCATTGAAAGGGTTAAACCAATGCTGGCTTAATGTTGGTCCGTCGTCAACCACACTGCGCCAACATTAAACCAACATTGGTTCAACGTCTTGTGTTTGCGGGGAGCGGGGGGGGGGGGAGACTCTTCCGATCGCTGCTGAAATGTTTCAATAAAAAAACGAGTAGCCTTACTTCGCAGTGTACAGAAATGCATACAGGAAGAAGAGACCTATAATCCAATGCTACAGGTGTCAGACGTACGGTCACATAGCAACCACTTGTACAAGTGTAACTGAGCGATGTGTTAGGGGTTTTGTCAAGTTAAAAAAATCAAAAAATCCGAGAAAAACTGGGAAGTAGGTGGGTGGGTCAAGCCCCAACTTTTTTTGCAATTTTGTGTTTTTTGCGTTGTTTTCAAGTCTCCATATGTTTCAAAAAAAAAGAATAAAAATTAGCTAGGGGGTGGGTGAATGGGGTCTGACCAATCCCAGTTTTTCTCGGATTTTTGTATATTTTTCAACTTGACAAAACCCCTTAGGTGCAGTGGCGATCATGAAATGCGCCATTTCTCAAGCAATGTATCGAAATGTTCTAACTGTCGCGGTAACCATGTATCATCTGATAATAGATGCCCCAAGTTTCAGGAGTAAAACAAAAGCTTGAAGATAATAGAAACAACAGAATAAGCCACGCTCAACACACTCAAGAACACTATGCCAGATCCAGAAAAGAAACTCAGCAACAAAGACGACTTCTGCCAGAAAGCGAAAGACCAGCTCAGGTAGGGTATCCACATTATACACTTAATAGACATGATATTAATTGCATTGCTCTGTCTGTTGCAGCAGCTCTACTAAAGATGAAAATGTTAGAAGCCAACGAGATCTGTCTCACCATAGAGAACGTGACCAAGCTGACCATTGATTCAATCGCCTGGGCTACTGGCTGTCAACTTGACGGTGACATCATGAGAGACTCGCTGGGCAAAATGTTCGAGCAGGAAGTATAAAACCCACACAAACTAACACACATACACTCAAACACACACAGGAAAGTACAGTACAGTACAGTACTATACCCAATGGACACACAACAATCCGAAAACATAAAAATAATACACATTAACATTAATACAAGCGGACCGAGCTCATTCATCACTTAAACGAACACAGTCCACAATTCATGACAGTAAACGAGAGCAAAATCAGAAAACAACATACAATTAAGATACCAAATTATCACATAATTAAAAAAAGATAGAGAAAATGCTCGCGGTTTAGGAGGTGGAGTAGCCATTTTGGTCAGAAAAGATATTAAATTTGATCAGATTGATACATCAGAATTTAATGAAGAATTTATAGCAATTTCGTTCATCTCAGAGAAACTCAAAATAGTTCTAGCTACTATATATATTCCGCCAAATATAAAACCAAACAAAGATAATTTTAAACATATACTAAATAGGTTTCCGCATTCGATTTTTATGGGAGATTACAATTCAAAGCATGAATATTTTAAATGCAGAAAATCTAATAAAGAAGGAGATTATCTATTCGACATTGTAGAAGAACTAAATTTATTAGTAATGAATGACGATTGACTAACATTCTATAAAAATTCCACCGCTCCAGGTGATATACTAGATTTGGCAATAGTGAGTCGCAGCATGGCGACAACAGTGGCTACATGTGACGATCAATTCATCAAAAATAATCAGACAAAATAAGAAAGAAATACTCCAGCACGAAAAAAACAGATTGGTCCAGATTTGAAGAATATATCATTAATAATCTACTCAACCATTCATTAATAATCTATTCAACTATTCAAACTACAAAAAGAACTGAATGAATGTATGAAAACAACAGATAATGTTAATCATATATTAAAGTCATGGGGATTTTTAATCCGAAGTTAAACAACCGAAATGAAGTTGTTCAACCACGGTTTTTGCCCCAAAATATTTCGGACGTTAATCTGAACCCTTGCACTACATAGCATAATACACAAATACAATATATGGTATGAGTCAGTGTACCATGAAATTCACTTTTTAACTGTTTAGAAGCCGCTAATCATGCAACTTTGGCATGTCCAGCTGCTTTTAAAATATTATTTAGAACAAGCTACTTTTAGCGCTCGCAAGAGGCATCATGTAATACAAGACATGTTTCATGCTGACCATTCAAAGAAGCCCAAAATTAAATAAAAAACCCCACTATTTTGATACAGCGCAGAAGATAGACCATATATAGCTAGTGTCATGCCAGCTCACCACAAGCCATTCCGATATATAGATATAGAAATCACGTCTTATTACCATTCTTCAAACTTCTATCCCCAGCATCATAAAACAAGTCATTAAATAGCAAAAATGGACGGCTATATGGAGTTTACTCTACGGATTAACTCTGATTTGTCGTAAAATCACTCTCAGCGACCTTCGGGCGCTAGGGTTCCCTAACTAACTAACTAACTAACTTCGCAGTATCATATCTAAGATTTGACATCGATGAATCGATAAGGAGGGCACCATTCAATGTTCACGGATGGGAGGTGGAGTATTTTAAAATACATATTTTGAGACTGAATTTTCACGAAATAAATAATTGTCTGTATGACATGTTGTAAATAAATATTTCAAATGAATCAGAAAGAGCTAACTAATATCACTTCAAAATTAAAAACCTTTATTAAAGCAGCTCCTTTTCGTTTTTAATTCCGTAGTGAAGTAGTGTATCCCACGGATCATGTTTTTATTTTTTTCAGAATTTTCATATTTTTACAACTATTTTTAATCAACATTTCTATGAAACCAGAAGTAACCCAAACAAACTATTTGTATACTTAAAAGACGATTGAATGTTTTCACAGAATTGGGCCACATGCTAATGGCATCGGCCCAGCGTTGGGCACCAATTAGCGGCGCCTGCTCTGATCTTACCGTCTGATACGTGGGAATATGTGATGTAAAGTGCTGATTATTGCTAACTTGTTTTCTTTACATGGCAATATACGACCTGGAAATACAACTATTTCACTGTTTTTCGGTGCTTTAAATTTTTTTTTGACTTTTTCGTATTTTCAGTTAAGATCAGTAGGCTATATAGCTTCACATAGATTAAATTTTCAAAATTGACAACATTGAAAACGTCTCATCCAAAGGGGTCCCTTTAATATGAAATACTTACATTATTGATGCATTAAATTCTAATGGATTTTACCATGATCAGCTTAATTAGCATATTCTAACCCTATGCCGTTGTTATTTGAGGTATAATACGTAATTTAACTATACTCTTATTTATTATTATCCTTTACCAGTCCAGGAAATTACAATTTCCAACGATCTTCGAACTATATCTAAAGTCACATTAAAAGTGATCAACCAGGATCGCATGTTTTTCGCTGATTTCTCAGTCAATTCTCAGCAGATTGTCATGAAATTTTTGTAAACACTATTTTTCAAAAGAATCCCAATATCGCGTAAAATTATATAGCGTATTTAAAAGCTCACATGTACTAAAATGAAATTACGACGTCCCTCTCTAAGCCCTAATTGTGGAATGTTATTACATGTCAAATTGTTCAACTTTTGAAATATTTTTTTTAATTTTGCGAATTTTTTACCGTTGTTAGGATTTGAAGGGAAAATGGCCTTTGCAAAATTTCAAGGGCATCGGTTCAGAATTGACGGAGAAAGCGACGAAAAACAGGCGATCCTGTTTTAATGTAACGGCAAGTATAATGAATAATATCAACAATGTAACACTGTTTGCGCTCACGGTTTTACGTTGCTGATACCACAGAATTGCTTTCCCGTAGGCCTTCTATAAATGGATGATTTTCTCATGAGTCTTTATGTTGTTACCTTCAAGATTTGCAAATGTTTGCCTCAAATCAAACAAATATGAATAATTGAATTGAATTGAAGTTGTGTGTGTGCTGTATTTACTTATTAAAATATATTTGTACACGGTACATAGGCTATATATATATAGCAAAAATGCTATTTTTTAAATATGTGCCCTGTTATAAGCTCAATAATACAATACATTTCTAAAAATGTGATGTTGTAAATGTTTTATATACATAATCATAGCTACATTTGAAATCAATTTAATTAGAACCGCCATAGGAAGATTTTTTAAAAGCATATGTTATTATGTGGATATCATATAACACTTAATTTCATGAAATTTAGCAAACACTATTTTTCAAAAGAATCTCAACAGCCCTAAAAATGATATAGCGTAGTAGTAGAAAAATTATATAGCGTATTTCAAAACTGATTCCGTTTGAAATGTAATCAATTGAAACTACGACGTCCTTCTATAAATCGAATAAACTAATTCTAGAACTTTATCACTTGGCAAATGGTCTAACTTTTGAAATATTCAATATAATTTTGCGCATTTTTTTACAGCTGTTAAGATTTGAATGGAAAATGGCAAATTCTCAAGATAATCGGTCCAGAATTGACGGGCGATTCAGCAAAAATCATGGGATCCTGGTTGAATGTGGCGGCGAGTATATAGTAACGATACCTGTAATGTTTACTCTCTAACCCTCAACTAGCGAGTATAGTAGTGATATCTGTGACTCGACGATGGTCCCTGAATCTCCCGATCATCACATCGCAATCACTAAGGGATCAACTGTAACGGTTACTCTCCAACCCTCAACTAGCGAGTTACTCTCTAACCCTTGACCAGCGTCAACCCTCATAACGCTGAAATACTCTTGTATAAGCCACGGAGAACAAAGGGTTTTTTAATTTTAACCCTTTAAGCCTTCACGATGCATTAAAGCATCATTTTACATCCCTGAAAACAGACTTCATTTTTCTAAAACTGAGGGTTTTAGAACGAAAATTTCCATGAAACTGGTTTACCAATACATGGCATTTTTTTTTAATTTTTAAACCACATCAAATCATTTTCATCCACTACAAGTCGAGAATTGCGACAGCAATTCGCGGCTTGTAGTGGATGAAGATGACAATTGTAAACTCAGGATTGAAAGGGTTAAATAATCATAAATGTCTCAGTTAGCTCTTTACTATACTATGTTATGGGTATATAGCCATTATAAAGATTTTAATTCTTTTACTGCGGGATCTTCTAAAGACGTCAGATTCTGACGTCCATAGACGTCAGATTCTGACGTATAAAGAAGGTCCTCGCGCTGAAAGGGTTAACCCTTAAACCGCTAAGGAGACTATAGTCGTTTTTAAAATCTTGTACTAGTCCATCAAAGTATTGTTATTGCGAATTAAATGTGTGTTTAAACATCAAGATCTGCGAATGGTTGATCTCTTATTAAACAAAAAATACTTTATGGTATTTTCACCCTCTAAAAGGTGTGAGTCGCGGTGGCGCGACATAAATTAAAGTGGGTTAAGATGACTCATATTTGAATAATTTTTCTACCAAACACTTGTAAATCTTGATGTTTAACCCTTTAAGCCCTCACGATGCATTAAAGCTTCATTTTACATCACTGTAAACATACTTAATTGTCCTACAACTGAGGGTTGTAGAATGAATATTTCAATGAAACTGGTTTACCAAAACATGGCAATTTTCTAAACTTTTTCACCCACTTCGAATCATCTTCATCCACTACAAGTCGAGAATTGCGACAGCAATTCGCGGCTTGTAGTGGATGAAAATGACAATGGTAAATTCAGGATTGAAAGGGTTAAGCACTCATTTAATTCCCAATAAATGTGATTGAGTCGCATAATAAAACATTAAAGCAAATCTGTCTCGCCGAAAATCTTATCATTTTCATTTTGGCTCCTTAATATAACCATAATATGCGAGCATGTCCATAGACTAGAATTACGGAGATCGCTTAACTTTTGGGTTGCTGTATGGGGGAAATATATATATATATCAGCACAATTAGCAATATTAAGCTCAAGCCATAGTTATACAAATGAAGCGGAAAAAGCTCATTAAGACTTTTATGATGATTTCAAATTGAAATAGAACCTTTACCTTCTTGGTTTATGTAAGAATATGTCAGGACTGTAAGGAATAGTCCGCTAGATCACCATTGAATAAAAGTTGTTTTTGTTTATATCAGAATATGTGAGCGCTGTAAGGGTTAATATGTCAGCGCTGTAAGGGTTAATATGTCAGTGCTGTAAGGGTTAATATGTCAGCGCTGTAAGGGTTAATATGTCAGCGCTGTAAGGGTTAATATGTCAGCCTGTAAGGGTTAATCCGCTAGATGATTACATGTAGATTTGACGGATTCACTGAGGATCAGCTGTGATCCAGGGGCTTTATTACGTAACACCTTAACGAGGTATGTGTTAGGTCTCACGCTTAGAGCGTGTGAATGTGTGGGTGGGCGATTAAGTGAGATGATGATACACATTGTAATGTTTCACATATGAAGGATGTCATTAAAATCTGCTGATTACATGGCTTTTTTATTTAAGGTATGAAACGCCAGGTTATATTTATTTACTACTAAAACGATTTTTAAGCTGAGTGCATGATCTCCATTCACTCAAATCATTTAATCAAAAACAGATGTAATTAATGCACATAGAGCATTTTAATTTTAATTTAAAAGTTGTGTCTCGCTCACGCGACACAAAAAAAAGCGCTAAACACAGTCGTTTTTATGTTGTTCTATGAGCCATCACATCACAGTTATTGGGAATGAAATGAGTGTTATATCAAGATTTACAAATGGTTGATTTCAAATTAAACTTATATGAATAAGTAGGTTCTTAAATAAAAACAATATATATTGTTATTATTAAAACAGTTCCACGCAATTTGTCGTTCTAAGGACCCAGATTTAGGAAAGTAAGTCATTACTCAGTTTTAGAGATTCAGAATGATACTTGGTTGCATCGTGAAGGTTTATCACTTTCAGCGCGGGGACAGACTTTAGTCATTAGACTTTAGTCGTTATAGATGATATATACTACGTGTATATTATGTTTGAATGTCTATTACAACTCATTTCTGAGTGACAATTTTATTGTGAAAGAGAATATACGAATACTACTACTACTACTACTACAATCTGACGTCAGTAGACGTCAGATTTTGACGATTAAAGTCAATCCGCACTGTAAGATTCAATATATTTCTAGTGGTCGTGGACCCATAACATAGCTATTCAAATGAATCAGAAAGAAAGAGCTCACTAAGACATTTATGAGGATTTCAAATTAAAAAAATCCATTTGGTTGCGATGTTTTTTACACATTAATTTAGCGTTTTTAGGCTTAAAGGGTTAATTAATCAAATGCAATGTTTGTGGTTTAAAACGTACAGTTTAACCCTTGAACCACTAAGCGCTACTATAGTCTTTTATAATCCGCTTTACTACACGATTATTGGAAACGAAAGGTATGTTTCAACATCAAGACAAATGTTTCGTCCCAAATTCTGACTAATTTTCGTCCACTTGATGTTGTGGGTCACCATAGCGAGACACAACTCATTTATGTATTTGTTAGATTTGTCAACCCTTTCAGTCCTGACTTTACATCTTCATCCACTACAAGCCGCGAATTGCTGCCGCAATTCTCGACTTGTAGTGGATGAAGATGTAATTTGATATTGATACATATTGATGTGGTTTAAAAAAATAAGAAAATTGCCATGTATTGGTAAATCAGTTTCATGGAAATGTTCGTTCTAAAACCTTTTGTTGTGGGAAAAAATAGTCTGTTTTTAGTGATGTGAAATGATGCATTAATGCATCGTGAGGGCTTAAAGGGTTAAACACAAATATATACAAAACTCGTACAAATATGCAATTGCAAATAACATTGTGTACATCACTGATCAGGATGTGAAAAATTAGTGACCGGCGCCCTAACTAAGTTTTACACCCAGGATAAAATTCATACTGTAATTACACTTAAAGGAAAAGTGTAAAATATAAGTGCACGTTAATATAAATAGTATCCCCAAAAAAACACTCTGAAAAGCGTAGAAACTTAAATTAAAGGGACTGGCCCACGCTAAAATCATAAAAAAAATCGGTGATTTTATTTTAGCTTAATAATATGACCATATGATGTAAACATGTCCATAGACTAGAACTGCAATTTTTTTTTAATTTGGGTGCTGCGCACTTACCAGTTAGGCTAGATATAGAGACGAAATTCTCGTATTTCCTATTTTTGACATGGTTGTCAATAATTAGAAATCAGGAATTTCGTCTCTATATCTAGCCTAATTGGTGAATGCGCAGCACAAAAATTAAAAAACTTCTGCAGTTCTAGTCTATGGACATGTTTACATCATATGGTCATATTAAGAAACCGAAATAAAATCACCGATTTTTTTATGATTTTAGCGTGGGCCAGTCCCTTTAATATTAATAGCATTATTTTTTGTAACAGATTATTTTTTATTTAACGCTTTCAGTGTAAGGTATGCCGTCTGGAGTGAGGTATGTCTACAATCAGGTAATCACCGGCTTTACTTTTGAAGTTCCCGGTGAGTTTGGCATCGCATCAATCAATCGGTCAGCACCAGCTAATCCTACTCTGTGATCAAGGTAGGAAACACACGTGTGCGTGTGTGTGTGGGGGGAGCCAGAGCAGTACCATTGTTACCAAGGTCACAGAAAATATGAAACGTGGAACCAATGTAGTTTATTAGTGGACTAGCGTCAAAGATGATGGTACAACACTAGACCAGCGTTAGGGCAAATAATAAGAAAACGGGAGAGTCAATATGAGACAGGAAACCCGCGCTGCGCGCTCCGGATGCGGTTTCGGATCGTAATCCGGGTCATCCCCATAATGTAACGGATTTTTACTTGACCCGAGGCAGACATTTGGTAGAGTTTCATGCAAACCGCTCATTATTTTGTAAGTAATCCAGACAAACAAACAAACAAACAAACAAACAAACAAATTGCACTTCCGTCTATTGAGAATTAACATTACACCCCCCCCCCTTAATATGAGTCAACGTTTGAACCGCGGCTAGAGGAAGAACAATATATTTGTTTTAAATATGAGCGAGTTCCCTTGGAGTTAAAATGTGCTAAACTATCACTTTGTAAAGTGGCAGTTTAGCACCTTTTACCTCCAAGGGGACGATATATTCACCAAGTGACAAGATTTGACAAGAATTATCTGGATCAAAATGATATTACATGAGGATATTCTGAGCTTCCATTTTAAATAGAGCCCTGTCTGTCTGATAGTGGACTGTAGCTGATAAAAAACGTGCATTGGCCGGAGTCATCAGGGCCGACTTTGCCTGTCTAATATGGGTCTGTGAATAGGATACACGAAATCTTTTCCAAATAAAATACAAATCTCACCATACTGACCAGGTGGTGATGACAGTAACAGATGAGTGGAATCCAATTAGAGACAATATATCCAGAAAGGCGAAGAAATCGCGGCAGCGAGACAGCTATTCAGGGGCTTGCTCTTGTTGTAGAATCGCGGGAGCGAGAGACTCATTCAGCGACTTGCTCCTCTCCTAGAATCGCGGGAGCGAGAAAGCTATTCACCGGCTTGCTCATCTCCTAGAATCGCGGGAGCGAGAAAGCTATTCACCGGCTTGCTCATCTCCTAGAATCGCGGGAGCGAGAAAGCTATTCACCGGCTTGCTCATCTCCTAGAATCGCGGGAGCGAGAAAGCTATTCACCGGCTTGCTCATCTCCTAGAATCGCGGGAGCGAGAAAGCTATTCACCGGCTTGCTCATCTCCTAGAATCGCGGGAGCGAGAGAGTCATTCACCGGCTTGCTCCTCTCCTAGAATCGCGGGAGCGAGAAAGCTATTCACCGGCTTGCTCATCTCCTAGAATCGCGGGAGCGAGAGAGTCATTCACCGGCTTGCTCCTCTCCTAGAATCACGGGAGCGAGAGAGTCATTCACCGGCTTGCTCCCCTCCTAGAATCGCGGGAGCGAGAGAGCCATACAGCGACTGCTCTCCTAGAATAAAGCCATACAGTGGCTTACTTTCCTAGAATGTCGGCAGGTTGAGCTGGCTTCCCCGGCAACACAAAACATTTGTATAACATTTGAACAATGTTGGACCAACGTCGAAGACGTTGGGCTGACGTTGTGCAAATGTTATACAAACGTTTTGTGCTTGCCGGGTTTGTTCTGTGTGAGATGAGCTGTTAGTTCTGCCCACACCACATCTACTGACCAGCTGACTGCTGTGACTTTGTTCTGTGTGAAATGAGCTGTTAGTTCTGCCCACCCCACATCTCCTGACCAGCTGACTGCTGGTGGTGACAGGAGCCTGGGCCCGTATTCTCGTACAAGTTACGATATATCGTAGGCTTCTGATTGGTCGAGATGGCCATCTCGACCAATCTTCATCAGCGGCCGCTCTCAGAACAGATACTGGGCCAGCGCTGATGCCATGCTGGGACAATGCCGTAGACGGTTACTCAACATTGCCCAAGCGTTATTCTGTGTAGTAAACACACAACAACCACGAAAGTATCACCCCATGTGGGTTCAATGTTGGGCAAGCGTCTTAGACGGTGGGCCAGCATTGAACCAACATGCGTATTCAGCGACTTATTCTGTTGGTACAATGTTGTAGCAGCGTTGCTAGCGTTCGACCAACGTTCAACCAGAACAGCTCCAATGTGTTCTGTTTGTTGGATTAATGGCTCCCACATTGATCCATTGTCGGTGCAATGTTGGCCCACTGCCAATGTCATCGCGCGAACATCGGGTCAAGGCATTGTGATTAGGTAGCGTCGGGCATAGATCTAACACTCTCAACGCCGGGATCGACGTCAGAATATGACGGCAAAAGTCCATCCCCGTATAGAAAGGTTGAAAATTCCTAAATGGCCGTGGACCCATAACACACAAAAAAATATGTATTCGCGTGAAGCGAAAGAGCTAACTAAGACATTTATGATGATTTCAATCATGGCAATGTGAAGACCTCTAGCACACAAGATAGAGGCTTAATGCAGAGGCAGCTTTACATACGATAGGATAGGGCCAACACCTTGAAGGGAAATATGAGGCGTTTACACGGTGTTGGCTCATTGCTGGCTCAACGTCTACGACGTTGGCCCACCATTGAACCACCATCGGGTATACGAATGCCGTTTGCTGGGAAGGCTTCCCAGCAAACACAAGACGTTGAAACACTGATGGCTTAATGTTGTGCCACCGTCCCCGACGCTGGCACAACATTAAGCCATCATTGTTTAAACGTCTTGTGTTTCCTGGGTTAGGAAGGTCGAGATGACTTTCTGTGTAAATCGTGTAAGCCTGTCATCTGAGAATCCTTATAAGTCACCTTCATCAACTACTGGCTAATTATTATTATTGTCATCAGCAGAACCACAGCTGACCTGGAGTATGAGTCACTAGTGCCGGCGCCGAGTGAGTGAGTGAGTGAGTGAGTGAGTGAGTGAGTGAGTGAGTGAGTGAGTGGGTGAGTGGGTGAGTGAGTGAGTGAGTGAGTGAGTGAGTGAGTGAGTGAGTGAGTGAGTGAGTGAGTGAGTGAGTGAGTGAGTGAGTGAGTGAGTGAGTGAGTGAGTGAGTGAGTGAGTGAGTGAGTGAGTGAGTGAGTGAGTGAGTGAGTGAGTGAGTGAGTGAGTGAGTGAGTGAAGCTAACAATGATATTTATGATCTTCAAAGTGAAAATACAAATATATTTCAGCGTTGTAAGGGTGAACCCTCCAAGCTCCCTCGTGTCACTTATGTACCAGATAATATCATTTGTTTTATATTTGTCAAATATAAAAGGTAAACATAAAATCATTAAACGTCGACACTTTTTATTATACTTTTTATAACATATATTTATTCCAGGGTAGAGCTTAGTCGTCGTGTCCTAGATGCGACCATTATAAGGTTTCAGAAAAATTGTGATGATTGGTTTTCGGAAAAAATACTGTTTGTTCATGTACCTTAAAGGGACTGGCCCAGGATAAAATCATTAAAAAAATCGGTGATTTTATTTTGGCTTCTTAATATGACCATATGATGTAAACATGTTAATAGACTAGAACTGCAAGAGTTTTTCAATTTTTCTGCAACGCTTTCAACAGTTAGACTAGATATGGAGGAGAAACTCCCGTATTTCTTTTTGACATGGTTGTCAATAATTAGAAATCAGGAATTTCGTCTCTATATCTAGCCTAACTGGTGAATGCGCAGCACAAAAATTAAAAAAACTTTTGCAGTTCTAGTCTATGGACATGGTCATGTTAAGAAGCCAAAATAAAATCACCGATTTTTTGATGATTTTAGCCTGGGCCAGTCCCTTTAAGTATTTTGTTGGATACAGTTACGCGATATCAATAACGATTATATTTTGATAACTGTTGAGCGGCGTCGTGAGAGCTCAGTCGAGGAGATAACAAAAGCCATTTCTGTTCACACTGTAAGTGTTATATCTTAGCCCTGTTCACACTGTAAGTGTTATATCTTAGCCCTTGCAGCGCTGAAATATATTTGTAGAAAAACAATGGACACCAAAGCTTTATTATCTGTTTGAAACATTCATAAAAGGACACTATAAGTAATTAATTATATCAGTGCAAGGAGTGACAGAATCTGACGTAGGCCGGATGTTTTTCGATGCCGAGACACTAGCTGGGACGCTGGCGAAACGTTACACCACATTGTTTAGTAGATCTTTTATAACATTATATTTATCGCAGGATAGAACTTAGTCGTCGATGCAATTATCATAGGGTTCAGAAAAATGATTGATGATTGTTTTTTGGAGTGAAGAAATTATGTAATCGATGCCGGCCGTGGGCATACCCTGGTGAGAAATAACTGACATTTCAAGTATTTCAGCGCGTGGACTGAAAATCTGGCGTCTATGAACGTCAGATTGTGACGTCCATGAACGTCACATTATGAAGTCAATAGTCTATCTCTCACTGAAAGAGATAAAACATTCTAATGACCGTAACATATGTATTCGAATGAAGTGGAAAAGTGAAATAAGTCATTTATGACGACTTCAAATTGAAAAAATGAGGTAACCCCTTCACTCCCGCGTGTCATTAATGTGTCAGATAACATAATGTGAATTCAGTTATTTGAATATAAATGTTCTAATCCGTCACAATAAGGTGGCTCTGAGCTTCAATCTCAGATCGTATACTTGGGACTTTAATCAAATCCGAATGGGTTACTTAATGGCGATAAAAAAATGAATACTTTTTCTGTGATAGCTTTTCGGAGAAATGTTATAAATATCCAGAATATTAGGCGACATGACGCAAACCTAAATATCAAGAGGTCTAGTCCATCGGTGGCTTTCAAACGCCTTTCAAACGCCAGGCATTATCAGTGGCTCATCTTACTGAACATCATATGTTTGACTTTATCTTAAGTTTCGCTATTTTACATTTTAAAAGTTAGGATCAATCCTAACTTTTCTAGCGGGAAAATGAAAAAGTTATTCATCTACATGTATTAATAGGTAAGGGTTCAATTTTTAGCTTTCCACTAGAAATCTCCTTTATATATCCGGTTAGAATTTCAGACAGCGGTCATCTAGAAGGTCAGCCACTGTGGTCATCTATAATGCTAGACAGCGGTCATCTTGAAGGTCAGACAGCTGTCATCTAGAAGGTCAGACACTGTGGTCATCTATAATGCTAGACAGCGGTCATCTAGAAGGTCAGACACTGTGGTCATCTATAATGCTAGACAGCGGTCATCTTGAAGGTCAGACAGCTGTCATCTAGAAGGTCAGACACTGGTCATCTATAATGCTAGACAGCGGTCATCTTGAAGGTTAGACAGCTGTCATCTAGAATGTCAGACACTGTGGTCATCTAGAACAGAAACGTTGTCTATAGACTGCTTGCACGAGTTTGCGCAGTGAACAATGGTCTGATTAAAATAGTTCCGAGTTGCTCACCGTGTGGCGTGTTGTCATTGAAATGTGTGTAACAGTTGTCTGATTAAAACAGTTCAGCGTTGCTCACCGTGTGGCGTGTTGTTATTGGAAAAGGTGTACTAGACGTGACATGTAAGATGACTACTTTTTAAAGTTGGCATATACCAACATATTTTTATTGTATAATGGCTTGACTCATTACTCTAAAGTACATCTTTTTGTTTACATTTAAACCTCAGTTCTTGACATGTAAACCTCAGTTGTTTACATGTAAACATCATTTTTTTACATGTAAACTTCAGTGATTAACATGATAAACTCATTTGCTTACACAGCAGTAATTTCAATCCCCATCTCAACGTCATTTCAATCCCCATCTCATCCCTACTCATTGGATTTTATATAATGACCAAGTATAATACATGGAAAATATTTAGAACGTTCTTATTTAACCCTTTAAGCCCTCACGATGCATTGAAGCATCATTCTACACCCCTGAAAACAAACTTAATTTTCCTACAACAAAGGGTTTTAGAACGAAATTTCCCATCAAACTGGTTTACCAATACATGGTAATTTTCTTGAATTTTTAAACCACATCAAATCATCTTCATCCACTACAAGTCGAGAATTGCGGCAGCAATTCGCGGCTTTTAGTAAGTCAGGCTTGAGAGGGTTAATGGGAGATATTGATGCATAAATGCATTAACTTGAACAAGACTATTCTTTGAAACTCGATAGGTTTGACCTGCAATGTTTTTATCTAGCAATCTAACACAATTAAGTATGGACAGGGGGACTTATATAACATTGTTTTCGTCGACTAACAATTCAAAGAGGTTTTCCGGCGACGTCATTGCGATTTCGTCTCACACACACTTAATAACCGTCCCATATAATAGTCATGTGTTATGACCCATACGCTCAGGGTTCCCAGTACTCTAAAACTGGAGAAATGTAAATAACCCTACATAAAATTTCAGCCATCCGTGTGTTCTCTTTCAATAATATTTATATATTATTTATATTATTATTATTTAAATTATATATTATTTCAATATATTTCAATATACAAAATCAAACAGGTATGTGAGTCTGTTTGCTTGACTGTTATTTTAGCCCAGAATAATCTCTTTTGACACTCTCCCCTGAGCGACCTAGGAAAAAATTGACCTTTGTTTTTAGAAGAGCCTTGTTACAGCCAGCACAAGGACTTCCTGGTATCGTTATCTTTCATAATTTCGATGCTTTTGCTACAACAATATGTCATAAAATCAATTTAAAAATAATTTATCTGTAATATTCACCAACGGAGCTGCTGCAAAGAGACACAATTTAAAAAAAACTTTCTTATTCTTAAATTTAATAAAGAGATGCGCGAATGTATTTGTGTGGTGAGACCTTAAATAAAATGTATTTAATAAATACTAATAGTACAGCCCTTACCCTCACCTATATCACCAACAAAGAAGCAGACCTAAACATTTCGAGCCCGAATTTACTATTGTCATCTTCATCCACCACAAGTCGCGAATTGACTTGTAGTGGATGAAGATGATTTGATGTGGTTTAAAAATTGAAAAAAAATGCCATGTATTGGTAAACCAGTTTCATGGGAATTTTCTTCCTAAAACCCCTAGTTATAGGGAAATTAAGTCTGTTTTTAGGGCTGTAAAATTATGCCTTAATGCATCGTGAGGACTTAAAAGGTTAAGTTTCGCTTGAGTTTATAGGAATAGTATGTAGCATATGTATCATAACCATATATATGTTTGTGTAAACCATGACGATTTGGAATACTCATAAATGTCTTAGTTAGATCTTTATGTTTGTGTAAGCCCTGACGATTTGGAATACTCATAAATGTCTTAGTTAGATTTTTATGTTTGTGTGAACCATGACGATTTGGAATACTCATAAATGTCTTAGTTAGATCTTTATGTTTGTGTAAACCATGGCGATTTGGAATACTCATAAATGTCTTAGTTAGATCTTTATGTTTGTGTAAACCATGACGATTTGGAATACTCATAAATGTCTTAGTTAGATCTTTATGTTTGTGTAAACCATGACGATTTGGAATACTCATAAATGTCTTAGTTAGATCTTTATGTTTGTGTAAACCATGACAATTTGGAATACTCATAAATGTCTTAGTTAGATCTTTATGTTTGTGTAAACCATGACGATTTGGAATACTCATAAATGTCTTAGTTAGATCTTTATGTTTGTGTAAACCATGACGATTTGGAATACTCATAAATGTCTTAGTTAGATCTTTCTGCTTCATCTGAATACCTATGTTATGGGTCTACGACTATTACGATAAACCCTTACAGCGCAGGGATCTACTTTCGACGTCAGAATCTGACTTCTGTAGACGTCAGATTCTGACGCCTAAGGTCGATCCCCGCGCTGTGACAATTAAAGTCTTTATACTTGCTACGATGCCATAGCAACCCAACATTTAAAAGACTTCCACAATTCTAGTCTATGGTGTATTTCACAGCAGAGGAGCCGCCTTGCTAAAAGCCCTGTCACCCTAAGAATGTCGTGTGCGTGGAACACACAGCAAAAAGTTATCACACGATCTTAAACAGCGTCCTGCCACGTATGGCTGGTTCTGTAATATACGTAGGAGCCATTTTTCCATTCAAAGCGCGATATACGTACAAAAGTTTGTATTCAATGCGCTGAGTAACAGGTAGCCAAGCCAGATTCATTAATCCCGGCGTGATGTGATCGGCGTGTATGCTAAGGAAGACGTGACGCTACCACACGTTGAACTTGCTTGGAAAGAAGAGGTAGGTTTGAGATTGGTCGGTTTGTATACAAAATATTACAGCAATCTTAAGGTTGATCCCTTTAAATAAATCTCTCGTACCATTGATGTACAAGATAACATAATGAGAAATAAATGCAGTGACTATAAAGAATTATTTTAAAAACTAAGAAATGAAATGAAATAAAAAAAAATCCGCAGCAATTCACATCTCAAGATGACTAAAAACGAAAGTGTAAGGTCTAGATGCTAGATGGATCAATCCATGGCAATAATAAAAGCATAATCGCTACAGTTTGGTGCTACATAGGTCAATCCATGGCGATACAAATTTAATACCTTTTCTGGGGAATCATGTTGGAGAAATGCTATAAATATCTAGAATATCAGACAACAGGACGCGAGCCTAAATATCAAGAGGTCTGGTCCATTGGTGGTCTTTCAAACTGACCGGAGAAGGAAACGCTAGGCATCACCACTGGTTCATCTTACTGGACGTCATAATTGTATCTTAACATAACCCTTACAACAATGACAACGAGACTAATGGTTATTGATCAATTTGAAATCATCATAAATGACCTAGTTATGGTGTCTTAGTCTCTTTACGGCTCATTTGAATACCTATGTCATGGATCTACGAACATTATAATTATTTTACTTCTTTCAGCACGGAGATCGTCTTTATACGTCAGAATCTGACGTTTACAGACGT
The DNA here is from genome assembly GCA_964017125.1 of Flabesymbios commensalis. Classification (NCBI taxonomy): domain Eukaryota; kingdom Metazoa; phylum Annelida; class Polychaeta; order Terebellida; family Flabelligeridae; genus Flabesymbios; species Flabesymbios commensalis. The sequence continues at coordinate 7,137,828 of OZ024914.1, read as the reverse complement.
CAGATTCTGACGTATAAAGACGATCCCCACACTGAAAGTGTTAACTTTCTATATTTTCCATTCTAAAAGAAGTTTGGATCAATCCTATCTTTTTTAACGGAAAAATGAGAAAGCCAGATAAGTAAAAAACTAGCATATTTAATTATGTGAAACACAGTGACGTCAACGGCAACCGTTTTGAATGGGAACTCGGTGAAAACAAAGTAAGACCCCCTCCCCCATACTTCATTGTGTTAGCCAGCTCGGTGACATAATGGAGGTCAAGGCTATTGAGTTTCACAGAATAGGATGCGCCCCTGGCTGTCTGGTGTGGATTGTCTCTGCTTTCTACGACACCAACCGATATAAATAAGAAGGAGACTACAAATGTAGACAGTGCCTTGGCAAATCTCGCGGCACATAAAACAAAGTATTTGCTAAACTACGAATAGAAAAATTATTTTGAAAATGTGAACATTAGTTTTTTAAGACTAAGTATTCAGACTAAGGAATGTTGAAAAGTTAAACAAATTCCAAACATCCAAAAAAATGTGGAAGTGGGTGGGTGGGTCCAGGGCCATTTTGGATAGAAAATAGAAAATTGGAAAACCAAGAAAAGTACAATCTCTGATGATTATTGGTTTCCAAAAAAAAAACCATGAGTAGGTGGTTGGGTGTTGTGAACTTTATCCACATTTTTTTTGCATGTCTGGAAATTTTGTAACTTTGCAAGGCCCCTAAGTGAGATTGTGTAGAAGTTCATTTTTGCCCATTAACCCGCCAAGCGCCACTATTGTCGTTTTGTAATCCTTTTTTATATCATCGCTGTTATTGGGAACAAAATCTGTGTTTAAACATCAACATTTGTAAAAGTTTAGTAAAAGAAATATAGGTAATTTTTACCCACTTGAAGTTGTGGTTCGCGGTAGCGAGACACAACTTCAAGTGGGTGAAAATTCAAATCATTAAATGTAGCGGTTTTTTGGTTATTAATATGACTTATACTACATATAATAATAAAATACAAGTATAAAGATAAAACAGTATTAAACTATGATGTGCAAAATTTTAGCTGCTCCAAAACCAGAGATAAAAAAGTATTTGCGTTGTGTTAGTGTTATGCTGTCACCAGTGTTAAACCAGTGTTTTTTTAATGCTGGCACACAGTTGCAGACGGTGGGCTAACATTAAAACAAGATTGGTTTAGCCCTTACAGCGCGGGGATCGACTATAGACGTCAGAATATGACGTCTGCAGACGTCAGGATATGTAGAAGTCAGATTCTGACGTCTAACGTCGATCTTCACTCAGTAAAGTAAGAATATTTCTAATGGCCGTAGACCCATAACATAGGTATTTAAATGAACCAGAAAGAGCTAAATGAGACATTCATGCTGATTTCTATTTGAAAAAGAACTCTTTTGGCCCCATGGTTTATGCAAATGTATTCCAGCGTTGCAAGATTTAACGTCTGGTGTTTCAGAGTCTTCTGGACCAGCTGTTCGCGTCTCTCTGTCTGTCCCTCTTACTGTCTGTCCTCACTAATGAAGGTTACACGACCCATTGTCAGCTGCTGCTAGACAAACGTGGGTTCTCATATTAAATCTCACATGGCTGTCTGTCTCATAATATGGCCTCGTAATATATCACGGCCGTCTGGCAGTCTACATGTCGTCTGGTTGTAGAAATGTTCGCATGATTATATAGATGGTCAAGATGAGGCTACGTGATACACACAAGTAGGCTATAATTTCAATATAAAAATGTGCGGATATTTTTAATTCGCTGAAAAATGATGTATGGGGAGGGGAGGTGGTATGACCCGATGCCTCCAACCCCTTAAATACGCCCTTGAGTATTTTATCAAAGCAGGATAATTAATTCACCTTAACCCTTTCAACGCAAGGACGTCTAAAGTCGATCCCTGCAGTGTAAGAGTAAAGTATTTATAATAGCCTTGGACACATAGAATAGGTATTCAAATGAAGCGCAAAGAGTAAACTAAGACGTTCATGGCGATTGCAAATTTGGTCTCCATGGTTCATTTAAAAATATTTAAAACACCTCAAATTGTAAAAAGTGAGCTTAAAGGTCATCTATCACCCCTTATATAGTATGAATAAATTTGTGACAAATAAATCGAAGTTGCCACAAGATAGGGCACAAGTGTTTCCTTATATGGGGTGATTGGCTATCATGTGACCCTTTGAAAGGGTCACATGATAGCCAATCACACCCATATATGGGGTGATTGGCTATCATGTGACCCTCTGAGAGGGTCACATGATATCCAATCACCCCATATAAGGACATAATTATTCATACCATATAAGAAGTGATAGCTCACCTTTAACACTTACAATAATGAAATATTGTTATATAAATCATGGAGGCCAAAGGTTTTTCTTTAAACGTCAGAATGTGACGTCCATATTCTGACGTCTAAAAATGGTCCCCGCACTGATAGGGTTAAATAGCTGTGTGATGAGAGTGTTAACCTGTTAAGCGCTGAGAGTGACTAGAATCGTTTTTAACCTGTTTTATTAGTCGACCAAATCACTGTTATCCGGAAAGAAATGAACATTTAACATCTATATTTGCCATTGTTTGGTCTTCAATTTAATAAATATGAGTAACTTTTACCAAAATTAAAGTTGTGGGCCACCAAGCGTCAATATCCAAAAAACGTAATAGTTGAAAAAAAATATGACCTCTCGAAATTACTTCCCCAAGCGAAAAATAATGTTGTTTTTTATAATGAAAAAATAGGCAATAGGCCCAATTGTTATTTATCAAGTGCAATTAAATTTTATTTGGCTGTAAAAAAAATCAAGCTCATCCCAATAACAACATGCCAGAAAATCAGATCACAGCTCAAAGAGCTCGAACTAAAATGATAAAATCAGTGGCCGATCTATTTGGGTTGCTGTTCGGTAATTTTTCGGTAATTTAGTTGTACAAACCCCTCCCCCCCTGTATTTTCTCGATAGTGCCCCAACCCCCCCTCCTGTATGTTCTTTAGTGCCCAGAACCCCGATATTTTTCCGGTAGTGCCCCGACCACCCCCTGTATTTTCTCGGTTGTGCCCCGAATCCCTGTCTATTATGAGAAATAAAAAGTCATTGTTTTGAGGGAGGCCAACCAGTTTTAATTTGGAGCCCCCGATCATGCGTTCTGGATGTGCCCCTGACTACGCCACTTAGAGATGGCAGTAGAAAAAGGATCAACTGCCAGACTAGCCTGCAGTCAAACAGGATGTGACCTTTTTCTCGGTCAAGCAGGATGTGACCTCTGCTGGGTTCAGTGTTAACCTTTGTCCTGCGGAAATGCTACTTAGGGTGCTCCCATTGAAAAACCCTCGGAGCAAGGAGGGCTGAAGGTTTTATTAAAAATAAGTGATTTCTAATTGACCGGAAAAAAATCTGGCCGACTGTTGCCGCTATGAAAAACCAATTTTGCTTGGTTAGCTATCGTATCGTATCGTATCGAATCGTACGTGTCGTATTCTGTGTCATAGGTAAATGTGAAAGGAGAAAACAACAAAAAATAGTTCGGTGCAAACAAACTGCAAAATAATATGGCAGAAAAAGTATTCTGGCCCTCCCACTCCCCAAAGCATCAATGGTCGCTCCGTTAACATTTTTGATCATCTGATGCTTGAATTGCACCGTCATTTAAAACAATTTTCAGCTTAAAATGGCAAAAAAAATATTGATGAAAAAAATCTTCTGAAATTGAATTATTTCTTTAACCGAGTATTTACTACAAATAATTTGATTAAGTTCAGTAGCATTTGATTTGTTTTGAATACTTTTTCAAATCGTAACCCACCAAGCACGACAATAGCCGTTATTAATCTGTTTTATTAGCTCATTAAATCACTGACATTGGGAACGAACGAAATATCTATTTAAACATCACATTTGCAAATATGTTCTGTCTGATTAAACAAATATGATTAATTTTTACCCAATTGAAGCTGTGGGTCGCGGTAGCGAGACACAACTTCAAGTGTGTGAACATTTAAATTATTCAATTTAGGGCATTAGGGGTTGTGCTCACTGATTGTTTGAGACTTGATCACAATGGTGACTGTTGTAACAAGGGCCGGTATTTTGGTGTCTGGTCAAAATCCGGCAATAGTGACGTCACACTATAGCACAGAAAGTTGTGCATGGCCTCCCACGCAGAGGTTCACCGTGGATTATCTATTTATCAAGCTGTGTGCGTCACGCAATAAAGCTGCGCTCTCAGTGGGTGTAGTCTTGGCCGGACAACGTGGCGTGGAGCAGACTGAGAATTATGTAGCCCAAGCGTGACTGAACCCAAGCCAAGCCGTTGAACCCATACAAAATCGATCATTTATTTGGACTGTCATACCTTAGACCTGGCTTTGAATAAATAGGTCAAAAATAATTTTTTTAGAATCAGTAACATTTCAACTGCATGATCGCAAGCTTATTTTCGCACAGTTATTAAAAAATTCCGGACATTTTTAGGGGAGAATCGAGATCGCTCTCAGTCACCACCATGTTGAAAAACGTTGATATTTTCGGGTAAAACGAATACGGCAATCGACCATGGATGATATTCAGTGAAGCCTGAAATTATACGCAAATGAGTAAACGATATTGAATCAGCGTTGAGATCCCTTATAGAGCAAAAAAAATATATAAACCATGGAAACCAATTTTAATTTGAAATCATCTTAGTTAGCTCTTTCTGATTCATTTGAATACCTATGGTGTGGGTGTACGGTCAATGTAAATATTGTAGTCTTTCAGTGTAGGGATCGACTTTAGACGTCAGAATCTGGTGATCAGTGCATGCTGGGATCAACAATTTCATTTATAATGTGAAGGTAGCCCTATTCAAATGATGAATTCACAAAGAAATACGGATAGTTAAATACCCACGTCAAGGCATTATTCTAATTAGATGTAAAACTGACATTATCACATAATATAATACTGTAAATACGGAACTTTTCGCGCGTTTAGATTTTCACGAATTTGTGATTAAGGGAAGTCTAGAATTAACAAATTATCAATTTCGATGATAGGTAGAGCTATTAAAAAAAATCGCAAGATTCATAAATTCGTGAATTTCACGAAAACTAAAATCTCTCGAATATTACCAGATATACAGTAATCATTAATCAAACAAGAACGTTTCAAATCAGCAAGAACACATTTGCATAACATGTATACATCGTTGACCCAACGTCTTCGACGTTGGTCCAACATTCCATAAATGTTACACAAATGTTTCGTGTTCACCGAGAAATATAACTTGTAGGACAGTTTTTTTCGAAAGTCAACGATTACAGACTCTGTTATGACGGTCGTATATGTCTCAGACAGACATCCAGTGTGCGATACAGAGTCTGTGATCATTACAATTCGTGAAGCTGTGCCGCAAAAATACGATATGCGGACGATCGACTGCTCAATTAATTACTGCGTCATTTTTTTATCAATTATTTGTATATTATTTAATAATGTCAGAATCATATCTCATAGACCCCGATACACCTCGTACACAACAAGTCCTCAATATAGGAAAGCACGCCATCACATCCTAAACCCTGTCTAAACCATTATAGTTGGTATCACCTATTCAGGGTGCTTAGCCAAATATACTGATTACTAAGATTGGACAATGAGAACAAATCCGTGGACTTCCGTGGTGACTACATAATACATAATACAATGACCAAGTTCATAACACCATTGTGATCAATACATCCCAGTGGTGTCACCCATGTGGAGAGCTCTTTGTTTGATCTGTGTGGTTAAGGGAAGTGTGAATTATATGAAAGCTATGAGAGGTTTTATTCTTCATCAGTCCAATCCACCATGTCGTGACTTGAACGCTGATAAGCGTATACCATGTACTGTGACCGGCCAAGAGGACTACGAGAGACTGACGTCAGCTAACTGCTGTAAATATGGTTTTGTTATTATGACATGTCTGCCTTTGTCATTGACACCGGTAGATTGTTTCTGTCATTCTGGTGAAAAGGGTGATCTTAACACAGGAATCAGGTGGAATGATAACTGGGAAGAAACCACTGGGCAAGGATTGACCATGAGGCGTAGACTGTGTGATACTCAAGCTGGCTGGTGTCTGGATGGAATGTTGGTGTATCTGGTGAAAACATATGCTCCCCTGGACAGCCAGATCACGGCGTCTTCTGTATTTCACCCTGCACTCGATACCAAGAAGTTAGACTTGAGTATAATGGTGAAGACTGTGCCTGGGCTAAAGCTGATTATGATGCCTCACCATGGATCAAGTTTGACTTACTACAGAGTCGAGTAGCTGTTGGTGTTAAAATCGGAAAACGATGTGATCCTGAGATATATGGTGATCAGTATGTGACGTCATTCCACCTTTCTACATCATCCGATGACGTCACCTGGTCTTATATAGGTACTGACGTACAGGCTGTGTATGAAGACATCATTGCCACCTGGTGGCTTGACATGGAGGTGTCAGCACGCTACTGGAGAATCGAATTCGTGACTTATTGGGCATATCCGTCTATGCAGGCTGACTTCATCGGTTACGTCTAAAGCTCCTCTCACACTTGGCCGGACTGATTAACGAACATCACTGGACAAAACCACCCAAGATCCACAGGATGTAAAACGGGAGAATAAAAAACACATTCAAGACATACAAGGGACAAAACGAATCACTGTTGGACGTAACGAACATCACTGGACAACACCAACCAAGATCCACAGGAACTTATACGGAAGAATAACGAACACATTCAGAACATATACAGGACAAAACGAATTACTGATGGACGTAACGAACATCACTGGACAACACCACCCAAGATCCACAGGAACTTATACGGAAGCTGGTGGAATTTGTCAATAAGAGTTCTCTTCCGCGTTTCAGCATAGTTTACCAATGCTATATCAGCGAAAACAAGTCAAGTTCATCATTTTTATAATTATCAAGTCAAATATATATTTTCCTTTAACACAAATGGTTTTATTAAAATGTTTGACCCTTAAAACATGGGCATAGGCATAATTTTTATGAGGCTGTCTATCGTAGAAAAAAATGTTATATCGAAATGTCTTTATTTTTGCTAATGGCGGCGTTGAATTGCGAATTTTACCATCAAGCAATGAAAAGTTTGCTTGGGGCTTGATCTTGTTGGATTCTACAGATATTGTAGTATTGGTGCACTACATTTCAGACTTCTATCACAATTTGAACATTTCAATGATATATCAGTGCTTAACTGCTTGACTATCATTGAAATAATGCCCCAGCATGGGGATATAAACCCCTGTCTCTTTATTTTATTTAATATTTATTTAATGAAATTATTTATACAGGGTGTACACAAATTAGCAAAGATGCAATTTTTAAAATATGTGCCCTGTCATACTTTCAATAATACAACACATTTCTAAAAGATCTGATATTGTAAATGGAATATAATACAGATTAAAATATCCATAATTTAATCATAGCTACACCTAAAATCATTATAATTAACACTGTCACATTAAGCTTTTTAAAATACATTTTATGATGTGGATATCAGATAACACGTTAGATCAATTTAATGTTAAAAGTGGCATTGCCATGATAGAAGTGTAAATACCAGTTTCCCGCACCAACAACCGGAGATAAAAAACACATTATGGTAAGTGGTAAAAAAATAACTCCGGAAAAAGCGAAGAAACTCAAGTAGCATAAGGACATCGTGGCATTTACACAGAATGAGAATATATAATTATACATATAAACACAAGCTTTTCATGAACAAATTGAAGTTATAAAAAAGATGCCATAAAAAGAAAAGTACTTTAAAGTGCACAATATTTGTAAGACGTCATCATATAGGCATACACATATAGGATATAAAATGTGACCCATCTGGACGAAATGAGTCGCATGTCGGCTCCAAACAAGTTGAGAAAATGGGCAATATGCTTGATATGGGCTAATAATAGCGAATTTTGTTTTTTTGTCGAATTGTTATGCCTTAAAGCCTAGAATTACCATTCTAAGATCAGAAATGGGCTCTACGCCCCAATATTAGTCAGAAATGACATATCACATGATTGTGATTATCAGTTTATTTGTTTTCAAAATGGATGCCATCTTGGATTTTACCCATTTTTAAAAGACGCTCGAGGTTAACCAAAGTCCACCCTGCATATTTTGAAAGTAGACATCCTGGGCTATCAAAATCAATCATTAAAAACTAAATATACACAATTTCGATGCTTGGCCGAAAAATCGTGATTGGCCATAAGGAGCTGCTTTTCATACTATAAAGAACATACAATCAAAGTTTTGCCATGACTTTAAAGCCGATTTTTTTCATTTTAATTTTTTGAAAAATTGGCCCATTCACGTCACTAAAATGATCATAACTCAGCTCCGGATCAAAATAATTGCATGTTCTTGGTGTCATATTAAAGCTCCAGCTGTGTGCTATCCAATGGTACCATCAACTCAATATTGTATATTTCCGACATGAGACTCGTTACGTACAGATGGGTGACAAATATAGATTAATTTATAGTGCCATACAAATATGAGTGTATTATTTGTCAAAACAATACCATCGTAAAAGTGCGTAAAATGTTACAATTTACGTATTTGGATCACACTATTTCAATCATGATAACAGAAAAGTACCTCATATGCAATAATAGACCGGAAGAAACACAATCCCGAAAATCATATGATGAAAGAACTTTGAAATTCAGCGTATAGGTGGATTTATCATTTAAAGAAAAGGAAAATGAAATGAATCGGGCTTTAGGCCACCTTTGTGCACATATAGGCTAAACTGGGCCAGGAGAACCTCCTGAGGATGGTGAGATGATTGAGATGACACTGTCCTCCAGACACAGGATTCGAAATTCGAGCCCTGGCGGTCTGAGGCCGAGCACGCTACCTCTCGGTCACGGAGGCTCCCCGCAATACTGACTTTCACACGTGGATGGGGAAGAAAGTTTTTTGTTTCTTTCAAACCGCCGAGACCGGGAACCGAACCCCGAACTCTGGCGTGAAAGGCAGCGGTGCTAACCACTACCCTAGGGCCCCCGCCCATCATTTAAAGAGGGAATCCACATTTTTCATGAAATTGTTTGTCTCATCGTACACAGTCCAACAAAATATAGAAACACAGCTTTTCCTTTGCTGTCCATCTCTGACGTTGAACCATGCTGTTCGCATCAAGCTCGGACTAGGATGAGCATGTCTGATTCGTCAGACCTGACACATGTCACTGACTATAATAACACACATCTCATCTCATCTCATCTCATCCAGCACGCAACCCTCCGTGCTCACCAAATCAAATCAGATAAATCAAATGTATTACCACATTTGTCCGTAGAGGATTCAGGGAATATGAAGTACGGTACAGTGATGATATAGACATTAACATATACAGTGCTGAATTAATTTGATATACACAATAACATCTACAGTGCTGAATTAATTTTGTATATAAACCATGGAGGTTTTTTTTTCAATTTGAAATCATAATATGTCTTAGTTTGCTCTTTCTGATTCATTTGAATACCCATGTTATAGGTCTACAGCCATTATACATTTTTCAATTCTTACATTGCGGGGATCGACTTTAGACGTCAGAATCTGACGTCTACAGACGTCAGATTATGACGTCTAAAGACAGTCACCGCGCTGTAAGAGTTAACCACATTATGTTCCCAGAGGATTCAGGCTACATGCATTAGGTACATAATTATATGTATAATATTCAGTGATGATATATACATTAGGAATACATTATCATGTAGACATGATATAGGCATACGTATAAATACAAAATATCAATTATGAATTAAAATCTAGCATGGTGATTTTCTTAAAATAAAATCACCATAAACAAATATAGGCCACGTACCGTCACTAGCCCGCGTGAATTGAATAAGATAGTAAAATGTGTCACGGTGTTGACTTCATTAAAATATGGCAAATTCGTTGAAACATTATCTACAGAGCAATTTAAAAAGGACATCGTTTTCATGTTCCTCATTACATAATTCACATATACGTTCAGTTACAAGTCATTTAATATGTCATCCAATCTCAATATGTGGTGAACACAGTCGAGCATTATCCTGCTGGTAGTCAGATAATTTAAATGTGAGGATGTATATTAGGACGGACCCCAGGCCTATAGATATGTTACATTCTGCTTCATCTCCCGGCTTTGACGTGCCCTATACCAGACGTCACGTCACCTTCTTAAATTGCCAATCAATTTGGTTTTGATAGCGTCATTTGGTTGTGATAACGATTCTGATGCGTTCTTGCGAAGGGTTTATTAGACCAATCTTCAGATGTCGTTTTTTTTGTGTGTGTATGGGGGGGGGGGGTTAGATCAATCATCAGACATCCTTTGGTTGTGGTAACGATTCTAACACGTTTTTGTGGAGGACTTATGCGACGAATCATCAGACGTCGTTTTGTACCTCGTTTTTTGTCGGGGGGGGGGGGGGCGGATTTAGACCAATTCCCATCATTTGGTTGTTGTAGCGATTCTAACACGTTTTTTATCCTTTTTGGCGCGGGACCGTCATTATACGTCATGATCTGTCTGTAGACATCAGATTAAAATCGGGCCCCACACTGAAAGAATTAAAATATTTATAATGGCCGTATACCCATAACATAAGTATTTAAATGAATCAGAAAGACATTTATGATGATTTTAAATTGAAAAGAACCTGAAGTTTCCATGGTTTCGGGCGGAAATACAAGTAGTAATATAATACTAGGAAATATACATAGACCCCCTAAAGATACACTAGATAATTATAGTACATTTAATAATCAATTTAGTCAGGTATTAGATAAATTAAATGTATTCAATGCTGAAGTTATAATAGGAGGCGACTAATATTAATTTACTTGACATATCAAAACGTAATATAGTTAGTGATTATTTTATTGTTGTACTTTCTCATAGTTTTCATCCACATATAATATTGCCCACAAGGATATCGAGACGTAGTGCCACACTTATCGATAATTTCTTAGGGAAAAATTCCGAAAAGCTTACACGTGCGTCATCAGGTATATTAATAGATAAATTTTCAGATCATCAACCATATTTCATAAGCATAGAGGTTAACCATTCTTATATCAAACAACCAAAATACATTAAAGTTCCAAACCAGAGTCCCGAAAATATTGAAAAATTTAAAAACAAGCTAATATCTGCAGACATTTTAGGCAATAAAGATCAAAATCCCGAAGCTGATCCTCAGATAAATTATGATACTATGTCTTCTATTATTGAAAAGAATAAGCGTTGATGTTAAGGTGTTGATGTTACATCCAGCTTCCAAAGTGTACAAACCAATAACGATTTGGACTGAATGTTAAGGTGTTGATGTTACATCCAGCTTCCAAAGTGTACAAGTGCACAAATATTTTTTCTGTGGGTCGGCCGGGGGACGGCGTACGAGCTGTTGTGATTTATTCGATGCATGTCTGGCGTCGACGTGGCGCGCTTGATCAATGCAACTCTGGTATGTTCATGGTATGTTTATTAAATCTGGTGGCTTGTATGATAGCGATCAAAATAACTGATCTTAATGCAAGTCTCCATGCCCTTTACACCATTAATAATATGTATATGATTATCAGACTGTAAAGTACTTGTTAAAGAGGCAAATAAACGATTCTGAGTTCTGAGTTCTGGTTTAAGCAACACGAATTCAGCGTTGTGAGGGCTAGACCAATCAACGGCTGTCTCACGCCAGTGCCATGTATCATTCTAAACAATAGAACCCTTCTGTATTATTACAATGCAACTCCAGGAGAACCCTACAAGGGGTCTCCATGGGTTGCATGGTAATAGTAGGCCTACTCAAGGGTTCCTTCTAAACAACCTTATTATTTAGAGTGTATTGTCACCTCAGCTTCAGCCACTGACCAGAAGAGACGCTGTACCAATGGTGGCTCAACGTTGTCCCATAGTCGCCAACATTGGGCCATCATTGTGTGGTCCTTTGATGTTTGTTTGGACACTTGGACACTGCCAGAGAGCAAGGGATGTTGTACTAATGCTGGCTTAATGTTAGCCACTGCTAAGAGACGTTGTATCAATGGTGGCCTAATGCTAGCCACTGCCGGATAACCACCCAGCAAACAGGGGCCATTCATCCAATGTTGTTTCAATGTTGAGGCAGCGTCGAAAACGGTGTACCAACCATGAAATAGACTTTGTAGAAATGCTGGTATGCAATGTTGGCCTAGTATTAAACCACACCACTACATTATTTTCTTTGTCCGACCACTACATTCTAAGCCGGGAATGGAGAGTTATTGTAAACCTAGTACATACTAATTATCATGGTAGGCCAATGGTGCTATAATCAGCCAGACCTGTGTGACCGAACAGTTGATTATGATGGATCCTCATTATGGTCGGATGTGTTTTAAGTCTGATAAAACCCTCAGAGCTCTACATTCTTAGCTGAGGAAAAGGCCGAGGCTGAAGGCGAGGTGGGGTCGCGGAAATGAGAGGTGCGAGGTGGTGTTGAGGAAACGAGGGGTGCGAGATGGGGTTGAGGAAACGAGGGGTGCGAAGTGAGGTTGAGGAAACGAGCGGTGCGAGGTTAGCCCTTGTCAAGCTGATCACGATTAGAATTGACTTTCGCCTGTTTCATTAGCTGATTAATTCAGTGTTATTGGTAATTAAATAAGTGTTTAATTTAGCGGGATAAGGGTTAAGAATCAGAAAACATGTAATCAGTATAGGATAAAGCCCGATGAGCTCTCCATTCTTATCTGTGAAAAAGGTGCGAGGCTGAAGGTTGAGGCCTTTTTCACAGCTAAGAATGGTGAACCCTGAGCGTTTTAACTGACTTGAAACACATCCGACCATAATGAGGATCATTTATAATCAACAGCTTGGTCACACCTCACTGCTTAAAGTACCATATGCCTACCATGAGAAGTGGTCTGTACTTGACCAACTATAGCTCTCCATTCCCGGCTTAGAATGTAGTGGTCAGACAAAGAAAATAATGTAGTGGTGTGTAATCATAGAGATTAAGCCTGACATATGTTTTGTCATATGTTGGCAAAACCATTTTAATCCAGTGATACCTCTGATTTCTCTATCCTGACATTTGCGTCAGCAGTGACATATTAAAATAAATGATTGCTATAAATGACCACTGTGGCAGTAAAAGCTTATAACGTTAGAATCAAATTTAAGATAAAGCCGGAGAAAATTGTTATCTGATCAGATGAGTTTGGGTGAGAGATTAGACCTTTAACTAACCAGACAGTCAATCAATTTATGTTTAACTCTGCAGTAGACATTCTGAGTTTTTATTAACAGCTGTATCACCCCTGATAACGAGATGCTTGGAGTAAAATATTCATTTAATCTTGGAACACTGATTTTATATATTGGGACTTGAATTTCACAAATAACATAAATTTCCAGTCACTTGAAGTTTACCGCGAGACACAACTTTAACTGACTGGACATTTAAATAGATTAGCTCAGTGATCTAAGGGTTGATGTGACTTTTAGCGAATCATAGTGAAAGAAAGAAACTGATTTTGCTAAAATGTGCAAGTGCAATGGACTACTAGAAAACTCCACACATCCTGACTTGCTTACGTAATGTTGGTACGATGTTGCTATACCAACGATTACAAAACGACATGTGTCCCACGTTAACCCTTTGGACCCTCGCGATGCACCAAAGCATCATTTTGCATCTTTGAAGTATGACTTTATTTTCTAAAAACTGGTGTTTCAGAACGAACATTTTCATGGGTCTGTTTTAATAATAGCTGTTTTAATAGTATCTTTTTTTACATCTACCACCCACTTCAAGTCATTTTCATCCACTACAAGTCGAGAATTGCGACAGCAATTCACGGCTTGTAGTGGATGAAGATGACAACGGTAAATTCAGGCTTGAAAGGGTTAAAACACCATTGGGTCAATGTTTCGTGTTTTCCGGATGTCGGGAATAAAAAATAGTTGAAAAAGTGACATTGTTAGCATCAATGTCAAAAAATCGTTCGCTCAGCGTATACAGCATCTACTACTTCAACAATGTCCAAGTTACTTTGAAAATAGAGTATGAAAATCAGCAGCCACCAAATCAGACAGCGAACGGTGGCTAATGTCAGGTGATGTTAATCAAGTCACGTGACCTTGAGACGAATTGCCATCAGCGTCTGATCTATTAGCTGTATCTATGGTAACCAGGTTAGCATTCACTATGGAAACCAGGTTAGCTGTCTCTATGGTAACCAGGTTAATATGTTAAGCGTGTCTGACGCCTTTTATTAGCCCTTAAATCCATTAACACACACCCACGCTAATGCTCTACCGTACATTATCAGCTGATTTATTTTTGTTGAAAAAAAGCGACTTAAGGTTTTTTTCAATTTGAAATCATCATAAATTTCTCAGCTAGTTATTTCCAGTTAAATTGAATACCTATGTTATGGGTCTACGACCATTATAAATATTTTAATTCTTTCGGTGCGGGGCCGACTTTATACGTCAGAATCTGACACATAAAGACGATCCCCGCACTGAAAGGGTCAACACAAAATTACAAAGAATAAATTACAAATACAATTCACGTGGCTCAGTGAGCGAAGAAACACTGGCGTCACATAGACCTCTAAAAGAATAACAGCAGACTGGTCTTTGAGAACCAGGCCAAATGTAGGCTTACTGTGAGTTAGGCGGACAGAAGCGGCTTACTTTGACGTAGGCGTCAGCAGCTGAATATGAGGTGGTGGCCGTTTACTTCATAGGAAAACAGGAGGATAATCCTTTTGAAATCCCAGGGAAAAGAGGTGATTGGCTCGGGGGTGGGGGTGACATCTAAAAATAGAATGCGTCTTTTGTTCGCTTGTTTGTGTGAATGTCAGGTGTGGCCGTGTCGTCCTCTCCGAGGCCGTGGATTGATGTCCTTACTTTACCCGAAAGATGCAACATTGCGGTGACTGTGAGCGATCTGGACCCCAAGCCTAGGCCAAGGTCCGCAAAATGACCCTAACTTTTTAATGATTGTGTGTGCGAGCTGTGAGCTGAACATGCAGGCAAGTAACTGAAATTTTACTCATTCTAAAAAACTATATTCGACCTGATCATTCGAGGGCAAATCTTAGATATATGACCGTCCAAAGAAATGTCACACGATTTTGTACGCGGCCAATCTGTAACCTGCTTAGGTCACTGAGGCTAGTTTAGGTGCTGACCGTCTTTCAATGTCTGTGCATAAACTGTACCATAATTATCATACAATGCGTAGCTCACATTTAATTACTACAGTATTATTTTAGGTAGTAGGTTTACATATTTTTTATTGGCCGATCGAATCACTTTTGTTGGGAATAAAATGCGTTTTCAAAAATCGAAATTTGCAATATAATGTTATTTTCAGTGTTGTCAGGCTTTTACTAGACAGACAGACAGACAGACGGAACACGTTTACTTCACCAAATTACATGGCTCGGAAATGAAATGAAATGAATCGGGCTTTAGGCCACCTTTGTGCACATATAGGCTAAACTGGGCCAGGAGAACCTCCTGAGGATGGTGAGATGATTGAAATGACACTGTCCTCCAGACACAGGATTCGAAATTCGAGCCCTTGCGGTCTGAGGTCGAGCACACGACCTCTCGGTCACGGAGGCTCCCCACAATACTGGCTATGATTAAAAATAACCGCTGTCGCAAGGGCCATTCTGATGTTGCAATACAATATATATATATATAGTCACATTATCATAGAAAATAGACATACATATATACATACATAGAAAATTACATCTACATTATGTCAGGACATTCGGTTGATTGTGGGGAACCTCTGTGACCGTGAGGCAGCGTGCTCGACTTCAGGCCGCCAGGGCTCGAATTTCGAATCCTGTGTCTGGAGGGCAGTGTACTCTCATTCATCTCACCATCCTCAGGAGGCTCTCTTGGCCCAGGTTAGCCTATATGTGAACAAAGGTGGTCTAAAACCCCATTCATTTCATTTTCATCCGGCTGATAATTGACTGAACCATGCGCTACTGGTCGCATATTCTCGTACATGCTCCGATATATCGTAGGCTTCGGATTGGTCGAGATGACCATCTCGACCAATCTGAAGCCAACGATGTATCGTACCTTGTATCTTGTACGACAACCATGCGCTACTGGTAAATATGTCTCCAAGTATAGATGTGCATATGGTGGTGCAATTTTTCACCCGTGCCGAATCTGTTAATCCTAGACTTACAACGCTGCATTCTTTTTGCATAAACCATGGGAATGAAGGGTTGTTTCCAATTTGAAATCATCATAAATGTCTTAGTCAGCTCTTTCTGGTTCATTTGAATACCTATGTTATGGTTCTACGACCAATATAAATATTTTATTTCTTTTAAAATATTTTAATTGTCGGGACATGGCTTATATTCTCTCCATGATACTATATTATATATATACAGTGGATCTGGTAATATTCGCGAGGTTTTAATTTTCGCGAATTTCGCGAAGCGGACAAATTTGCAAATTCAATAATCTTAAAAAATTAAAATTCTAAGCTTGGTGAAAAAAAAATCAGAAATTCGCGAAAAATTAAACACCAGATTTACAGTACGTGGTTGTTCCGTACTAAGAGTACAAATAAAATGCATTAATAACCCTTTGCCTGCTAAATTATTCAATGAGAAATATCACCCTATCAAAGTTGTGTCTCGCTAACGCAATCCACAACTTTGAGTGAGTAAACATTATTCAGTTTTGACAAAATGGAGGTTAACTATTTTCAAATCGTGCTGATTGATGCCACATATTGTATGATTACCGTGTTTAATAGGTGGTCCTTAGTGTGCTAATAAAACAATGCATCATTAATGCTGATAATGGCGATGTTGCTGTGAATCCTAGAAGATTTCAATGGGCACCATCAGGCAAAAATAATCAAAAATTAGTATTTTTATTTTGGCTCCTTGATATGTCCATAATCATGATAATATTATTGTCAATATTGTCCATAGACTAGAATTACGTAAGTTGCTTTTAATTTAATCTTACGCATTTGTCAGTTAAGCGAGAAATAAGGAGGAAATTTAATTTCGGATATGCATGTCCAGATTAAGAAATATGGGAAAAAATGAAAAAAGGGGCTTTTGGAACACTTGCTATGTTACCACAGCAACCCAAAATTTAAAAGACTTTCGCCATTCTAGTCTATGGACATATTAAGAAGCCAATATAAAAATAGTGATCCAAGTGTGATTGTGTCGCTTTAATAATATAATTTAAATTGTTACTAACTTCAGGTGGGTAAAAATGACTGAAATAGACACAATTTTAATCAAATCATTTGGCAAACCACCTGATTTAACCCTTTCGAGCCGGAATTTACCTTTGTCATCTTCATCCACTACAAGCCGCGAATTGCTGTCGCAATTCTCGACTTGTAGTGGATGAAGATGATTTGATGTGGTTTAAAATTGAAGAAATTGCCATGTATTGGTAAACCAGTTTCATTGAAATGTTCGTTCTAAAACCCTTGATTGTATGAAAATTAAGCCTGTTTTCATGGATGTAAAATGATGCTTTAATGCATCGTGAGGGCTTAAAGGGTTAATGCTCATTCACTCTTTAATTTCTCCTCTCGCTTGAGACACAAATAATAACGAAGACAGACTGTGGCTGTGAATAACACTTTAACCCTTTAAGCCCTCACGATGCATTAAATCATCATTTTACATCCCTGAAAACAGATTTAATTTTCCTGCAACTAAGGAGTTTAGAAAAGAAAATTCCCAGAAACTGTTGACAATACATGGCAATTTTCTTCAATTTTCACTCAATTCAAGTCATCTTCATCCACTACAAGTCAAGAATTGCGACAGCAATTCGCGGCTTGATTCGCGGCTTGATAATATTAACATTAGTTAACGGGGGTGGGGGTACTGAGAACCAGAAAGGGTATTTGACCAACATTAAAAGTGTTTAATCCAACGTGGATATTTATGCTTCACATTCTATAAACACTGCATACACGAAATTCAACAATCAAAATGTGCTCCTGTCAGTAATATCCGGTGAGATATTTTGACTATTCCAGCATAAGTATGTTATACAACCTGGAAAACAGAATATTGTATGTTGGACCTCGCGTGGTAGGAAAAAAACGTTATCAATCCCACAAATTGTTCACTTCAATTGTTACATATTTACACGATGCTCTGCAGGTTCTACTCTGCTTGCCTGCATCTAAAATTGTCAATATTACAATTACATTGGAGCACATCAATTGGACAGTCACCGCTGAGAATAGGTCTCTTAAATACAGCAATTGGACAGATTTGTTAGAAACGGAAATATGATCTACAACACAATCGACACAAACTCGCTACAACATCGAACAAATGTAGACGTTTACCATTTTACACAGTGTTGACTTTGAACCAGTTTTCCACTAAGTTATTTTATTTAAATTGGCACCCACTTGAAGTGGGTGACAATGACTCAAATATTTCCAATTTCAGACCAAACAGGCACACATTCATGTGTTAGATTATCATGGTCTATTTATTTATCGTACCTGCCATTTAGTTCACTGCACGTATCTGTGTTATATATCATTAGGTAAAGAATAGATTTATGCATGATTGTGCAGAAAAAGGTATTCATCATAGTTCAAACTCTTAGAATTATCCATTGTTATCCTGACAAATTTTTTTATGTCTCTATTCGGTAAACTAATTGCATTCAGAATTATTCAGACTAAATAATACTAATAAACAAATTTTATTGAACAGTATTCAGACACCAATAGTTGTCTAGAACTGGTCAAGCGAGTCAGTCAAATAGATAACCTGAATGATGGACGTTCTTAATTCATTCTTAATTATTCAGACAATTATTTTTATATAATTATTATCCACACAACAATATCACTTTTTCATTCATTTGGAGCTAGAACCTGCCTCAGAAATAACAGCTGTAACTGTATGGAAAACATAAAACGCACAATGCCCAAATACACAATACAAAATAAAAGATGAAAGTGTGAGTGTCGAGAAAAAACATGGAAAAACTCAAAAGCTCGTCTGCTAAACGGATTGTCCACTTCATTGTAAATAGCCGCCCCCTAGCGACCACTTCTGTCACTATAAGAGTCACCATCGGCTAGAAACAAAATGGGGTAGTTAATCACCCATAGCAACCAGGAATAACTGTTACACTGCTTACCGTCGCGTCGTTTTTAGGAGTGCACACTCTCGCGGCAGCGAGAAACAACTTTAAGTCGATGACAATCCACAAAAAAACTCAGGTGTAAAAGAGAGAATATGACTATTAATCATAAATTTTTATTATTAATGAACTTTTGTCATTTAGTCATGTGTGAAACTTAAGACGAAGACTGTATTTGTCAGACGAGTGTTGTATTATCTTATATAATACGAATAATGAGCAATATGTGTATTTTCTCAAATGATCGCGTCACATTACAGCAACTGTGTGATATGGGCTGATAGCGATAAACGTAATAGTGAAAACCACAGCACAGAGTGTGATATGGGCTGATGGCGATATACGTCTTATAGTGAAAACCACAGCACAGAGTGTGATATGGGCTGATGGCGATATACGTCTCATATTGAAACCACTACACAGAGTGTGGTATGGGCTGATGGTGATATACGTATCATAGTGAAAACCACTGCACGGAGTGTGATATGAGCTGATGGCGATATACGTCTCATAGTGAAAACCACTGCACAGAGTGTGATATGGGCTGATGGCGATATACGTCTCATAGTGAAAACCACCACACAGAGTGTGATATGGGCTGATGGAGATATACGTCTCATAGTGGAAACCACTGCACAGAGTGTGATATGGGCAGATGGGGATATACGTCTCATAGTGAAAACCACAGCACAGAGTGTGATATGGGCTGATGGAGATATACGTCTCGTAGTGAAAACCACTACACAGAGTGTGATATGGGCTGATGGAAATATACGTCTCATAGTGAAAACCACAGCACAGACAGTGCCAAACATCATGATCAAATCCTGTCTCAGGTGGAAAACTCAATATTTCTCGTCGCCTTGAATAAGCTTCACTTACAAGGCGGTCGTTCCTCAGGGGGGGCTGCACCCCATAAAGCTGACGTCCCATCCGTGAAGGAGAAAACATATAAGGGGTATAATAGGGGGTATTTTTAAAGAGAAGAATGTTTAGAATCACAGAATTAGGGGTCTTTTTTCAACCTTCACTCAATGTCAAGTAAAAAAGGCTCTTTTTCAAGTGAGCTTCCGGTGTTTAGGGGTCATTTTTCAGTTTCACTTGCAGTGTTTAGGAGTGGTTTGCAAATTCCATCACGGATGGGACGCCAAGTTTATAGGGAGATGTCCCCCCCCCCCCCGGTGGTCGTTCCCCTGTCTACTTCCCTATTTTAGCTACACCCATATCCCACCAAGCACTGCGTCTGTCAAGATGTCATACTCGTGTATCACCCTCCTGCTGTCATGGTAACGGGTTCACATCACCTGTGTCCACTCTAATTGTCCTCACCTTGACCCCCGCGTGTATATCACCCATTATTACCATGGCAACACGTCGTATGGTCACTTACAGAAAGCCATGACAACATGTCTATCCACATAGTTCTAGCTATAGATACCAACATTTGCAACTCTACTGCCCAGGATATTTTTTCTTGCGTCCGTTTTATGTAAACAATTAGGCCGATAGATCACATAAGGGGAATCCGCCAAAAAATTGCATTAGTAAAAATAAACATATTCTTAATCACGGTCTCTATTGTTATGGTTTTTACTTTTATAGTTATTGTTAAAATGTATTAATATAATGATTGAATTGACTAATATGCTTTAATAGGCTGGTTACATTAATAAGCGTATTTGCATATTATGTGTCTGTAAAATGCAGTGTATAATAAACCAATACATACATATACTTCTGTTCAGAACCTCCAGTAGGCGGACGCATATTCAGCCCTAACCTACTACTACCATAGCCGTTTTCGGCCTTTCTGGCTCTTCATCAGCACTCGTCACTACATCAAGCCTTCGCCTGAAGGCTCGGGCTTGCTGTAGTGACTTGTGCTGGGATCAGTTCACCTCCCTTCCAAGTGCGCATGAGCGAAACCGACTGGACGCTGCGAAATTGGCTCAACAAAATTCTAAATTATGTCGGTAAATTGACAAATCAGATCAGTAACACCTAAGCGGACATTACAAATTATTTTTAGATTAAAATTAACATTTTTCAAATGTTATTCTAGGTAGAACACTGACAGTGAGCGATAATCAAAACAAAATCAGAAATCGAAAATGGCACCGTCAAGATCACGCAAATAAACAAGGCCTTCGCAAAAAACAAACACCGCGGCTCTGGCATGGGCTCCAAGCCCTTCACGCCTGATAATGCTTTTCACTTTGCCATTTTCCAAATAGAAACAGCAAATTCTTTTCATCCATTAGATCTTTCTGAAAGCATAGAAATTAAATCGCCAATTTCTGACTTCGTACCATTGCTGCACAGTAACCCAATTATCGACCGTAGACATTCAAAGAAAATTAAAAACTGGAGAACCCTTATTCTAAATTGTCAAAGTCTACGGGGCAAAGTCGAAGCTTTCCAATCATCTGTCGACTACTTCCAACCCGACTGTATTCTTGGCACGGAATCCTGGCTTGACAAAAGTGTTTCCACAAACGAAAATTTCTCTCCTGGTTATAAGATCTTCCGGAGAGACAGAATTACATCAACTCAGGGGGGGGGGGGGTGTTTATCGCTGTCAAAGAAAATTATGACGTATCTCTCCTCCCTGATACTGTTACAGACACGGAACTTTTATGGGCGAAAGTCCACTTTGAAAAATCAAAATCCTTAATTCTCGGATCCTTTTATCGACCTCCTGGCTCAAAAATTTAAAAAATTGAAGAATTCAGCAGATCTTTAGATCTTCATCCAAAAAATTCAAACCAAACCATCATCCTTGGTGGAGACTTTAATCTTCCGGACATAGACTGGGAAAACAGTCTAGTTTTGCCCTCAGCCACCAACAAGAGGCAGTGCGAGCACCTTTTGTCTAGCCTGGATGATCATGCCTTGACCCAAGTACAAAAAGAACCCACCAGATACAAAAACATTCTAGACCTTTGTATAACTAATAAACCAGGATTAATAAAATCATCCCGCAGCGTACCCGGAATTTCGGACCATTGTGCAGTACTGACAGAAGCCGACATCAACCCCCGTATCGACGTTCAACCGCTCGCCCAGTGCGTCAGTTCAAAAAAGCAAGTTGGGAAAACATCAGGCAAGAAATTAGGAGACATTGGGCCTCCTTTTCCAAAGACAGCCCCAATAATTCGGTAAATGAAAAATGGTTGAGGTTAAAGTCCATCTTGATGGACTGCCTGAATAAATTTGTACCAACAAAATTAACATCTAAACGCCAGAACTTGCCCTGGCTTAATAAATCGCTCCACAAGGCTATTCGAAAAAAGGCAAGACTTTATAACAGAGCGAAAACTTCAAAAAGACCTGACCTTTGGGCAAAATATAAATTACAGAAACGGGACACGCAGTGAAACCTTAAACGTGCCCGTTGGTCCTTTATTAACGACAAACTTTTAACATCTCTGGAAACTAAAAATTCAAATCCTTTCTGGCGCTATATAAAATCACAGCGTCAGGATAGGTGTGGTGTCTCTCCTTTATTGCTTGATGGCCAACTGCATTCAGACAGCAGGCGCAAGGCCAAAATCATCAACCAACAGTTTTGCTCAGTATTTACTGATGAGGACACCGCTAATATGCCTAAATTAGAAGGACCACCAACAACTCCCATGAATAATATTGAAATTACACAATCTGGTATAACTAAATTATTGAGTGAACTGAACGTCGATAAAGCACCCTGACCTGACGAGCTCCCAAATTTACTCCTCAAAAATGCTGCCAAGGAGATATCTCCTTTTTTAACAGATATTTTCGAACACTCTATCCGGACCGGGAAATTACCCGATGAATGGGTCGAGGCTAATGTAGCCCCATCTGCACCAGTCCAGTCTTAATACACGCAGAGCATGGCTCTAGCCTGGACAACTAGTGTGTACGGGAACTGTATATTAGAGAGGGGTTATCTTAACATGAATATTCATTAGTGCCTGTGAATGACGTCAGCGGTGACCACTCACAATGCGCGGCACAGATTTCCGAGACAGTCACACCCGGGGTCAGACGATTTGTTTACGTTGCTTACCAATGTGATTGGTCCGAAGATATTTGTATCAGGGCAGATGACAGTATAACGTGAGGCCATGGGATTGCGTGCCGCAAATCACATGGCAGAGTGAAGATGATGTAGCCCCTGTTTTCAAAAAGGGAGATCGGCATACTGCTTCTAATTACAGGCCGATCTCCTTGACATGTGTTTGTGCCAAATTGCTCGAACACATTATTTGCAAGAACATCATGACCCAGTTTACCAAAAACAAAATTTTAACTTATGTGCAACACGGTTTCCGTGCAGAGCACTCTTGTGAAAGCCAATTACTACTGACCACTGAAGATCTGGTTCAAAATTACGGGGGCAAAATTCAAACTGATTTAATTGTTTTAGATTTTAGTAAGGCTTTCGATGTAGTTCCCCACCAACGTTTACTACACAAACTTGATCATTACGGAATTAGGGGACCTACACTACTTTGGATTCGAAATTGTCTCACCACTCGGACACAAAAAGTAGTAGTAGATGGTAGCTTTTCGGACACTGCTCATGTAGGCTCTGGTGTACCACAGGGTACAGTACTTGGCCCGATTTTATTTCTATGCTATATTAATGACCTCCC
Source organism: Flabesymbios commensalis (assembly GCA_964017125.1). Taxonomy (NCBI): domain Eukaryota; kingdom Metazoa; phylum Annelida; class Polychaeta; order Terebellida; family Flabelligeridae; genus Flabesymbios; species Flabesymbios commensalis. The sequence continues at coordinate 7,113,933 of OZ024914.1, read as the reverse complement.
ATCCTCGGTCTCATCTGATGTTCGACTCTTTGCTGACGACTGCCTCCTTTATCGGCCTGTAAAATCTAAGGACGATCAAAAAAAGCTACAGGAGGACTTAACAAAATTGGAGCGCTGGGCAGACATTTGGGGGATGAAATTCAACCCATCCAAATGTTCTGTCCTCCGAGTGAAGAGATCCCGTGCTAAAGAGATAGCATCAGACTACCAGCTCAAAGGGGTCACACTCGGACAAGTAACAAATTCACCTTACTTGGGAGTCAGCATCAGTGAGAACCTGGAATGGGGGGATCACATCTCTAAAATTGCTAAGGCTAATTCCACACTGGGTTTCTTGAGGAGGAATTTAAAGGGATGTCCCTCAAAATTAAAAGAGATTGCACATTTTTCAATGGTTCGGTCACTTTTGGAATACTCTTGTCCTGTATGGGATCCATACAGGCAAGGTGACATCGATAAATTAAACAAAATTCAAAGAGCTGCTGCACGTTTCGTAACTAACAACTACCAGCGTAAATCAACGTGTAACAGCTCTTATCCAAGATCTAGGCTGGACTGACTTACAAACTAGAAGAAAGAATTTCAGGCTGACAAGCCTGTACAAAATTTTAAACGGATTAATTGCTGTACCTGTCAGTGACCTTTTAACCCCAGCAGATGAAAGAACTCGTGGTGGACATAAAAAATCATTCAAACATATTAGAGCTAACACCATGCTGGGACAAAATTCTTTTTTGTACAAAACCATACCCGATTGGAATCATCTTCCACCAGCTGCTATTGAATCCAGATCAATAGCAGCTTTCAAGAGCCAACTGAGCGATTAGTCTGGTCGGCCGCTCAGCACAAACCCTTCGCCTGATACTCCGTGAGGAGGACTGCGAAGTTCAACCTTAAAAGATTTAAAGAACCATTTCGTATGGATATATATGATCTATTTCGTTTATTAGTTGGTTCTCCGAGTCAAGATATTGGAAAATTAATACAAATATACAAATATAAAATTTAGGTTTCGTCTTTTTTATTTATACCATCGACTCGCAATTTATCAATATAAACTTATTTATATTGAAATAATAATGTAAATTATGCATATGTTTTACATAAAAAGTCGACACCTGAAAGATGTGCATTTTGTTTAAGTTTACCATTGCAAAATAAATTTAAACGTTTTACAACAATACTTTGAAAATATCGCATTACGACATTAATTGATTTACATTATAAATCTGAGGATGCAACTGATAATTAAGTATTCTTGAAAAAAGACACAAGGGGCCACTGATATAATGGACACGGAGGCTTAGCGGTTACCTTTATCTGATGGGGGAGGGGTTTAGTGGTTCCCTCCATAAAATGTGCGGCTGATTTTAAGGGTCCTTTCATATAATTGGGGTGATTTAAGGTGTCCATTCATACAATGAAGGGTGACTTATGGGTCTTTTGATATAATGGGCGTAGAGATTTATAGAAAGGGTCGCTGATATAATGGGCGTAGGGACTTAGAGAAAGGGTCCTTAAGGGGCTCTTTGATACAATGGGAGAGAGGCTCAAGGAGCGCCTTGACATAATGAGGGTGACCTAAGGAGCTCCTTGATATGTGAGGGTGACTTAAAAGGTCCCCTGATATAACAGGGATAACTTAGGGAGTCCCTTGACATAATGAGGGTGACCTAAGGAGCGCCTTGATATGTGAGGGTGACTTAAAGGGTCCCCTGATATAACAGGGATAACTTAGGGAGTCCCTTGACATAATGAGGGTGACCTAAGGAGCTCCTTGATGGGTCCCCTGATATAACAGGGATAACATAGGGAGTCCCTTGATATAATGACGGTCCATTTATACAATGAAGAGTGACTTTAGGATCTCTTGATATAATGGACGTAGGAACTTGGAGGAAAGGGTTTTTGAGGGGCCCTTTGATGCAATGGAGGGGTGACTTAAAAGGTTCTTGATATAGGGGGGGGGGGGTTAAAGGGGTCTGATGATATAATGGGGGTGATTTAAGCCCACCCCCCCCCCCTTGAAGCAGAGTGTGAATAAGTCACCATAAAAACCAGGACAAATGCTGGTGGAGGAAATGGACAAGACGTCCTTGAGGCGCTAAATAACAGTAACAGTGAATGAAAGGAATAAATCTGTCGTCCGATTCAATAGATGGTGTGAAAGGCGGGGAGCCTTTACAATCACTGGTGTCAGTGGTGTGTGGTTGGGTGCTATATATGTGTGGCAGAGTGGTATATAACATGTCAGCTGCTCTAACCCAGAGAACACGAGGTGTTGGCCCAATGTGGGGCTGATGTTGGCCCATCGTCTACGACGCTGGCCCAACATCAGCCTCACATTGGGCCAACGCCCCGTGTTCGCCGGGTAAGGCTCACTAAGCGATGAATCATATGGTGGTAATCCATAGGCTTATATGTTGTAGCACTTTGTAAATTATGCTGAACAATATGAAGGGTGAACTGACAGTATAGTTTGATTGTAAAATTACACATGCACGGAGGCTGAAGTGGGAGGAATAACAACGCAGCAATGCTAGGTTGGAAAGACTTGACCGTCGTGTTGTGTTACCCCTCGTTCTGCTAAGTTAATTTATTAAAATTTTCACCCACTTTAATTGGGTTAAAAATACTCAATTTTTTTTAATTGCAGACAAACATTTGCAAATCCTAATATTTAAACACACATTTCCTTCCCAATATGAGTAATTTGATCAACTTACATAAAGAAATACAGAACTGTACCACCTTATCTAGTTTTCAATCAAAGCATAAGCATTTTTTGTTATGTACTACTAAATGAACTTTTGTTAACAGCCACAATATTTATTTATGTCTACAATAATATGAATTTTCAACATGTTTATAACATTCTAGCTTTTATGTTTGAATTTTCATTGTTCTGTAATTATTTTATGCTCATATTCGTGTATGTATCCATTATTATGTCTACATTGTGTATATATTATTTTTTCCAGAGGGCCCCATGGCAGATGAGCGAAAGCTCAATGCGTCACCCTTTATAAATAAAGATTATTATTATCATTATTACTATTACTAAAACGACAATAGTCGTGATCAGCAGGATGGGGGTTAATAAAGAGAGAGCGAGCAATCAGACAAAGTGTCTCCTCACTGAATGTGACACAGGTATGAAGGACGGGCAGGCAGAAAGCGTCAGGACGGTCCGCTGTCAGGAAGCATGCTGAGGTCCTTACATTCTCACAAAACCTCTCGATTTAGCTCCCGGAAATCCCTGGCCGTCACCTCAACCTGTCCACATTAGCTTCCACTTAGACTGAATGTGATGTGCTCATACCATTCAGCCAGGTGCGGTGCTGGTTCTGTTGCAACCAAAGCAATATACCCGAACCTGTATTTTACACGTGAACACCTTTACATTACATTGTTTTTCACTGTGTGTCTGTTACTTGTTTAATTGTAATGTCTGCAGCTTTGTCGTTGATATGTCTATTGTTTAAATAGATGTAAATGAAAATCTATTCTATTCCATTCATTATTATCAATGACTCGTATCTGTCACTTTAATCAGTATACCGCTGAATTTTTTTGTATCAACCATGGAGACCAACGTGATTTTCTCAAGTTGAAATCATCATAAATGTCTTTGCTAGCCCTTTCTGATTCATTTGAATACATGTGCTATGGGTCTACGGGCATTATAAATATGTTAATTCTTTCAGTGCGTGGACCGTCGTAATACGTCAGAATCTGACGTCAGCTTTTGACGTACAAAGACGTTCCCGGCAGTAAACGGGTTAGATGGCTGAAATGACCTTTGGTCGTGAATCGTGAATTGATTTACATTTTGTGGCAATATTGTGACAATCGAAATAACTGAAAGGGGCTTTAGTCCGTTTCTGCCTTTATGTGCGCATACAGACTGGGCCAGAATAAATGAGGATGGCGACATGAATTGCATGACACTGGCCTCCAGATATAGCATTCGGCCCCTGTAGGTATTAGGTCGAACACACTACTTCTTGGTCAAATATTAATAATTACGACTGGCTAGAAAACACATCCCGTTTTTTTGTTAAAGCTCAGCCTATAGTCGTTTTTAATCTTTTTAATTCTTCCAGTAGGGGACCGTGTTTAAACGTTAGAATCTCACGTCTACAGACACGTAAGTCCAGTTGTGACTTTTTATTGACAATGATATGTCTGTCTGTCTGTAAGGGTTAACCCTTAAAGCGCTGAATTCATTTGTAAAACACATCGCAACCAAAGGGTTTTGTCAATTTTAAATTATCATAAATGCCTTAGTTAGCTCTTTCTGATTCGTTTGAATACCTATGTTATGGGTCTACGACCAATAGAAATATTTGTAATCATACAGTGCGGGGATCGACTTTAAGGGTCAGAATCTGACGTCTGTTGACGTCAGATTCTGACTGTAAGAGTAAAAATATTTCTAATGGCCGTAGACCTATAACATAGGTATTCAAATGAATCGGAAAGAGCTGAATAAGACATTTATGATATCAAATTGGAATAAACCCTTTGGTCTCCAAGGTTTTTATAAAAAAAATCAGCGCTTCAAGGGTTAAATCACAGTTATTGGGAATTAAATGAGCGTTTAAAAGAGTGACAAATCTTAACCCTTTCAATCCTGAATTCACCATAGCCATCTTCATCCACTACAAGCCGCGAATTGCTACCGCAATTCTCGACTTGTAGTGGATGCAGATGATTTGATGTGGGCAAAAAAGTAAAGAAAATTGTCATGTATTGGTAAGACAGTTTCATGGTAATTTCACTTCTAAAAACCTTAGTTGTAGGGAAATCAATTGTGTTTTTAGGGATGTAAAATGATGCTTGAATGCATCGTGAGGGCGCATGCTGATATTGTACAGTCGTTTTCATCTGGCGGTTTCCATGAAGATAGCCTTTTATATATCAATCCTCCAGTGAGTGTGTTAGATCGGATTAGAAGGAATGAAAATGAAATCAAATGAAATGAATGGGGTTTTAGGCCACCTTTGTGCACATGTAGGCTAAACTGGGACAAGAGAACCTCTTGAGGATGGTGAAATAAATGAGATGACACTCTCCTGCACACACAAGATTCGAAATTCGAGCCCTGGCTCCCCACGTTATTGAATCTTTATAAGTGAGCGGTAAAAAAACACTTTGTTTTATTGAAATACCAGAGCAGGGTTCGAACCCGCAATCTGCGATTTTCAAGACAAGAAACATTAACCACTGCACCAGGGACTCCGACCCCTGACCTCATGGGTCAAGTATAGCACCTCTTCTTATCAATAGCGGCTTCCAAACTATATCAAAAGATTCCCATCAGTTACCATGGTAACCATTATGTTGCTTTATATCAGTTAACATGGTAACCATCATGTAGCTCTATATCAGGGATGACGACCACAATATGAAGGATTCTGTCCAATGATTGACCTTGGAGGATGACGTAGTAATTGAGCACTCTCTGCTTCATCTCGTTAGAGTAATCAGGGCATGCTGGCATCTCAGCAAACACGAGACATTGATCCACTGCTGGTGTAATGTTGGGGCAGCGTGGCGGACGGTGGGCCAGCATCAAATCAACATCTGATCAATATGTGTTGTTTTCGGGGCGCACAGTGAACATGACATATTGAACCATTGCTCATTTTAATATTGGACTAAAATCACAGAGGGTAGGACAACATTGAATCAACATTTTTTTAAATGCCCAGAAGAAAAACACTCTAAGTAACCATGCTCATCACCCCACCCTCACGTCAGCATAATGATGTACAGAACTCATTTCATCAACGGATTCCACTGTTTTACCAGTATTTAATGGTGACCATTGTCTACCATGGTGAACAATGTCTATTATGATAACCATGATGGACAATGGTCACCATCGTGACCATGGTCACCATGTTGATCATAATCCACCATGGTGGCCATGGTAAACCATTGTGACATGGTCACCATGGTGATCATAGACATCATGGTTACTATGGTCACCGTCCATGGTGACCGTGATCACTATGTTCATCATGGTGATCATGGTGACCATAGTGATCCTAGTATACCATGGTGACCATGGTAGACCATGGCGACATGGTCGCCATGGTGATCATAGACACTATGAACACCTTGGTGACCATGATCACTATGACTCTATGATCACTGTGACCCTAGTCTACCATGGTGGCCATTGTCTACCATGATCCAATGTCGGTTGAGAGACGCCATACTCTGCCATATTCATGAGATTTCATCCACAGAGACGTACCATTGTTCTTTTATTTGTATGTGTTGTGTATCATAGAAGGACTAGGGCCTACCTTTTGAGAACTTGACAATAGAGCGGATATTAAAGTGTAAGCATGCAGCTAAACATAACAATAACGACTACTTTTGCTTATTGATCCACTATACCTGGAGAAGCCACCTGTTATAAACACCACAAAATAGTTACCAGCATATCTGTAAACACCGATAGGCAGATGTGTGCAGGCCGTTAAACACATATATACCTAGCATGCTATTACACGTGCTCTTCAAATATGCATCTCCTTTAGGGTTTTAATTTAAAAAACTACCTCCTGGGATCTATAATACTACATGTTTAGGTCCAACCGAGATCCCCCAGCTCTAAACAGAGGGACTTATCCGAGGGATTGGTGGCAAATTATCATCTTATTCCTGAGGGACTTAGCCGAGTGATTGGTGGCAAATTATCATCTTATTCCTGAGGGACTTAGCCGAGTGATTGGTGGCAAATTATCATCTTATTCCTGAGGGACTCAGCCGAGTGATTGGTGGCAAATTATCATCTTATTCCTGAGGGACTTAGCCGAGTGATTGGTGGCAAATTATCATCTTATTCCTGAGGGACTTAGCCGAGTGATTGGTGGCAAATTATCATCTTATTCCTGAGGGACTCAGCCGAGTGATTGGTGGCAAATTATCATCTTATGACAGAGGGTCTTAGCCGAGTGATTGGTGGCAAATTATCATCTTATTCCTGAGGGACTCAGCCGAGTGATTGGTGGCAAATTATCATCTTATTCCTGAGGGAATTAGCCGAGTGATTGGTGGCAAATTATCATCTTATGACAGAGGGTCTTAGCCGAGTGATTGGTGGCTAACAAATTACCATCTTATTCCTGAGGGACCTAGCCGAGTGATTGGTGGCAAATTATCATCTTATTCCTGAGGGACTTAGCCGAGAGATTGATGGCAAATTATCATCTTTTTCCTTAGTATCAAAAAACACTTGTCTACTCACCAACATAGCTGACAGATTTATTAATAAGACACAGATTCTATTCCTGAAACATAAAAAAAACACAATAAATAGCTGAACACATAATTTGTGTGAATTTGTATGGCAGACCTGGAAGGAAATGAAATGTAATAAATGGGGTTTCAGGCCACCTTTGTGTACATATAGGCTAAACTGTGCAAGGAGAACCTTCTGAGGATGGTGAGATGAATGAAATGATACTGCCCTCCAGACACAGGACGCGAAATTCGGGCCCTGTGTGGTCTGAGGCCGAGCACTCTGGTTTTGGTGCGGGAAACAATATGATATACCTCTATGTTATCTTGGCAATGTAGTCAGGGCCCATTCTTCAAAAAGAGGCATTCTTAAAGTTTGTAAGGCATTTCTTAGTAGAATTTGTTATGCAGTTGTTTTCACACAATTCGGATATGCTGATTCCAAATCTGGCCCATGCCAAGCTCTGTTTTTAGTTTTTCCCTTTTAACATTGCAAAACAAAATGGCCGCCAAAATACCAGATAAAGGTTCAATTATCATGATTATACATCATGTCTGGGTGCACAGCGGACACACAAACTTGACTTTCGTGTTCAAAATAACATTTTTGTTTTGAGGAATTTCATGTTCTAAGATCTGGTCAACTATCACGCAAAAAATCCAAGATGGCCGCCAATAATACAGGAAGTACCATAACGTTATCCTAAAAGTCATATAAAGTTGTTTTTGGTGGCTAAATATAGGTTTTCAATACCAATAAATCTAGTACATTACAGTAATAACCTCTAACTTTTATATTACATGTAGTTTCAGGGAAAAATCCAAGATGGCCGCCAATTATACAACAAGTACTATAACCATTTTTCTAAATGTCGTAGGAAGTTATTTTTGGCGCTTAAATAGTTTTCTGATACAAAAAAATTATACAGCATCAAAAAACTCAACTTCCATGTTACATGTAGTCACGGGGGATGCAAAACAAATGATTATTTAAAATCAACACATTAACTAAGAGGAAATTTCACAAAAATAGCATGTGATACTTTCATCACTGTAGCTACATAGGCTTGCTGTGTATATCTCAGATTTGCATAATGCCATCATCTTGCATAATGATAATGCTAGAATAGTCACCCTCATCAATATATTGATCATATATTTGTGCAGCTTCGGAATTGATGTAGCGACTCCTTGATAGGACGCCAATGGCTACATTCTCGTGGTCCTAATTCACACTTAGTCAAACTAAATGTGATAGTTCTTCAGATTGAGCAGGAAGCTTTTACACGAGAACTAGTTGCAGTTGTCCATCAATGAAGCTCCAACCACAATCTCATAGATGCTTATAATATTGTTATCTGGCCGGTGCTGTATTTTTTGCTAAATAGGCCTAAAATACAACGGAAACAATATCCACTTTTTGTGGCAGGAGTTATTGACGAAAAGTATATATTGAAATACTCCAATTGGCTTAAGTTCTAGTCCTGGGTGTTTATGAATTAATTTAAATGTCTTTTTTTTAGAATTGATGTGCTGGTGTTGTGGAAGCCATCGAGACGGTTGAGTGGTACGATAACTATCACCAGTTCTAGGTTTACACAGCTAGGCATTGCTATGATTAAAACGTTTCGAAAGCAGAATGTGCAAGTTTACATCAGTTCCTACAACTATCATATTGTCCAGTGTTCATTGAATAGTTGAATGGCATTGTTCTTTAGCAAAAGTGGTGAATTTGAACATTTTTGAACAACTGAAACTGTATTGCCCTCCTCCCTGATTCTGTACTTTATCTGTTATATATTTATCTGAGATAACATCGCAGTGTGCATAGAAATGTTTTGATGTAGAATACATGTGTCTTGCATAGATTATTAGATGATCAAAGTTTATTACAAGAGAATATAATAGATAAGTAATAAATATTCTGTATGAATGCTAATTAATCTACTATGTCTGGAGGAGTCATATAGTTATTAGGGACCTAAATATCTTCACGTCCATCATATGATTTCATCACTTTATTATATGGTAAGACTTATTGTCTTTAACATTGATACATCTTCCTGCAAAATAGCAACTGAACCTGTTGGGTTATTGTATATTATGTGAGAGTGAGAGCTTATATCTGATTAGAAGCATGCATGACCAGAACCTACTGATTCATCATACATTCTACCATATCACGACCACATCTAGATAGTTTCTGTATGTTATGGTAATCTTCATAAAAACATCCTGATCGTGCCACGAACGGTAGTATTGCCCCAATTACCACATATTCTGCATCATATCTTGTTGCAATAGTGTACCCAATAATCTTTGGTGACTTGTTCATGACAGTCTATAGCATTCAGTTGCCAAGACTAGTTTAGTTACTAACATCTTCTGAAGATGGTGTATGTTCATACTATATTTATAAAATAAATTCATCGTCAGTATTTTCAACATTACCCTAGCGTGTCCTCGACCATCAATCTTATATGCCCTAAACATATATAAGTCAACTTCTGCACCAAATTACAGATTTCCAATATCGTGTAACTGTATTTTATCATAGTGATTGATGGTGATATCATCTCATTCTAGTTAGGGAAGTGGAAATATGTGTAGCCTACAATACGGTTTTATGTGGATCCCTGAGCCGATGGTTGGGACTTTATTCGTTCAATTATGTCTGAAAATTGTGTTATCAGCGCAATACCAGGCTTTTGTACGGTATCGATTCTGATCAAAACTATAAAAATTGAGATGATACTATTATCATGATTATGTAAATCGTCAATCCGATTGAGAAACATAATTTTTATGTGATGTGCACGTTTTAACCAGCACAATATACTAGAATCATAAATCGGAACATGTATGTGTGTCATTATTGCCATGGTTATGCAGACCACCTTGATGGATCAACTTCATGTTTTGCTTAACCCTAGTACAGGGCTTGGGCAGGAGGGTGCCACCTGTGGCCAACGTACATTTAAATTATTGCTTTCTTCCTTACGGTACTGTAAAAACACGATGCAGGTGGATATCACATAAGCCACATACTGATAGGCCTAGAACGGATATATGGTGAGCGACATGTTATCTAGTGCCAGACAGTTATCAACAGTAATAAAATATTTTTTGTCAATAGTCTTAAACATTTTTACAACATGCCGGATATTACGTTTGTTTCCCTCGGCTTCTAAATGTGACATAATGACTTTATTAAATAAATAATTATTATTACACTAGCATACGATGTGTCGTTCTCCTGACGCAACATTTGTTTTTCCCCCATAAATTTGTTATCACGGCTCTGAATTGGTGTCCTGTGTGTGAGAAACCTATATGTAGACACCGAAAACACATCTCTACGTTACTTGGAAGCAAAGTTATAGTACATTCCTTGCAGTGGCGGCCATTTTGGATTTCGTCCTCTAGCGGCAAACGCACAAGGTGAAATTCAGGGTACTTTAAGTATGCTGCTCAGGTGGGTTTTAATACACCGAAATGATGTTTTTATGTTCATTGTAAGCCAAGCCGTGATGTAAAGTTGTGACATTTTCACTAATTTTGGCGGCCATTTTGTTTTTGAATTTTGAGTAGGAAAAACACAAAATATAGCTTGGCATAGGGGAGATTTGGAATCAGCGTTCCCAAATTGTGTAAGAACAACTGTAATGCCAAGTTCTACCAAAAAATACCTTACCAAGTCAGAAATTTCGAAAATGGGCCCTGACTAATTCATTTTTAGTAGTAGTCATTTATATTATCGAAATACCCATTCTTTATTTTGGCAATGCCACCTAACATTTGTCATATGATTTTACCAAATTACAAATGTACATATATCTCTTTCATTTCTATGACAAATGCGTCTGTAATGATTTTTCTTTTCTGACAATAAAATATCTGTCTGTCTGTCTGTCTGACTAGCTCTCGGTCACGGAGGCTCCCCACAATATTGAATCTTTGCTAGTAAGTGGAGAAGAAGCATTTTGTTTCTCTGAAACTTAAAGGCCAGAGTGATGCTCGAACCCGCAATCTGCGACTTTCCAAGCAGGCAGATTTAACCACTGCACCTGAGGGCCACCGCCTTAGCTGACGTTATACTCTCAGATATTTATGCCAATTTCAGCTTCAGATATGTCTAATTTGCACCAATGTGACCTAAAGCCATTTCTTTTGAAAGTTGTGTATGCGTAATACAACTACTGCCTTTTGTGAACATAACAAGAAACACTGATAATAGCATGTAAGCTTGTAGGCGAGTAACCTAGAAAGCGCTGAAAGAGTTTAAACAAATGAAAAGACCAAAGGAAATAAAATAAAATAATAAGGTTTCAGGCCACATTTGTGCGCAGTTAGGCTAAACTGAGTCAGGAGAACCTCCTGAGGATGGTAGAGATGAAAGATGTGACGTTCATATGCCTTCCATTTTATTTGAATGCCCATGCTGTGGGTCTACGGCCATTATAAATATTGCACTCTTTCATATTCTAAAGTCGGTCCCCGCACTGAAAGGGTTAAAGCTAGCAATGGCTGGATTAGTTCTAATGATGAATGCTAGAAATGTAAAGACCAATCAGACAAGTCCAACAATAACCACAGGGTAATTGTGGGTCACACGTTCACTCCCTCCTAATATATATGGTAATATCAGACGGGTTTTTTCTCAGGCGACGAAAAAATAACCAGCACAGTAGCTGCTTGTTAACCCTACATCTGTCCTTCATCGTTCTTTATTAAATCACTGAAAATTCAACGTCTGATGTAGCTATGCGCCATTGAAATAAATTCGGGATTTTATTAATTTTCGTAAAATGATAATGACGCACTTTTTTGATGTAAGAATAAATGTCAATGTTTAAATGATTGTGCCAACGGCATGTTGTCAGAATTATTGTCATTTTTAATATACATGATGGTGTAAATATCGATATGTTTATCAATATAAATATATTCTTTTTTCAAAGAAATTGTAATATTTACTGACGGTAATCCTGGAAATAATGTCGATGTCATTTTAATTGTTCTTCTGGGCGTAAAGGTATTATATATATTATAATGTCACCGCCTTTCTTATTGTTATTTTTATTATCGTAGACGTCAGATTCTGACGACTAAAGTTGATCCCCGCATTGTAAGGATAAAACTATTTATAACGACCGTAGACTCATAACATAGGTATTCAAATGAATCGGAAAGAGCTAACAAAGGCAATTATGATGAATTAAAATTAAAAATAAAACCCTTTGTTTGCGAGGTTTTTTACAAATTAATTCAGCGCTTAAACCCTTTAACCGCCGGTCCCGATTATATTCGTTTTTTACATTTTCTATTAGCACATTACATATCAGCTTTTAAACACGTTGAAGTTAAAACGTGACGTCAATCAGCAAGATTTATGAATCGTTGACCTTTATTTTGCAAAATCTGATTAATTTTCACTCACTTGAAGTTGTGGATCGCGTCAGCGAGACACTACTTCAAGTGGGTGGTAATTTTGATTGAATAATTTGGCGGTTAAAGGGCTAAGGGTTATTGAGGCAGAATGGTAAATGCTGTTTTCCTCGCAGTGTTTGTTGGATCAGTCTGAATGGCTAATGTGTATTTACTCACGGATTCAATGAAAGGGAATACATTCTCACACTTGAGTTTGTGGATTACGGGGGCGAGATATAACTAAGTGTGGATGGAATTCAGCGTTCAAATGGATTAATACCATAAAGTATTAATACAAACATCAAATAAATCATCACCAATGAATACAGAGATACATTTACCTAGGCAACTCGTCTGGTGTCTAATCAATTCTCGTCTCGTATCGTCTTAGAACAGGATTTATTATAAAGCTAGGGTGGTATTTTCATAGATCCAGAGGTTTTAATCTGTCTAGTACCTTGTGACACCTTTATATAATGTAGCTCTGGTCATTTTTGCGTGTTTAGATTTTCTCGAATTTGTGATTTTGGGATTTTTAACGAAGTCTACAATTCGCGAATTATCGATTTCGATGATAGGTAGCGCACAATATGATTTTTTTGCGAGATTATCAAATTCGTGAATTTGTCCTCCTCACAAAATTCGCGAAAATTAAAACCTCGCGAATATTGCCAGTTCTACAATATCTATATCAGGAGTTATCACTGTAGGCATTTTAGACATTTAACCCTTTCATCGCGAAGCGCGACTTTTGTCGTGTCAACTCGTTAAGCCCTCACGATGCATTGAAGCATCATTTTACATCCCTGAAAACACAATTTATTTATCTACAACTAAGGGTTTTAGAAGGGAAATTTCCATGAAACTGGTTTGCCAATACATGACAATTTTCTTAAATTTTTTAACCTCATCAAGTCATCTTCGTCCACTCAATTCGCGGCTTGTAGTGGATGAAGATGACAAAGGCTTGAAAAGGTTAAATTTGTTTTATCACCCAATTCAATCATTGTTAGTGTAAACGAGATGTGTGCTTAAACATGAAGATTTGTAAATGTTTGGTATCAAACTATGCAAATATAAGGAATTTTCAGCCACTTGAAGTTGTGGGTCGCTGTGGCGACACACAACTTCAAGTGGCTGAAAATTTAAATGATTTAATTTAGCGATTGAAGGATTAGCGGAGAAATGTATATTTCTCCGTGAGTTGGTTAACTGTGTTTTTATTTTGAAGGTTCTGATATTATTGTTTAGTGACGTTTGTATTTATAATTATTTTGAATGTAAATGAAATGAAATTATTGGGGTGTTTGGCCACATTTGTGCACATATAGGCTAAACTGGGCCAGGAGAACCTCCGAGGTTGGTGAGATGAATGAGTGAGATGACACTGCCCTCCAAACACAGGATTGGAAATTACAGCCCTTGTGGTTTGAGGCCGAGCGCTATGTATGTATACCTCCGTTGTGATATGTATCTATAAAGTTAACCATCATTGATACAATTTCGGGTAATTCTGTGCGTGCTGTGTTGTTTTTTAAAACACACTTTGAGCTAGCCTGATTGATTTCCGAGGTTTCGCGGACTGTTTTTATCAAATATCGGATATTTTGATCGGAAAAAACCACTATCCGTTGTTGTGACGAGTAATGTGATTAAGCTGCTCATTACCAAAAAACTACATTTGTGTGTGTTATTTTTTTGCGCAGCGCGCGCATTGCATTGTTGTCGATTTCGGAAAAAAAAATTCATTTCTAGGGATAAAACCATTTGAGTTCAATGTTTTTCTTGTTTTGCCGACCGCCCTCATTATGTTTTTTTTCATCTGAAACAGAAAAAACCCACAGTGGCCAAATGTCAGAAAACAACCACAGATGCCATCGGAGCTTCAACATTAGACACAACCTGATATATTTCGCCATATTTTTTTTCATCAAATCAGCCGTTTATTGGCAAACTAAGTCTAAAACAATTTATTGTAGAAAGCGACAGTAAAATGGCGGGGCAGAGTGTTTTAACTATTATATATCGCTGCAGAAAGCCAAGGATTTAAATCCATGTCTTGTATAATATGAGGTAAAACATACTTTATCACAATATTCCAAGACATTTCATCAAATAAAATTACAGTAAAATATAAACAGGAGTAGGAACTATAATTCTGCTTATGGCATCGTTGGGAAGGCGAGATGGGCTAATCTCAGCACAAGTTACCACATGAAGCCCGAGCCTTTAGGCGAGGGCTTGATGTGGTGACGAGCAGTATGTATTTTCTCGTACGAATATCTATTTGAAACGGCAAAATAAAACTGAGCAGAGAAGCGAAAATAAGAGATTTGCTGATCTCACCATACGTCTCGTAGGGAAAGCCAACAGTCAGAGTGCGAGAAAAGGGTAGCCTTTTTTTATCCTTCTTTATGCCTTTAATCTCTGGACACCATAGTGAGTTGAGGATTATTACTTCTGACAGCTTTACGTCCGGTGTAATATTATCCAACAAACACAAGATGTTGACCAGATCCTGGTTCATTGCTTGGCCAGCGTCGTAGACTGTGGCCCAACACTGGGTCACCCTTGTGTTCACTGGGCAGTTATGATAAATCTAGTTAGCAAACGCCCCCCTCCACAACGTGTTATGGGCTAGCAAGCATTCTATATCTGAACCGTAACATGGCGTTCCGCCGGCGGCACGCGATCGATTTGACCCCTATTAACGCCCTCAAAATACAATATAATTGGGTTCACCTAACTTAGTGACCATTTATGCATTCACTCAGTTGATTTTGAAACATTCCTTCAGTTATTTTTATATGAGAACATTTTTAAAACACCTCTCGAAAAATATTTACCCATTTGTGATGATGTGAGTATCTTACGTTTCAGATACATGCTGCGTTCTAGCCCGGAACATTGTGGAGGGTGAGATCCTTCTAACTACATAAATCATTCAATAACAAGATGGCTTTTTCTCTTGCGTGATCTTCTATCGTGTGTTTGCACACAGATTAACCCTACACCGTTTACCAATCAAAGCTGGTTGTCGGGCTCAAACTCAGCGCGACCTACGGTTATGCCTCCATTGCAACGACATCGGTGAAGAATACCACGATCTGTTTCGCTGCCCGTTATTCAGAGAAGAGCGTAAAAATATATAAATGTCAAATTCTGAAAAAGACCTTCAACTATTCAACTCGAACAATTATTCAAGTGAAACTATTAAAATAATGTACTGACGTTAAGCTTATTCGTGAAAGTGATTATCGCAAAGTGTTAAACTGTTCTTGACATTAGTAATAACAGGAAATCCATTGATTCTTGTATAAATCATTAAAAATGTAAATAGTATTATAATATGCACTGTATTGTATTATATGGCGCCGGCGCTTTCCTGGCTCTTCTGTCATGTTCCTCTCACAGGAGCAATCAGCAATAAATACTTGTTACTTGCTACTTGTTACAGCGCTGCAGTAGTTCTGTATAATCTGAACCATGGGTACCGAAGGATTTTTTCAAGTTTAAATCATCTTAGCTAGCTGTTGCTGCTTCATTTGAATACCTGTGTTATGGATCTACGGCCATTGTAAAGATTTTAATTAATTCATTGCGAGGATCCGTATTCTGACGTCTAAAGTCGATCCCGCGCTTCGAGGGTTAAATAAGGACTGATTGTATCTCCGTTAGAAGTATTATGGGATGGCCGGTATTGACGTCACCTGGTGTTAATTAGCCAGTCACTGACCCTCATCTCATTGTGACGTTATGACGAGCATGACCATCGGGTTGATATTTCTGTCTGATATCAGTGAGCGATACAATAGCAATAACATGATTTATGGTGAACATCCAACCATTTACATGGACAATTCATCTGTTCTCTTCTTTTAATCTATTCTCGTCTTTGTCAGATAGAAATTAATTAGAAAGCCAGGGTGACAATTCGATTGATCCAGAGTTCACAATATGTCTGGCCACTGGTGCATAGGCTGCTGTGTACAATGAATACATAATCAATCTCTGCAGGGTCAAAAAAAAACAATAAATTCAAAGTATATCCTTGACCAGACAGTGAGTCAGCCAGTCAAACACACCACTACATTATTTTTTTTGTCCGACCACTACATTCTAAGCCGGGAATGAAGAGTTATTGTTCATCAAGTACAGACCAATTATCATTGTGCAGGGCCTATGGTACTTTAAAACACACCACTACATTATTTTCTTTGTCCGACCACTACATTCTAAGCCGGGAATGGAGAGTTATTGTTCATCAAGTACAGACCAATTATCATTGTGCAGGGCCTATGGTACTTTAGAACACACCACTACATTATTTTCTTTGACCGATCACGACATTCTAAGCCGGGAATGGAGAGTTCTTGTGGACCACGCACAGACCAATTATCATGGTGCAGGGCCTATGGTACTTTAAAACACACCACTACATTATTTTCTTTGTCCGACCACTACATTCTAAGCCGGGAATGGAGAGTTATTGTTCATCAAGTACAGACCAATTATCATTGTGCAGGGCCTATGGTACTTTAAAACACACCACTGCATTATTTGCTTTGTCCGACCACTACATTCTAAGCCGGGAATGGAGAGTTATTGTTCATCAAGTACAGACCAATTATCATTGTACAGGGCCTATGGTACTTTAAAACACACCACTACAGTATTTTCTTTGACCGATCACGACATTCTAAGCCGGGAATGGAGAGTTCTTGTGGACCACGCACAGACCAATTATCATGGTGCAGGGCCTATGGTACTTTAAAACACACCACTACATTATTTTCTTTGTCCGACCACTACATTCTAAGCCGGGAATGGAGAGTTATTGTTCATCAAGTACAGACCAATTATCATTGTGCAGGGCCTATGGTACTTTAAAACACACCACTACATTATTTGCTTTGTCCGACCACTACATTCTAAGCCGGGAATGGAGAGTTATTGTTCATCAAGTACAGACCAATTATCATTGTACAGGGCCTATGGTACTTTAAAACACACCACTACAGTATTTTCTTTGACCGATCACGACATTCTAAGCCGGGAATGGAGAGTTCTTGTGGACCACGCACAGACCAATTATCATGGTAGGCCTTTGGTACTATAATCAGTCAGGTGTGACCGAGCTGTTGATTACGAAGGATCATCATTATCAGATGATTGTGTTTTAAGTCAGTGAAAATCTGCCTCTTTCTAAAAATGCTTAGCTTTTAAAAAGGATTCGGCCTTCGGCCTCAACCTTTTTCACAGCTAAGAATGTAGGGCTCCTCGTTCTTTATCCTATACATAATCAGTCAAGCGCGACCGAACTATTGATTATGAGGGATTTTTATCACGATAGGATGTGTTTTAAGTCAGTTAAAACCCTCGGAGCTCTACATTCTTAGCTGTGAAAAGGGCCGAGGCCGAAGGCTACTAAGAATGTAGAGCTCCTCGGACTTTAATTATCGTAATCCGGATCCTGGATTCGGACCGTCCTCAAAATTTAGCGGATTGTGTTTTGGCCCGAGTCACACCTCTGGAAAAACAAATCAAGGATCCGGATCGTTAAAAAAATAATGAATTGTTCATTGGCCCGAGACACACCTTTGACGAAAATTGTGTGTAAATCAGCTCATGACTTATTAAGTAATCCGACAGACAGACAGACAAACCAACAAACCAACAAACCAACCAACAAACCAACCAACCAACCAACCAACAAACCAGCAACGAATAAATCAATAAACCAACCGACCAATATACCTACCGACCAACAGACAATCAAGCAATCAAGCCATCAAGCAATCAATCAAGTAAGCACACAAACAAACAAACAAACAAACAAGCAAACAAACAAACAAACAAACAAACAAACAAAACAAACAAACAAACAAACAAACAAACAAACAAACAAACAAACAAGCAAACATAGTCATCATGTCGCAGGTAATCATACCAACTGTGAAGCGCCTATAAACCAGAAATGTATTCTGGAAAATAAGATAGTTGACCCTGTGCTGCCTCAACATTGGGCCACCGTCTACGGCGATGGTCCAGCATTAACTGGGAAACGATGACGCCACTCACCGACGCCAATGCGCAAGTCTGCAATGTCAGTACAAATAGCCTAAACATTAAAATGTCCTCAGCTCAGCCGTGCAGTGGTAAACACCTGTGCTAAGTATATTGGAACTGACAGTCGCATAATAACAACAGAGCTGTCGATAAGAATGCCAACAAAGCTGTCAGTAAAAAGCGGACCAAATATCGGCTCGCTGCGAGGTAGACGGGCCGACCCAAGCGGCTTACTTTGACGTTGGCGCTTATCTCGTAAGGAATCACTTTCAAAATCCCGGAGAAGCGAGTTGTTTGGTTCTTGGGGAGCTTTTACCACCTAATATAGAATGCATCATTTTGTTTGTTATGTCTGGATATTTTTCGGCAAACACAGGCTCTTGATCTATGTTGGGCTGATGTTGGCCCTGCATCGTAAATGATCTGCTATCAATAGACCAACATAGCGTCAACGCATCGGGTCTGGTGGGTGGGAAAGCTATCGCCGTCTGCCTATCAACTGTACATAGATTCTAAATGTTATCAAGTATACAAAACTGGCATATTCCCGACGGACCAATAAGTGTGATTATTATTCTACCCCCGACCAATCGAAGAGTCTGTCGAGGTCGGCCAATCACCGCCGTCAATCAGTTGTTATTTAAATTAGGGGGTGGACTACTAAACTTGCGCCTTCTCGACTGTATTATCTCTGTATATAATTACGAGTATGGCTCATGTTTGAACGCCACCTGTATCTAAATACTGTATTTTATCTGTATATAGTTACGAGTATGTCTCATGTGAGCACAACCTGTATCTAAGTACTGTATTTTATCTGTATATAATTATGAGTATGGCTCATGTGTAAACCACACATGGATCTAAATACTGTATCATCTTTGTATATAATTACGAGTATGGAACCCCACCCGGTATCTAAATACTGTATTTTATCTCTATATAATTACGAGTATGGCTCAGGTGTGAACCCCACCTGTATCTAAATACTGTATCATCTTTGTATATAATTACGAGTATGGAACCCCACCCGGTATCTAAATACTGTATTTTATCTGTATATAATTACGAGTATGGCTCAGGTGTGAACCTCACCTGTATCTAAATACTGTATTACTTGTGCATATAATTACGAGTATGGCTCATGTGTGAACCCCACCTGTATCTAATACTGTATTATTTCTGAATATAATTACGAGTATGGCTTATGTGTGAAAACCTACCTATATCTAATACCAAGGAGCTGACGAGAAGTGATTAGTTTTTCATGTGACCCTGATGTTATTAATCATCTGTACTTAGACATACTTACAGAAGATCAAAGTAACAGTCATTATTTTGTTTGGCCAGTGATCATTATTTGCTTCTTTCTGCCATACTCGCTGGTTTTATGTATTTCAACCTTTAAAGCCATGAATTGAATACATTTTCACCCATTTGAAGTTGTGTCTCGCTACCGCGACCCACCACCGCGACCCACAACTTCAAGTGGGTGAAAATTACTCATATTTGTTTATTTGATAACAAATTTTTGCAAATCATCCTGTTTTAAATCGTTCATTTCGTTCGCAATAAATGTAATTTGCTTGGTTAACCATTTAAATCCTAAATTTACCATTGTCATCTTCATCCACTACAAGCCGCGAATCGCTGCCGCAATTCTCGACTTATAGTGGATGAAGATGATTTTATGTAGTTTAAAAAGTAGAGAAAATTACCATGTATTGGTGAACAAGTTTCATTGCAATTTTCCTTATAAAATTCAGCTCTTGTAAAACTGAGTCTGTTATTAGGGTCGTAAAATGATGCTTTAATGCATCATGAGGGTTTAGCCATTTAAGCCCTCACGATGCATTAAAGCATCATTTTACATCCCTAAAAACACACTTAATTTTCCTACAAACTGGTTTACTAATGCGTAGTAATTTTCTTTTATTTTTAAACCACATCAAGTCATCTTCACTCACTACAATTCGAAAATTGCGGCAGCAATTCGTGGCTTGTAGTGGATGAAGATGACTATGGTGAATTCAGGATTGAAAGGGTTAAGGCGTTACTAATATGGATAAAAAGCGATTGTAGTTGTGTTTTGCAGTGAGAGGGTAATGGTATCTGAATTCAGGTGCAGGAGAAAGAGATCCGTTGTTTTTTTGCCAGTGATCATTATTTGCTTCTACCCCGTCGCTGGGTCTATGTATGTTAAGGTATCCGAGTAAAGGATTAGGAAAAGAAGTGAGTGGGTAATATGTGGGTAATATGATTTCGCTTCATTTGAATACCTTTCTTATGGGTCTACGGCCATTACAAATATTTTAATTCTTTTAGCGCGGGATTCTTTCAGTGTCACAATCTGACGTTTACAGATGTCAGATTGTGATGTCTATATAATCTATGTCCAGAAATGTCCAGAATTTGTGGTATAAATCAGTGCAATGAAGTTAAATCCAAGGGTGTTGTTTTCACCTAGATTAAAACACACTACTACATTAATTTCTTTGTCTGAACTCGACATTCTAAGTCGGGAATGGTGAGTTATTCTTCATCAAGTGCAGATCAATTAGCATGGTAGGCCTATGGTATTATAATCAGTCAGATGTGACCGAGCTGTTGATTATGAGGGATCCTCATTATGGTCAGATGTGTTTTAAGTCTGTTAAAACCCTCGGAGCTCTTAGCTGTTGAAAATGCCTCGGCCTTTTTCACAGCTAAGATAATAGAGCTCCTCGGGCTCTATCCTATGCATAGTCCCGTAGTGAATGATGTAATGTGGTGACGTCAAAGACTTTCTGAGAATTGCTCATGTGAAACATTTCTGTGAGCATATTATTATAACATAATAACTTTTATAGCACCTGTATATCTACAAATATTGAGATTCAATGGCGCCTAAAATATTTATGGTGTATATGCGACCATACAGGTAAAGGGTTTATCGTCTCTCGCACGCTAAGGGTTAGTGGACAAGGTTTGGCATCAGGACAGTCCAGCTGCAGAGGAAGGGGGGGGGGTATGTAGGAGGTCCGCTGGGTCCGCTGGGTCCGTGTGTGAAAAAATGTGCTGCCCGATACTTAATGACCTCACCACATAACTCAGGACAGATCCTGGAGGTGTAAATGGAACAGGCGTCCTTGAGGTGGTGGACGGGTGGAAATAACATATAAATCTGTCTCCTGGTTCAATACGCAATGCCGTGAAAGGTGGGAAGGTTCGAACTCGCTGGGATCGACTTTAGACGTCAGAATCTGACGATATTCTGACATTTAATGTCGATGCCCGCACCGAAAGAGTATATAATATATCAACGGATTTAAATAACATATAAATCTGTCACCTGGTTCAATACGTAATGGCGTGAAAGGTGGGGAGGTTTTAACCTGGGGGATTGACTTTAGACGTCAGAATCTGATGTCGATGCCCACACGGGAAGAGTAAAAGTATATAATATATCAATGGGTGTGAATAACATATAAATCAGTCATCTGGTTCAATACATAATAGCGTGAAAGGTTGGAAACCTTCAACCTCTACAGCACGGGGATCGACTTGAGACGTCTATTGACGTCAGATTCTGATGTCTATAGTCGATCCTCGCACTGAAAGAGTAAACATATATATAATGGCTGTCGACCCATAACATAGGTAATCAAATAAAACGGAAAGAGATAACTTTATGATTTATGATGATTTCATATTAAATAAAACCTTTGGTCTCCATGAAAATATTTTAGCGTTTTAAGGAATCACCAGCAGATTTAAAAAACACAGAAAAACATTAATAATTGACACCTACATTTATATTTTGTCAATCAGACCCCTTTTTTAAATTCTGAATTCGCTCCTGATGTGCCATCTCGACCAATCCGAAGCCTACGATATATCGTAACTTGTACGAGAATATGGCCCCTGTTAATTCTCACCTGGTCAGGGTATGGCGTCAGGCCTGTCTGCCTCAGAATGTAGACGTGACATTAAGTAAAAAGAGAACAATTCGTCCCCAATGAATGGTGGAGTGGCCAGACAGTAGCCAAACTCCAAGGCCACACGTGCTTATGTACAGATCACGCTTGGCCAAATATCAAGGACTGAAATAAATACAAATGCAGAACAATTTGTATGGAGTTATAATACAAACTGTAAAACTGAAACATGAATAATTTACATCTCTCATTTGTTCGAGCCACAATGAATAATAATTGATACGTTTTACAGTTTTAAAAGTTACACAATCCAATATGTATAAAATATCTTAGAATATATCGTCCTCTTGGGTATGATAATGTTGGTATGAACATATTTATTGGGGTTTCGAAATAGCATATGTGCCAATACAAAGGATCTCCTGATATGATAATGTTACATACTTTCATATGCAAAGGAAGCGATGTGTATGTACTCTCTCGGGCACTTTTTCACAAACAATGGGTGAATAGACTACGATAGAAACAAAGGTAATATTTCAGCGTGGGTTGAATGTCCAGTGTTTGTTGAGTGGACAATCTGCCTGGCTCTATGGACAATCTACTGGTCAGAAAGCCTGATGGACTGATCTACATGTAGCCGGGTGTGCGGATGGCGGACTGGAGTTATTACCGGTCTGGCCAACGGATCGACTCTTTAGCTCGATTAGTAACGCTCAGGCATCACGATGGCAGGGACGGTGGCTCGATCCCCGGGCAGGGCAGTTTTAACACTGTTACATACATTTCTCACATACACCTCAGGTAGGTCCCGGAAGTCCCTGGTCGTCACCACAACGTTTCCACATTAGATTCTTCTTCTTACTGCGAAATAAATAAATGGCTTGATACTGGTTTAATGGTGTGATAATGATTCAGTCATGGCTGGCATTGTGCCAGGTCTCAAAGTTTTTTCTCCTCCCGAGCGACACGTGTCATCTCGATATTAACCTTTTAAGCCCTCACGATACATTAAAGCATCATTTTACATCCCCGAAAACAGATTTATTTTCCTACAACCTACGGTTTTGAACAAAGATTTCTATGAAACTGGTTTACCAATACATGACAATTTTCTTTATTTTTTAAACCACAACAAATCATTTTTATCCACTACAAGTCGGGAATTGCGACAGCAATTCGTGGCTTGTAGTGGATGAAGATGATAAATTCAGGCTTGAAAGGGTTAAAGGGTCGTATACATCACCCCACAAAGAGCCAGATACAACTAACCCCTGAAGCGCCACGCTAGACAATTTAAAATGTTAGCCACTTTCCATTCGTTGCATGGAAATGTGTTGTACTATTTTACATTGAATTGTATTGCATTACAATACATTGCATTGCATTGTTTTGCCCTGTATTGCATAACATCGTTTTACATTGCATCGGATTATATTGTATCGCATAACATTGCTTTGCATTGCATTGCATTGCATTTCATTGCATTACATCGCGCTACAAGTATGATTTTCTACCCCCTTATTTAAATGACCACTGAATGACGGCGTTGATTGGCTGATGTTACATTGGTCGGGGGTAGAATACTAGATTTGGTCCCATATTTCAATCTGACCAATGCAGTACATAAAAGCATTACATTTAACTAGATTAGAACGCATTGCACTATACGGTAGTGGATTGCATTGCAATGGTCATTGCATCGCATTGCATTATACTGCATTACATTGCTTGGGTTCATTGCATTACATTGCATTATCATAATGCTCTATAACAATGGGACAAACACACATTGAGATACAGATCTTGGAATATACCATAATAGGATCTACAGAGATGCAAAAACTACCAGATCAAAATATCTATATTATATACTTTTGTAGCCATTGTGCATCTCTATATCAGTTACCATGGTCCCTTTATGTAGCTTTAAATCAGTCACCATGTTAACTATTAAGTAGCTCTATATCAGTTACTATGTTAACCATTGTGTAGCTTACTCAGTCACCATGACTACCATTGTGTAGCTATATATCAGTTAAATGTTCTCTATTGTGTAGCTCTATATCAGTTACCATGTTAACCATTATGTATCTCTATATCAGTTGTCATGCTAACCATTTTTTATCTATATTTGAGTTACTATGGTAACCTTTGTGTATGTCTATATGAGGTACCATGTTAATCAGTATAGCCATATATTATGTACCATGGTCCCTATATGTTCCTACCATTGTTAATCAGTATATAGCTTTATATCATTTACCATGATAACCATGTAGGTCTATATCAGTTATCATGCTAATCAATATTGAGCATTATATCAGTCACCATGGTCCCTTTAAGTAGCTTTATATCAGTTACCATGGTAACCATTATGTAGCTCTATATCAGTTACCATGGTAATGTGGCTTTGTATCAATTAGCCAGGTGACCATTATGTGAATCTATATGAGATAAAATGGTGACCATTATCACTATATTAAAATGACAGTCGTAAGCTATATCATGTATATTGGATCAGCAATGGTTAAAGATTTGATAAACATGTCTAATATATTCAAAGATATACAGCATATAAACTAACGTACATTAATGATTTACCCTCAGGGGGTTTTCTTGTACGCATAAAGCCCATATTGTGCTGAAATGTGGCATAAAACCTTATCCATTCATGTACATCTGTTGTGTTTAATTGAACTGGTAAGGTGGGTAAGCAAATACAACTGGGGGTAATTGATGTTATTTTTGAGGTAATAAATGTTATTCCTGGATATAAGCTAGCCCCATTGGCTGAAACAGGTTTCAGCCACAGATTGACCCCATACAAAATTGTGAAGGATTATATCTAAGTCTTGCCCTCAAATAATCAGGTCGAGAATAGTTTTTTTTAGAAGCGGTAGAATTTCAGTTCGAGATCGCATGCTCATCTCATTTTCCGAACAATCATTAAAAAGTTATGGACATTTTTCGGACCTGGGAGTTGTGATCGCTCTCAGTCACACGGGTACAGCAATCCACGGCCTAGGAGAGATACATAAAGTTCTACTCACCCTAGTTACTGACAGATCTCTGCAGAAAGACGCCTTTACTAGTCCTGAAACAGACAAAATACTGAATCAGGGAAATTGTATTAAAGGTTATCTATCACCCCTTATATGGTATGCATAATTATGTCCTTATATGGGGTGATTGGCTATCATGTGACCCTCTCAGAGGGTCACATGATAGCCAATCACCCCATATAAAGAAACACTTGTGCCCCATCGTGTGGCAACTTTGATTTATTTGTCACAAATTTATTCATATTATATAAGGGGTGATATGTCACCTTTAATTTATACGATGTGAACCTCCAGCGCATACATGGCTGGTGATTGTCTGATTGCATCACTGTATAATGGATCAAATAAACATAATGAGATATTGTATATATGAGATATTATTCCATTTGATCATCATTTATTTTCTCATTCCTCTCAGGCTGTGCCCGTTAACCCATTAAACGCTGATCAACACTATAGCCGGGTTCAATATTCTGTTATATTAGCTGGTCAAATCACAGTTGGGAATGAAATGTATGTTTGAAAATCAAGATTTGTAAATGTTTGGTCTCAAATTAAACACAGATGAGTAATTTTCCACCATTTGAAGTTGTGGGTCGCGGTAGCGAGACACAACTTCAAGTGGGTGAAAATTTATATACTATCACTTAGGGTGCGAAGAGATAGCCAGTCATGATATCACGTAGATTATGAATGATATGCCGGCTGTATCAGGACTTGAAATCTGCATGATTCAATTATGAATAATTACACAAAAATACTTCAGCAGATTACTGTAAGAACCACACTGTGTATATATGATATAAATAAATGATGTGATGTTTTGTCCTCATATTTTCTCAGCACAGTTATTCTGGACATCAATTAGAAATGAGCCACGTACTTAGCCCGGTGATGAAATAAACAAGCTGACAGTTTATGTTTGCAAATATCACAATTAATCAGATAATGCTGTGTAGTGTGGCTGTGCGGGAAATGAAAATGACTCACAACGCCGTTATTCTCGTCGTTTTTATGACTCAGATGGACGATCAGATGTGCAATGTACTTTGTATATATAAAAGCCCTGGTTCTCGTTTCACAAATAAAGACTGATGCATGACATATTCTTTGTGCTTACGTTATATTCTCCATGTCGGTGAAACAACTATTATTAACTTTCATAATATTAGTTTTGATGAAAGATGAAAATAGTAG
The DNA here is from genome assembly GCA_964017125.1 of Flabesymbios commensalis. Lineage (NCBI taxonomy): Eukaryota > Metazoa > Annelida > Polychaeta > Terebellida > Flabelligeridae > Flabesymbios > Flabesymbios commensalis. The sequence goes on along the minus strand of OZ024914.1, from coordinate 7,086,995 downwards.
TTTCGCCGACAGTGATATTCTTATTTTTCACATCAAATCTAGCCAGATTGAATTTTTAATTTGAGGGAATATGTTTAATTGTTGTATTTTCTCACAAACTAAATTAATTTAGCGCAAAAAATTATTGTGTTGCATACAAGTGGTTGTACTCGCACAACAGCAACAAGATAAGATACATTACTTTAGGGTTATGGCGGCATCCTGCACATGTCTCATCAGGGTTCCGATGAGGAATGCTAGATATACGTGCTGAAGTCTAAAGATCAATAAGACAAGTCTAACAATAAACACAGGTTAATTGTGGGTCACACGTTCACTCGCATCTAATATATATGGTAATAAAAGACGGGTTTTCAGGCGACGTGACAAACAAAATATAATACAAATACCCGGCAACTGCTTTGTTTGTTTGTTCCCACATCTCTCTTTTTCTAGATCAGTAGCTACGATCGTTCAAAAGTGAAAACATGATATAAGTGTACAACCTACACAATTACCATTAATTAATACTATATCAATCAATCATAATGTATAACATTTCACTGTAAAGCACGTTATACTGTGAAACAGTGATATAACTGTGAAAGAGGGTTACAACTGTGAAGCAGTCAGTTGCTACTGTGAAACAGTTCTACAACTGTGAAACAGACAGTTGCTACTCCGAAACAGTGCTACAACTGTGAAACAGATATACAACTGTGAAACAGATCTACAACTGTGAAACAGATATACAGCTGTGAAACAGACATACAACTGTGAAACAGAGCTACAACTGTGAAACCGGATCACATTTATGACTTATAAGGCCAACGTTTGTTTAGTCAAATCAGACCATAATGACAACGGTTTACATGTGTGATTTGTCTGATTAAAGATAAGATAATACAAAAATTACTGAAGTCTGTCTTCACACTGTTATTATCACACATCGCTCCATCACCGCTTGTGTTTATGTTAACCCGTTCAGTGCGGGGACCGTCTTTAGACGTCACAATCTGATGTCTGTAGACGTCAGATTCTGACGTCTAATGTCGATCTCCCACTGAAAGAATTAAAATAATTATCAGGGACGTAGTCCCATAACAAATATTCAAATGAAGCCGAAAGAGCTAGATAAAACTTCAAAGTAAAAGAAAACAATTTGGTCATCATGATTTATGTAAACAGATTTCAGTGTTGTAAGGGTCAATATAATTATTATATATTGAGCCTTTATTATGACATACCGTGTTTTCTTATCACTCTTTTTGATGTATTAATCAAATAATACCATGCTGCGCTAGTTTATTATGCTATGGAGCAGTACTTTTGATGACTGATGCGGCCCTCGTGCGAGATGACAATCAGTTTGTCAATAACCTGCGGTGTTCATGATTAAATACATGACGACTTTTAAAATACATAATTCGATGTAGAGTAGGCGCAAACGATTCACCAACTTGTGACAACCTCCATTATACCATGTGCTGTTGAAAAACAAAAGGCAGTATCTGTTAGCAAATAATATTTTTTGGCTTTGTAGAGCCCACCTTTTTTTGAGGCTGGCCCAAGATTGAAATAGCATTGGGTGAATGCCTAATTTTTGCTGGAGTAACAATGACAGCAGATTCTGACGTCTAATGTCGATCCCCCACTGAAAGAATTAAAATAATTATCATGGACGTAGATCCATAACATAGGTATTCAAATGAAGCAGAGAGACATGCATGATCATTCTAAATTGAAAATAAACAATTTGTTCATCATGATTTATGTAACAAAATGTCGGCGTTGTAACGTTTAAATACGACATAATTGCCCCTGATTGGTCAATTTAGGTCCACGCCATGTCTCCTCAACAAACAAGTGACGCTAACCTGGTAATCGATTAATGTTGGCCCATTGTCTGCGACGCTGACCCAACATTAAACCAACACTGGTTCAACCTATTTTCCAAGTCTGTCACTGGCTGGCTCTAAATCAGACATTTATTCCACCTCCATTGATCCCGTTATTTTCAGGTCATTATCCTGTCACGTCATATAACATTTATAATTATTATCCTGTCACGTCATATAACATTTATAATTATTATCCTGTCACGTCATATAACATTTATAATTATTATCCTGTCACGTCATATAACATTTATAATTATTATCCTGTCACGTCATATAACATTTATAATTATTATCCTGTCACGTCATATAACATTTATAATTATTATCCTGTCACGTCATATAACATTTATAATTATTATCCTGTCACGTCATATAACATTTATAATTATTATCCTGTCACGTCATATAACATTTATAATTATTATCCTGTCACGTCATATAACGTTTAGAATTATTATCCTGTCACGTCATATAACATTTATAATTATTATCCTGTCACGTCATATAACATTTATAATTATTATCCTGTCCCGTCATATAACATTTATAATTATTATCCTGTCACGACATATAACATTTATAATTATTATCCTGTCACGTCATATAGCATTTATAATTATTATCCTGTCACGTCATATAACATTTATAATTATTATCCAGTCACGTCATATAACATTTATAATTATTATCCTGTCACGTCATATAACATTTATAATTATTATCCTGTCACGTCATATAACATTTATAATTATTATCCTGTCACGTCATATAACATTTATAATTATTATCCTGTCACGTCATATAACATTTATAATTATTATCCTGTCACGTCATATAACATTTATAATTATTATCCTGTCACGTCATATAACATTTATAATTATTATCCTGTCACGTCATATAACATTTATAATTATTATCTTTATCATCTGTCAAGACTGTCCGCACACTCACTGTTGCCTAGTGACGACTTACGTGAAACGTCATTCAACAGGAAATAACCGAAGCACACCCCAGAGTTATATAACAATCAAATAACGTGACGTAGATTGTGAGGAAAATAGTTCCTACGATGATGTATTATAAAGATTTTTTCACTTGTCACTGGGGATCTGCGTCTTACTTATCAGATTAGTCTTATTTTGGAAGGGTTCCATGCATGACAGGAATATCAACGAGTAGTATGCCAATGCGTTGAGGGACTTAATAACATGACAAGCAACATAGTTCCTACGATGATTATATAAAGATTTGTTTACTCGTCGCTGTGGATTGGTTACTTATCAGGTTAGTCATATTTTTATAAGCGTTACATACATGACGGGAATATCAACGTTATTATTTTTATGCGTTGAGAGACTTAATCAAGGGTCGTTTTTTGTATTTGTTGTATGGGGGATGCATATAAATTACTTCATTCCCTTTTGTTGGTAATTATCGTTGCTGGCTACCTGAGAAGCGTAATGCAATAAAATGCATCTCTTACAGGAAAACCCTGAAAAAATTAAATGAACATGTGGCAGTTAAAACACGGCAAGCGAGGCTACAACTGTGAAGTAGAGATACAATTGTGAAACAGAGCTACAACCGCAAAATAAAGCTACGACTGTAAAGCAGAGATAGAACTGTGTAGCTGAGATACAGCTGTGAGACATAGCTAAAATTGTATGTCAGAAATACAACTGTGAAACAGTGATATAACTATGAAACAGAGCTACAACTGTGAAACAGAGACTCGCTACTGTGAAACAGTTCTACAACTTTGAAACAGAGAGTTGCCACTCTGGAACTGTGCAAAACTATGAAACAGATATACAACTGTGAAACAGAGCTACAACTGTGAAACAGATAGATAACTGTGAAACAGAGCTACAACTGTGAGACATCGAGCTGCTATAGTGACACACTGCTACAACTGTTAAAAAGTGCTACAACTGTGAGACATAGAGTTGCTACTGCGAAGCAGTGCTACAACTGTGAAAGAGAGCTACAACTGTGAAACAGTGCTACAATTGTGAAAAGATCTACAACTGTGAAACAGAGCTACAACTGTGAAACAGTGCTACAATTGTGAAAGAGAGCTACGACTGTGAAACAGTGCCACATCTGTGAAAGAGAGCTACAACTGTGAAACAGAGCTACAACCGTGAAACAAAACTACAACTGTGAAACAGAACTACAATTGCAAAATAAAGCTATGAAATAAAGCTGTGTACCAGAGCTACACCTGTGATACAGGACTGCAGTTGTTGAACAAAGCTGAAAAATTGTAAAACAGACAGCTACAATTTTGTAGCATCTACAGCTACGAAATTGGAAAGACTTCTGGTGAAGATAAACTCTTTAACCGATACCTTTTTCAAAGCTAAGAATGTAGATCTCCGAGGGGTTTAACTGACTTAAGACACATCCGACCATAATGAAAATCCTCAACATTACGGTCGCGCCTGACTGGTCATAGTAGCATAGGCCTACCATTATAATTGATCTGTATACTTGATTCACAATAATTCTCCATTCCCGGCTTAAAATGTCGTGGTCGGACAAAGAAAATAATGTCATGGTGTTTTCTAATATATGATTGTTACTCGCGCTTTGATTGGTAAGTTTCACTCTAGTGTTTTCTGTTGCGATTTGAAACGCACAATCAGTGGCACGGCCTTCTGTCAGCGACACAGTCAGCTTTAAAGGTTTCCCACTGAATTAATCCGGGATTACGGCTCGAACCCGTGATTCCGCTAGGATTATTTGTGACCAGAATCCCTCCAGGTTTGGTTTACATATATTGATTAGGCTTTCCCTATCAACAGCACGTGCAGGAACTAAGACTTTTGGCGATAGAACCTGAGCTGCTATACTACATATGGTGGTCTGCTAAGTGCCACATGCACATATCTGCGCCAATGAATCAAGTGATAAATATGATGGCGCACTACAATAGTTTTTTTCTTTTGTTTTTATAATGTTTTCTTACTGTCAGTCGAGCTCTAAAATTATCAGAAAAACAATTATCTGTTATATATTGAGCCTTTATTATAACATACGGTGATTTCTTATCACTCTTTTTGATGTATCAATCAGATAATACCATGCTGCGCTAGTTTATTACGATATGGAGCAGTACTTTTGATGACTGATGCGGCCCTCGTGCGAGATGACAATCAGTATGTCAGTAACCTGCGGTGTTCATGATTAAATAAAAGATGACTTATAAACATCCCCCACTGTATAATGCGATGTAGAGATTCATCAAATTTCGAAAACTTCGACCGTGCTGCCGTACAAAACCAAAAGGCAGTAACTGTAAGCAGACACCATTTTTTGGTTTTGTAGAGCACCATCCCAGCAAATACGAGGCATTCACCCAATGCTATTTCAATGTTGGCCCACCGTCTTTGCCACTGGCCCAACATTAAAATAGCATTGGGTGAATGCCGAGTGTTTGCTGGGATAACAACGACGATAGTAACTGTATGAATACCCCTACCAACGCGTTTTTGACGTGGGGCATCTGTCTTACTAGAGAAAAGCGGAAAAGTTTAGCTCTCATCAAAGAATTATCAAATAATTTATCAAATATGGCGCACATTCTGTGAAACTCATTGTCCTCGACCTCCTTTGTTTTCACCGAGCTGGCTAATACAATGAAGTATGGGGGGAGGGTTTCTATATACCCTTGTTTTCACCGAGTAACGTCACTGCGTTTCACAGAATAAATAAATAATTTAGGAAATATTATGAGTAAGCTATGGGCCGGCTTAGCGAGACACAGCTTCAAGTGGAGGCGAATTGTAATCAATGATCCTTAAAGGTTAAAATCGGATAAAAATATATGCGTACCCTCAAACTGCTACATCACTAAATCACAACATCAGATATTACTATGCTTCTTTTTTTTGTCAATTAGAAGCAACATTAGAGATTCCATTGTTTTCTATCAACAATCTCAAAATTTTGACAAGCAATTTCTTTTTAGATGTATGTAGATATAAAATGATCTAATGCGAGTTTGTTATGAGCTGATATATAATTGAGAGTGCTGAGTGTGAAAAAAAAAATCTTTTTAAAGCATCATCATGAGATTATGTTACGTATTTTTTTTATGTTTTTTCGGCATTAGTAGCCGGAAAAAACAGTGGGTGGCAATTGAAAAAAAAATATATATATATCACCTAAAATGGCTAATAAGCTTTATAATTAATTATTCACATTTTATGCTTTCATTTATATCCTAGATTAATCCTTGACCATAAAAATGTAAAGTTAAAAGGTATATGTGCAGGTTTATAGTCTGATATCATGTATTTCATCCGACTTTTACATTTTTATCCCCTGGTCACTGAACCTGTTCATTCGTGTGCCATCTCAACTCCATGGAGAGCATACAGTCCTGCAGCCATTTCGGCGCATTGAACTTATCATACACATTGCTATCTCTGTCCTACCAGGTATTCATTTTCACCTGAGTCAAGTGAAGCATTTGAGGGTTAAGTGCCTTGCCCAACGACACAACATCTTAACAATGTCCCAATATTGAGAGAAGAGAAACATGATGTTTCTCTGAAAATCCTGCACCAAGCGGGATTCGAAAACGCACGGCAGGCAGCGACATTGACAGAGCTCCGCGCTCTAACCATTGCGCCATGTCTTTCTCTGTAGGAAATAGACGGAAATGGAGACCATTTAAAAGTGTCTATGACAATTAGTTATTGAAGAAATCTTGTTTTTGGGCAATGCCTGCCTAATTTGCATAATCAGCAATAAAACAGCAACTTCCGGCAATGGAAACCGCAGTTTTCTGTGTTCATGGGCATAGATGGTTCTTAAATAAATGGTTTCCGTGTGGTAACCAAAAGTACCCCCCCCCCCACTGTGAATTTTTTCATTTTGCCATCGGACTACCAGTTAAAATGGCTAATGTGTTTTTACTCACAGTTTAAATAAACATTTAGGTGGGATTAATTTTTCCTACTTGATATTGTGGATTGTTGAAGCGGGACATAACGTGTGTGAAAATGAGCGTCCAAAGGTTCTAGTGCCATGAGGAAATAATAAAAACGTAAAACAAATCCCCACGACTAAATACATCCATTTACATGTACAACCGATTTCTAATTATTTTTCGTCTTTGTTGAAAAATATTAATTATAAAGCTAGGGTGACATTTCTATTGATTTAGACTTTTCAATCTGTCTGGCACTTAGTGTCACCTTCATATCTATATTAACCCGTACCCTGCTAAGCTAATTTATTCTATTTTTCACCCCCTTAAAGTTGTGTCTCGCTACCGCGACCCACAACTTCAAGTGGTTGAAAATTACTCATATTAGTTTATTTGAGATCTGAGTAGCAAATTTTGATGTTTAAGCACACATTTTGGTCCAACATCAGTTATTAGATCGACAAATAAAACAAATTAAAAACGACAATAGTCGTGATTAGAAGGATAATAGGTAACCTTTGCAGCGCTGAATCATTTTTGTAAAAGCCATTGAGTCCTAAGTTTTTTTCAATTTGAAATCATCATAAATTTATTTTATTTGAATACCTATGCTATGTATCTACGGACAGTACATGTTTTAATTCTGTTAGCGCGGGGATCGTATTTAGACGTCAGATTCTGACGTCTAATTCTGACGTCAGATTCTGACGTTTCACCACACATAATACCACTCCCATAGACTTACATGTATTATGGCCCATACGCTTAGGCCTCCCAGCATTTTTTAAATGAAAATATAAGTATAAACCTATATATTTTTTTAATCGTTTATCAATATAAAAAATAAAAAAGGTGCTTACACGTCTGGCTTTTTTCTATTTTCACATGGAAATATTATTATATATAAATATTTTTAATCCCAGCATTTTTAGGTCCTTATCTACTCTCTGAGAGTTGCCAATACACGGAAACTATCGAATGCAGCATATGCCTTGTTACTACCAGCGAAGAGTCTACATTTTATATCAATCTTTTCTCGATTTCGATGCTTTTGAAGCAAGAAATATCCACCCAATCTAAATGAATTGGTAACAAAATGATATCAATTTAATATTTAGACCCAAGCCTGCTGTAAATCGCAACATTTTTTAAAAAAGATCGCAACTCTCTCACTTGTTAATGATATGCGCGTATGAATTTCTGTGGTGAGACCTTGTATAAATGTTGTAGCGCCCAATCGATGCTCCATCGATGCCGGCCTAATGTTGGTGTACCTTCTGCGCCGCTGGCCCAGCATTAAAACGACGTTGATTCAGCGTCTGGTGTTTGCTTGGATAGATGATATCTGTATCCAGGTGAAACTAAAATTCCCCTCAGAAACTTAATATATAAAACATATATTTAACCTTTTCTTTCTATACGCGCCAAGTTATCTGATCTAATTTTCACCCACTTGAAGTTGTGTCTCGCTACCGCGATCCACAACTTCAAGTGGGTGATAATTATTTATGTTTGTTTAATTGGAGATCAACCATTTGCATTTTTTTAAACATTTATTTAGTCCCCATTACAGGTGATTTAATCGGCTAATTATATAACAGATTCTCACACTCTGCGCAGGGATTTTCACTATGAGACGTATATCGGTATCGGCCCACATCGCGCTCTAGCTGTACTTTGAAATGCAATCTATGGTAGTTATGTCATGTGTGACTTGATTGTGTGAGAAAATACAAGCGTTGTTCATTTTTCGTGCGATATGGGACAATACAGCACATGTCAAATGAATAAGGTGTTCGCCTATAGGCCCACACCTTATTCATTTGACGAATGCTGTATTTCCAATATCGCACTCAAATGAACACCGTTTGCATATCTCAGTGGTAATTAGCGCTTAAGGGATGATTAAATTAAATAATATCATGTCATTTTGTTAATTTGATTCATTATAGAGTGCTATAATAACCCATGTTTGATGTTTAAACACTGATTTAATTCCCAATAACCCTGATTGAATCCGCCAATAAACTGAAATAAAACTGTTATGGTCGCGCTTAGCGCTTAAAGGGTCATAGCAGAGAGAATCCAGGGATGAAAGTGTCAGTTTACAAGGTGACATTCCTGAGCTGGGTACTACGTCATCATTAGTTACGCACATCACCAGACCTAGCCCCAGCGGCTGAAACATGTTTCAGCCACAGATTGATCGCGTACAAAATCGTGGGACATTTCTTTGGACTGTCATATCTCAAAATATCGGGCAATAATCAGGTCAAAAATAGATTTTTTTAAATCAGTAACATTTTAGTTCCATGCCAGCATGCTCAGCTCAGAGATCGCACAGTCATTATAAAGTTATGGATATATTTTTAGACCTTGGGGTCGAGACCGCTCTCGGTCACCGTCATGTTGATTTTTTCGGGTATAGCAAATATATAAATCCACGGCCTCGGAGAACGCGCCACGGCAAACCCAGACCATAATATCATGCCACACTAACCATGTGTGGCTACTGACCCTTTACACACCAGAATCAGCATCAACCCTTACAGCGCTGGAATATATCTGTATAAACGACGGAGACCAACATTTTCTTTTTCAATTTGAAATTATTAAAATGTCTTAGTTAGCTCTTTCCGATTTATTTTAGAAGAAAAGTCAGCATTCTGAATACGAGTTGATGATTAAAATGTATTGAGCAAGGGCCAAGTTTCTTATAGCGAGTTTTATACACCAAGGTGCACTTAACATAGATATAAAATAATGTAAAATGTAAATAATCATGCTAATTTTATTCTAAATGTAAATTAGTACGACGTCGATAAATGTCAACCTTTAAATCGTCAAATTAAATAATTACTTTCACCCACTTTTAATTATAAGTACAGTAATTAGTCTATTTCGTTTATTACATACAAAATGAGAGTCATTGAGGAAAGAAATCGGAAATATGACCAGCGTAATTAGTCTTTATCATATATCATAAAGGTTGATTAATTAATTACTTTAAATATCTTTGATATTTCAATGCAGTGACAGACTGTATTAATATTTTTTAAACCCGATCTGAATATAACATGGATAACATGGGTAAATTTTACTTAGAAAGGTTATAAATGGTTTAGTCAGCCCTAACTGTTATTTTGAGAATAATTATCTAATTCGTTTACCCGATTCAGTGCGGGAACCGACTTCAGAAGTAGAAATCTTACGTCTGTAGACGTCAGATTCCTACGCCCACGGTCTATCTCTGCACTGAAGGAGTATAATAAATAAAATGAATCGGGTTTTAGGCCACCTTTGTGCACATATAGGCTAAACTGGGCCAGGAGAACCTCCTGAGGATGGTGAGATGAATGAAGGAGTAAAATATATTTATAATGGCCGTAGACCCATAACATAGGTATTTAAATGAAGCAGAAGCAGTTATATAAAACATCCACGATATTTCAAATTAAAAAAAACTCCCTGGTCTTCATGGTTTATACAAAAATATTTCAGTACTACAAGAGCTATATGGTTATATTTTCTTTCTCAGTGCGGAGATCCACGGTTTCATAAATGTCACAGAAAGATTTACAGACAAAAAAGGTTGTGTAGTTTTTATGAGAAACAAACATTTATTTATTCTGTGATCCTGACAGATATATCCTGCGCGTTTTATGGCTGTTTGATGACATTTACGCTGGTGATTTGAGGATTATCGCTGCTTTTCCAGACTGCTTTACGGCCGTTAACCCTTTCAAGCCTGAATTTACCATTGTCATCTTCATCCACTACACGCCGCGAATTGCTGTCGCAATTCTCGACTTGTAGTGGATGAAGATGATATGATGTGGTTTAAAAATTAAAGAAAATTTGCTCTGAATTGGTAAACCAGTTTCAGGGAAATTATCATTATAAAACCCTTAGTTGTTGAAAAGTTAAGTCTGTTTGCAGGGATGTAAAATGATGCTTTAATGCATCGTAAGGGCTAAAAGGGTAAAAACAATAGACGCTGTTAAACATTTAATGAATGCACTGATTTTTGTCCTCCTAGCATGCTCCTCATAAGGCGTTGACTCAAAGTTGGCTTAGTGTTGGCTGAGCGTCTGGCCCAGCATCACCCCGTCATTGGCCCAAAGCATCCTCCTTCATAATATTCACCAGGTTTTTTAACGATTGTATTCCGTATAATCCTCATCAACCCTTTAACCGCCAAATTATTCAATCTGAATTTTCACCCACTTGAAGTTGTGTCTCGCTGACGCGATCCACAACTTCAAGTGAGTGAAAATTGTTTAGATTTGACAAAATGGAGGTCAACTGTGTTCAAATATTGCTGATTTATGTCACATTTTATCTTTAACGTGTTTAAAAGGTGGTGCTTAATGTGCTAATAAAAAATAAAAACCCGAATATATGCGGCATCGGCGGTTAAAGGGTTAATGATATATGTTACACTTATACGTGGTGCCGGGATAGCTGATTGGTAGCGTGTGAGACTCAGAGCCCGGGGATTGCAGGTTCACATCCCACTGAGGTCGATATCTTGTCCCCGAGCATCCTCCACTACGAGGCGTTGACCCAATGCCGGTTTAGTGCTGGTCCAATGTCAGTGCTGAATGTTACCGATATAACTCGGTATTATCCACCTCAATGCTATAGACTCACTGTGTATGTATAGGATAAAGCCCGAGGAACTCTACATTCTTTTCTGTGAAAAAAACCGAGGCCGGAGGCCGAAGCATTTTCTACAGCTGAGAATGTAGAGCTCCGAGGGTTTTACCTGACTTAAAACACATCCGATCATAATCAAGATCACTCATTATCAACATCTCGGTCACACCTGACTGATTATAGCACCATAGGTCTACCATGATAATTGATCTGTATTTGATAAACAATGAATAATCATTGAGATTTAATTTACGTATTGGGGAGATCATCGTACCAGCTTCACTAGGTGTAAATTGCCATTTTTTACCGCTTTATTCGGTTTAATCTTCAATGATATATTTTTACACTCTCAGACGGATATTAGCAGGGCGAACCAAACACGAGACGTTGGGCCTATGTTGATTCAATGTTGGGCCAACGTCGTAAACGGTGGCCCAACATTGAATCAACACAGGTCTAACGTCTAGTGAGCAATGACAATCATCACAGTGCCAACACATTTCGAAGACGAGGTCGGTGGTCAGTACGTAATGTAATGTAGTTCAAAGACAATCAGCAGTATCTGCTTGTTTTACAAGTGAGCACTTACAGTTGCTAGCTTTTGCGGTTCATTGTAAATTGTGGGGAGGAAATCAGTCTCACTAATTTTACAGTTGATAAACACTTAAAGTAGATGATATAATTTGACCGCAGACATACATGCAATAGTAATGTCCTTAATATTACAAACAATAGAAACAAACCTAATCAAGATAATGATAGTAATGTATTTAAAAATTCAGCAAGATCAGATTTGGGTCTTTGTCTTTTGCTTGCTCATTGCTAATTGTATTGAGAATACCACCTTCACTAATTTTAAATTTGATTCACACCTAATTTGGATGATATAATTTATCACTGAAAAAAACAAATATTACACAATATTATTATCATCAGTGTTAGAAAAATAGAAAAGATGACATTGCAATAATAATAATAATATTCATAATATTAGAAAAAAATAGAATAGAATATACCTAGTAAATATAAGGAAGATGATGAAAATTGGATCAGATCAGATATGCATTGTTGTCGTTTGTTAGCTAATTGAATAACATAATAACCATCATAAGTAGGCTAGTCCTTAGTGTTAGGCCCACTACATGTGTTAGACGGACAATATTTGTGTGGTGGGCAGACACCAAGGAGCTTACGTTGACGTAGGCGTCAAGAGCTTAATACTACTCACTTCACAGAGAAACAGAAGGATTAACTCACGGAAAAAAGGTGTTTATTCTGGTGGAGATTTTGGCATCTAGCATAAAATGAATCATTTGTTAGCCTAATTATGTGCTGGTCTTTTTTTTCTGTCAAGCTATAGTCTGTGCTCATACAATTTTAATATCGCATTGTGCATATAATTAGCCACAACGCCGCAAACACAAGAATCAATGCTGTTTTGACGTTGGCCTACTGTTTGCGATTTTGGCCAATCCTTAAAGCAGAATTGGGTGTATATCTGGCTGGAAATTGTTAAATAACATTTATATTGTTTTCTGATATGGCATAGGAGTGATTTAACAGATATAATGCTTTAATTAAATCAAGCTAAGTCTTTCATAGAATGTGATGGCTTATGTCCTGCCCAAAAAAATCATTTCCCAAGTTACATGTATGATACTAATGCCCGGAATATCTGTAAATATTTGATTTTTAATTCGGCAAAAATAGAAGTAGCCTTGAAATTACGGTATGATTAGGCCTACTCTTGTAGGTCTGTAATTAATTGACCTTGACCTTAGCATACATATCAATGAAATTATATCAATGGATACCATATTTTGTTTTGGATATTTCAGTTGGCTGTGGATTTGTAAGCTGGATGTACTGGGTTTAAGCCCGACCGAACCGGGTGAAGGTTATGTTTCGTAAGAGTATGCATTGATGTTAGCCGGGGCCATGGATTGATGTATTTGCTTTACCCCGAAAATTCAACATGGCGGTGACTGAGAGCGATCTCGACCCCAATGTCCGAAAAATGTTCATAACTTTTTAATGACTGTGTGACCTTTGAGCTGAGCAAGCGGGCATGAAACTGAAATGTTACTGATTTAAAAAAACAAATTTCGACCTGATTAATCCGCGATATATTCAGATATGACAGTCCAAAGAAATGTCCCACGATTTTGTACTCGGTTATTCTGTGGCTGAAACTTGTTTAAGCCACTGGGGCTACATTGATTTATGCACTGCTCTGTGTAATAGGCCTAATTTGCTCCATACAATAAAACAATATTAACCCTTTCAGTTCAGAAACCGACTTTAAACGTCAGAATATGACGTCTCTAGACATCAGATGCTGACGTCTAATGTCGATCTTCGCACTGAAAGAGTATTTTTTATAGTGGCCGGAGACACATAGGTATTCAAATGAAGCGGAAAGCGCTTAATGAGACATTTTTATGATGATTTCAAATAAATAAATAAATATCCTGGTTCACATGAAAACTTTTCAACTTTTTTTTATTTTTATGATGATTTCAAATAGCAATTGTTTTCCTGGTTTCTATAAGAAGTATTCAACGTTTTAACCCTTTCAATCCTGAATTTACCATTGTCATCTCCATCCACTACAAGCCGCGAATTGCTGCCGCAATTAGCGACTTGTAGTGGATGCAGATGACTGGAAGTGGTTTAAAAATTAAGGAAAATCGCCATGTTTTGGTCAACCAGTTTCATGGAAATTTTCGTTCTAAAACCCTTAGTTGCAGGAAAATTAAGTCTGTTTTCAATGATATAAAATGATGCTTTAATGCATCGTGGGGGCTTAATGGGCTAAGCGTTGTAACAGTACCGTAGGACTGGATGGGTCTTCCCGCCAGTTTTGTGCATATACAGATTAAACTGTGTCAGAGAACCTCCTGAGATGTACATGTATCAGATGACACTGCCCTCCAGGCACAGGATCCTAAATTGGATCCCTGGTAGTGTTCACCCTATCAGTGCGACATAATCCTAGCTGCAGGCCACTGGCACCCGTAGCGCTGCTAATGAGAAGCTATTTAGTTGCGAGATGATAAGGTTCAGCCTGGTATTGTATAGATATATACTGACTGTTCTGTGAAACGCAGTGACGTCACTCGGTAAAAACAAGGTCATATAACACCCCCTCCCCCATGCTTTCTTCTGTGAAACGCAGTGACGTCACTCGGTAAAAACAAGGTCATATAGCACCCCCTCCTCCATGCTTCCTTCTGTGAAACGCAGTGACGTCACTCGGTGAAAATAAGGTTATATAACACCCCTCCCCCATACTTCCTTCTGTAAAACGCAGTGACGTCACTCGGTGAAAACAAGGTTATATAACACCCCCTCCCGCATACTTCCTTCTGTGAAACGCGGTGACGCCACTCGGTGAAAATAAGGTTATATAACACCCCTCCCCCATACTTCCTTCTGTAAAACGCAGTGACGTCACTCGGTGAAAACAAGGTTATATAACACCCCCTCCCGCATACTTCCTTCTGTGAAACGCGGTGACGCCACTCGGTAAAAACAAGGTTATATAAGTACCCTCCCCCATACTTTATTGTATTAGCCAGCTCGGTGAAAACAAAGGAGGTCGAGGTCATTGAGTTTCACAGAATACTAATATCAGGCTGAGCAGCACCATATCGTAACAAGAATAGCTCCCCATAAGCAGCGCTTCTGATGCCAGTGCTGCAGGCTGTACTGTTATGTAAATAATGGTAATTTCGGCTGATGAGTATGTGACATGCCACCTGTGAGGAATTGCGAGAAGGGATGAAATGCATACGGCATCGTTGGAAAGACGAGATGGGCTCATCTCACTACATCAAGCCCGAGCCTTTAGGCGAGGGCTTGATGTATTAAGATGAGATCAGTCCATCTCGCCGTACCCCCTGTATGGAATCACCAGAAGAGATTAGCTTATAATATATACTAATGTGGTAGATTATATGCATACAGCATCGTTGGGAAGGCGAGATGTGCTCATCTCACTAGTGAACTGTGCTGAGATCAGTCCATTTCGCCGTACCCCCTGTATAGAATCACCAGAAGAGATTAGCTTATAATATATACTAATATGGTAGATTATATGCATACGGCATCGTTGTGAAGGCGAGATGGGCTCATCTCAGCACAAGTCACCACATCAAGCCCGAGCCTTTAGGCGAGGGCATGATGTGGTGACGAGTGCTGAGATTAGCCCATTTCGCCGTACCTCCTCTACGGAATCACGAGAAGGAATTCAGGATGGAATGAGTCTTCGCTACTTAGTGAAACGGGACCTTGATGCTTTCAACTCACTGAGGTGTTTTTATATAAACCAAGAGAACAAAGGTTTACTTTGTTATCATCATAAATGTCTTTCTGCTTTATTTGAATACCTATGTTATGGATCTGCAGCCATTATAAATATTTTACTTTTGCAGGACGCGGACGACTTTATGCGTCAGAATCTGATGTCTCCAGACGTCAGATTCTGACGTATAAAGTCGGTCCCCGCAAAGAAAGGGTTAATAAGAAATGGTAAGACTTCACAGGAGATCAAAGTAAGAGTAATTATGTTGATTGGCCAGGGATCTTCATCTGCTTCTCTGAGCCACCGCGCTTAATTATGTCCGCGTGTATCCCAGCAAACACAAGATTATAACCCTTACAGCTCGGGGACTGACTTCATACGGCAGAATCTGACATCTGTAGACGTCAGATTCTGACGCATATTGTCGGTCCCCGCGCTGAAAGTGTAATATCGGTATTCAAATGAAGCGGAACTAACCAACTAAGACATTTATGATGCTTTCAAATTGAAAAAAAAACCTTGGTTTCCTCCGTTTATGCAAAAATATTATAGCGTTGTAAAGGTTAATATACTGTTGTGTTGATGTTGGGCCAGCATCAACACAACAGATGTATTTGCTGATATATATGATCTGGTACACGGTTCTAGCATGATGAGATTGTGCATATACAGCGTTACAAACTGTTCAAGGGCTTTAAGTGTGCAATGCTGTCTATGGTACTGTGAAGTATGAAAAACCCTTGAAGAAAGCGACGTAAAACAAAACTGCCTTCACAGATTGATGCTGTAGGACTTCAGAGGACTTCAGAGGAGATCATAGTTACAGTAATTATCGCGATTGGTCAGATCCCCATCGCTTTGACGCCTGTTATTATGAGGTTCTATGTTCATATGTAGGTTCATCTTTTAAGTTTTATTTCCAACTAATGAGTGAAAAAAAATATTACTGTGGGCATTTTACCAAAGTACCCGGACAATTTTTTTGGAAAAGCGATTTGAGTTCAGATGTGTCTAATTTGCATATTCAAAATGGCCGAAAGGAAAAATACGCCATATCTCAGTAACCAATCATCATATAAAAACAAATAATAAATGTATTGAATGTATAGAGCTATTGTTTTTCGTTAAATGGTGATTTGTTACAGATATATTGACTTGGAGAGTTTGAAATGACCTATGACC
Source organism: Flabesymbios commensalis (assembly GCA_964017125.1). NCBI lineage: Eukaryota > Metazoa > Annelida > Polychaeta > Terebellida > Flabelligeridae > Flabesymbios > Flabesymbios commensalis. Next base: position 7,070,026 of record OZ024914.1, on the reverse strand, counting down.
TTGATCCAGTGTGTGACCTTGACCTTGAATCACAAAAGTAATGGTACGAACGGATTCCCCGTACCTGAAAACCTAGGTGTAGAGGCATTATTTGTTTTTCTATGATGATTGGTTACTGAGATATGGCGTATTTCCGCTTCCGGCACTGTTCTTGTGGCGGCCATTTTAAATATGCAAATTAGACACCTTTGTAGGCGACAAATTTTTGAAAACTTTTTCTTGGTAAGACTATGGACCCATATAAACTCATTTTTTATAAAATCGCTTTTTCAAAAAAAATGTCTAGGCTCAGTGCTTTTTGGGGTTAAAATGACCACAGTATATATAATAATAAATTATTGATCATTGCAAAGTTCTATAATGACCGTAAACCCATAAAATAAGTATTCAAATGAAACGGAAAAAGGCGAGTGAGACATTTATGATGATTTAAAGTTGGAAAAACCCTTTGGTCTGCATGGTTTATATACAAAATATTCCAGCGCTTTAAAAGTTAAATGCGTTCTTATGTAACTCATAAATAGATATGAAGACAAACACACTGTAGATAGATAGATATTCATCGCAGACGGGAAGTCTACTTACGTGTAATTAAAAAAAACAGTATAAAGTATATATGTACATACCTACATATAACAGGGTTGATTTTGTAAAATCACTTGGAAATATGGAAACTTACAATCAAACTTACCATTATTATGATTATGTACTTTAACAAGCATAGCGTATTTAAAATAGGCATCTTATCTACTTGAAACAAAATGAAACAGCGATTTATGTAAAAGTTCCCCGCACTAAAACCAGAGATAAAATAGCTAGGGTCTATTCAGTATTGCATATTATTCCAGCGACAGGTCTGAGTGGACTTATCTCAGCAAACACGACACGTTTACCTGATGCTGGGTCAATGCTAGGCCAGCCGCAGACGGAGGGCCAACATTGAACCAGAATTGGGTAAATGTGTCCTGTTTGTTGAGATATGTCATTTAAGATGAACAGTGCATTATTTGATATAGTGCAAAATAATATTTTGCACTATATCATATAATGCACTTACTATTGTGTCATATTATATGACACAATAGTAAGTGTGTTAATATATGTACAAGGGTTGAATGATTTAAAATAATTAAAAGAAGTATACATGGTAATCATATAACATGATAGATTTATTTCTCCAGCACCAAAATCAGAGATAAAATAACTGACCTCTGGATTTCGTGGTGGCCATGTTAACGTGTTGCTATATTGTGTGGAGAGGAGGCTTTTTGTGAGAATCAATTAGGAGAAGTGTTTCGTCTCTGAATGTGACACATATAAAGCCACTGGCTCTATACTGCTCTGCAAAGACAAAAGGCCGTATCTGCTAGCTTGTAAAGTAAGCGAATACTGCCTTTTGCGTTTGTAGGGTATTATGGACAATCTGTTGGCCATAAAAGCCGGCTGGATTCCTTACATTTCCCACAATACACTTCAGTTAGATCCCGGAAATCACAGGACATGAGCTCCACGTGTCCACATTAGCTCCCACTAACTTACCAGCAAACACGATATACTGGCCCAATGTTGGCCTAATGCTGGACCATCGTTGCAGACGATGGACCAACATTAAACCAACACTGCGTCAGTGTATCGTGCTGACTGGGTTACAGTAAATAAATTCAATGGTATGATGCTTGGCTAATGGTGGGGCCTGTTCACTGGCACATTAATGAGGCTGATTTAGGCTTTATGTATTACATTATCAAAGAAAGCAATATACAAGAATATATCTGCTGGCAATACAAACCATCATGGTTTGTTTTCTTTCATTCGAAGCTGTCAGTATTATCTTCAGAGTAAATTAAATATTTCAAATACTTTTAAAAACATCATCACCCAAGTATTAAAGGATCTTGGCATCAATTTTAACAAATGGCAAATACAACACATGTCTAGCAATAGCAATACGTTGTTGGGGATATATATCACACCTGCTATGTTGGATTTTAATATTGTGTATTATTTATTATTTTGAGTTCGTTGAGATCTTCTAGCTTAACTATCCAGATATTGTTTTGTGATAATTTTTCAGACAATGTTTATATATATATATTTTTTATTTATTTTGCAACTGAAATTGTTAACGCAATTCCCAGAGTGGAATGGAAGCGAAAAAATAAAAACAACTGAGAATTCAGCAGAATCCTGATAATGACCTGTTTCTGATTTCGGAATAAACGACATGACTAGCTGGATATTGTTGTATCTATTGGTTGCCAACTCCGAGAAAAAGCACATTACCAGCTCTTCCTGGCGAGAGGATTGTGCACTTGACTGTAAATAGCTGCCCCCTAGCGACCACTACAGTCACCAAATGTCCGCTACAAACAAAATGGGGTTGTTTATCACCCATAGGAACCCAGGGTAGCTAGTGTTCATATATTAGCTTATGTATATACTGTAGCACTTACATTATTATAAGAACGGCATTTAAATCCCCGCGCCAAGGCCATATTATAAGGAGATGTATCTTTCATCAAGCAAAGACGCACCTTAACTATTAAACAGACAAATTATTTGATTTGAATTTTCACCCACTTGAAGGTGCGTCTCGCTGACGCGATCCACAACTTCAAGTGAGTGAAAAATATTCAAATTTGATCAAATTTAGGTGAACCGTATTCAAATCTTGTTGATTGATGTCACGTTTTATCATTACCTTCTTTAAAACTGGTATTTAATCTGCTAATAAAACTTGAAAATAAAAACGAATATGATCGTCCCGGTGGATAGCCCTTAAAGCGCTGAATTTTTTTATAAAAACCTTGGAGGCCAAAGGGTTTTTTCAATTTGAAATCATCATAAATGCCTTCGTTAGCTCTTTCTGATTCATTTGAATACCTATGTTATGATATTTTTATTCTTACAGTGCGGGGATCGACTAAGGAAGTCAGAATCTGACTGGACCTAGAATCTGACTGTACCTAGGACATAACACCATTGCCACAGACAGCTGGAATGGACCTAGGACATAACACTATTTTTTCACAGACAGCTGGACTGGACCTATGACTTAACACCATTGCCACAGACAGCTGGACTGGACCTAGGACTTAACACCATTGTCACAGACAGCTGGACTGGACCTGGGACTTAACACCATTGTCACAGACAGCTGGACTGGACCTAGGACTTAACACCATTGTCACAGACAGCTGGACTGGACCTAGAACATAACACCATTATCACAGCCAGCTGGACTGGACCTAGAACATAACACCATTATCACAGCCAGCTGGACTGGACCTAGTACATAACACCATTATCACAGCCAGCTGGACTGGACCTAGGACATAACACCATTGTCATAGACAGCTGGGCTGGACCTAGGACATAACACTATTGTCACAGACAGCTGGGCTGGACCTAGGACATAACACTATTGTCACAGACAGCTGGACTGGACATAGGACATAACATTATTGTCACATACAGATGGACTGGACCTAGAACATAACACCATTGGCACAGACAGCTGGGCTGGACCAAGGACATAACACCATTCCCTCTCAATCAAGAGAACCCTGGGGGTACTTATAAAATATGAACGTGACGACAGCCTATCGTCCTCAATAAATGATAGAGTGGTCAAAGGTCATGACTGAAGTAGATATGGATATCTTAATGAATGTCTCCGTGACGTCCATGTGGACATAGTGATTATAATAATTGTATACCACGTGAAAATCCTACCTAATGTCTATATCAGTTACCACATTATGCAGTTCTATACCATGGTAATTTTTATGTAGCTATATACCAGTTACCGTGATAAACATTATGTAGTTTATAACATTCAAATACCATGGTGACCATAAGGAAGCTATGTATCAGTTTAACATGGTAACCAGTATGTAATTTATATCAGTCAGTTACCATAGTAAGCATTAGGTAACTCTATACAAGTTCCCATAGTAAACATTATGTAGTTCTATATCAGTTACCATATCTATATCAGTTACCATGATAGCCATTATGTAGTTTATAATAGTTTCCATGGTAGCCATCATGTCGCTTTATATCAGTTACCATGGTAGCCATTATGTCGCTCTAAATCAGGGATGACGACCACAATATTCTGTCAAATGATCGACCTTGGACAATGACATCCTAATTGAGCACTCTCTGCTTCATCTCGTTAGACTAATCAGCGCATGTCACCATGGCAACGACATACGTGCTGTCTATAATTATGTAGAACTTCAACATGATACTTGATTTGTTTGATGTTGGGCCAGAATCGTAGTCTTTCAGCGCTGGGACCGTCTTTATACGTCAGAATCTGACGTCTATAAACGTCAGATTCTGACGTCTGAAGTCGATCACCGCGCAGTTAGGTGTTAATTGAACAGCCACATTCTTAGATAATCAAATAGATGTCCACTCAAGAGGATGCCCATAAACATAAATAATCAGAGGTGAAAAGGCCGTTGGATAAATATTCTCAGGAAGTGCTGTCAGATATCAAATTTGAATTTATTGCTGTTTTTAGATTAAGCTGCGAGATCCGATGAGCACGATAATAGTCTGTTTTATGGAGATGTTCTTAGACATAGGTATTCTGATCGTCGTTCCAGTTGGTTTAAATGAACAACCATCTGATTTACGGCAGGCCATTATGCCTAGTTTAGTGATTGGTGGTAAATTACCATTCTATTCCTAGATTTAAAAAAAGATATAGCAATCTTACTCACCAAAGTGTTTGACATATTTCATCAAAAAGTCACCGATTTTATTCCTGAAACATAAGAAATATCAGATTGTATCAGATTGTATCAGCAGTTTGAATAATTTTGATATGTAAATTATATAAAAAAAATTATAAACATTTATTATCTCGCGCGGCGATTGTCTAATTCTGTCACATAACTCTGTAACATTCCTCTGAGTGTCCTACTGCACTATACACTTCACTATACTATATCTCAGTTATATCCTACGTATCATAAAAACAAGACGCAGGTTCCATACAAAGTAATGTACTAGGTAAACAATGGCTGTTTTTATAGATAACACATACCATTATAGCAGCATAGATCATTACTAGCATACATAAAATAGAAAGCAGGATATATTTGTATGACTACATAATCGTCACATGATCAAACAAGCATGGACTAGACAGATCATACTTCACTAAATTATTGTGAAAAAGAAACCGGGAATAATGAATAAAAAATCAAGAAGTTGATATTATTTCATCATTCCTTTCAGGACATCCCAGTCAACTAGTCAGAATTCATATAGAAACAGGCGCACGTCAACCCTTAACCTCTACATAACCACGGGGACCAAATATATTTTGTTTTCAATTTGAAATCATCATAAATGTCTTAGTTAGCTCTTTCCCATTTATTTGAATATCTATGTTATGGGTCTACGGCCATTAGATTTTTTTTGTGTAGGAACCGCCTACAGACTTCAGATTCTGACGTCTAAAGTCGGTCCCCGCACTGAAAGTGTTAATTAATTCTAATGGCCGTAGGCACATGCCATAGGTATTCAAATAAAGTGGAAAAATCCAACTGAGCCGTTTATGAAGATTTCAAATTGATTAAAAAAAATAGTCTTTATGTTTTAAGCGAAAATATTCCAGTGTTCTAAGTGTTAAGACCAACCAGACAAGTCTAACAATAAACGCAGGTTTATTATTGTGGGCCACACGTTCACTTCTTCCTAATATATATGGTAATAAGAGACGGATTTTTGTTTCAGGCGACGTGAGGTGCAACATTCTAACAGAAACCACCAGAACCCACAGTTTCCTTTGTTTTCACTGGTTTCCTTCATTGAATCAGTTGTAATATTACCACAACTGATATAACTACACATTATTAATGATAAGGGGGCTATCATTCAATCTCCAGGGGGGGAGGGGGAGGCTGGATTATTTTTAAAATAAATAATTTCCGGCCGACTCTGCATGAAATTAAGTATTTATTACAAGAACTGTTCTATATAAACATGTAATACAATTTGAAATTTAAAGCGCGCTGCCGAGACGGGTTCAAATAAAGAATTTGTGCGCGACAAATTCTACACCCCCCCCCCTTTAGAGATTGAATGGTGGCCCCCTAATTATAATTAAGATAGATTGGGAGGACGCTAATCAATCAAAACACCCAGCAAACATAAGACATCAGAATCTGACATCTATGGGCGTCAGAATCTGACGTCTAACGTCGATCCCTGCGCTAAAAAGGGGTAATTTTGGTCCAACGTCGCAGAAGATGGACCAACATTAAAACAACAATGTACCAACGCCTCATGATTACAGGGTAGTGGTTCTGTTAAACATGACCTAATCATCCCTCATGTATCAGACAACCTGTCTCTCACTATATGATCCTAATGAATAAGGCAATTAGTCGACCTACATCTGTCATCCGCATGCCATTTTTCTCTCACTTGACAGTTCTACTAAATAAGACATGTACTCCACATCAATTTGTCATTTCGTAATGTCCTGGTCGCACCATAGTTAATCACCGCCATCAATCTGATAATAATTAATACCCTTATAATCTCTCAAACTCCTCTATATTCTCTGATGACGGCTTCGTCGTCACCAGTGCGTGATGCATCATGGTCTAGAAAGAGCTGAAGCACCCTCCCCCAAGGTCAAATTCGAGACAAATGATTAGATGAGTAACCCTCTTGACAATAAGGTGGTATGAAAATATAATTCACTTTTATTTTGTATTCTGTAATGATATTATTTATTTTAAATAATACAATTATTTTAATAACAGTGTTGGCTGTGTAAATGATCCCATGCGCTATTTAATGTGACTATGTGTTAATCTGACTATATTAATGATTTCATGCGCTAATGATTTTTTTTTGTATAAACCATGGAGACCAAAATATTTTTTTCAATTTGAAATCATCATAAATGTCTCAGTTAGCTTTTTCTGATTCATTTGAATATCTATGTTACGGGTCTACGGTCATTATACATATTTTTGTTATTCTTACAGTGCGGGTATCCACTTTAGACATAAGAATCTGACGTCTACAGACGTCAGAGTCTCATGTCTAAAGACGATCTCCGCGCTGATAGAATAAACATGGCTACAAATAGGAAAAATGCTACAATTTTGAAACATGGCTACAACTGTGAAACCTGGATGCAACTAGGAAACATGGCTACAACTGTGAAACATGGACCGAACTATGAAACTTATGGATAGATTGTGACACATGGCTACAGCTGTGAAACATGGCTACAACTGTGAAGCATATGGCTACAACTGTGAAAAATGACTACAACTGTGAAGAATTGTCCAATTGTAAACCTTGGCTGCAATTAGGAAACATGGCTACAACTGTGAAACATGGACAGAACTGTGCCACGTATGGCTACAACTGTGAAACATGAATACAACTGTGAAAAATGACAACAACTGGGAAAAATCACTACAACTGTGAAACATGACTGCAACTGTGAAAAATGACAACAATTGTGAAAAATCACTACAACTGTGGACAATTTTGCTACATTTCTGAACAGCGCCTACAACTGTGAAAAAAAGCTACTGTGAAACAGAACCACAACTATGAGACCTGACTACAACTGATCGATACTGTACTCAGGCCCGGCACAACTATGAGACCTGACTACAACTGATCGATACTGAACTCAGGCCCGGCACAACTATGAGACCTGACTACAACTGATCGATACTGTACTCAGGCCCGGCACAACTATGAGACCTGACTACAACTGATCGATACTGAACTCAGGCCCGGCACCTTTATGTTCCTGACTACAACTGATCGATACTGTACTCAGGCCCGGCACCTTTATGTTCCTGACTACAACTGATCGATACTGTACTCAGGCCCGGCACCTTTATGGTCCTACAACGGCTTATTTTTGTGACACACTTGGTTGACCTATCTGTTAGTTTTATCTCATTTCATGCTCACGTAATTTTCTTCTTCAAACGACATACCCGTAGTCCCCTATCTCAGACGAATACACCTAGATCCCTAGACCACATTGCTATAAATTATTGCCACATAACCAATAATGGTACGTATTTTATAGCCGACTTAGTACTTACTGATATAGGTCACTCTGAATATAATGACATTGCTGTAAAAACATTATAATCCATATTTTAGCACCACTCATATTGATATAATCCGACAATTTTTTAAGGCACATACCCAGAAAATTTGTATAATATTAGTACAATGCTGGTCCAACGTCTAAGGCGTTGGACCGACGCTGTGTAAATGTTATAAAAATGTTGTTTTGCTTTATACTGGGTAGTGTGATCCCAGCGAACGCGAGACATTGAACCAATGCTGATTTAATGCTGGCCCATCGTCTTCTACTCTGGGCCAACATTAAATCGACATTGGTTCAACGTCTCGTGTTTGCTGGGATATGGCCTGATATCATCAGTTGCCTTGTAACCACTACTATGAGTGTGAGAAAAGTTAGACTCTACGACTAATGAATTGAGCCTGCGATCATGTAGCTTTATATGGTACTTATTATAACCGATCTATTATCGATCAGATTACTCGAGCCCAAGTCTTAGATATGACCGTCCGGAGAAAAGCGGTGAAAGCTGTCTGCCTGGAAAGTAGGAGATCGCGGGCTCGTTCCTTTCTCAGGCATTCTATTATTTTCCCCGCCCACTCCTAAATATTCCGTATTGTGGAGAGCGATCCGTACGCAAAGGTGGCGTAAAACCCCATTTATTAATTAATTCATTATTTATTTATCTCATTTATTCATATATGCATATCTTCATTCATTCATTCATTCATTCATTCATTCATTCATTCATTCATTCAATCATTCATTCATCTATTTATTCATTTATTCATTTACTCATTCATTCATTTATTCTTTCTTTCATTTCTTCATTCATTCATTCATTCATTCATTCATTATTATATGTATATACTCATTCATTCATTCATTCATTCATTCATTCATTCATTCATTCATTCATTCATTCATTCATTCATTCATTCATTCATTCATTCATCCATTCATTCATTTATTTATTCATTCATTCATTCATTCATTCATTTACTCATTTATTTATTCATTCATTCATTCATTCATTCATTCATTCATTTATTCATTCGTTTGTTCATTCATTCATTCATTCATTCATTCATTCATTCATTCATTCATTCATTCATTTTTTCATCAATTAATTCATTCATCCATTCATTTATTCATTCATTCATTCATTCATTCATTCATTCATTCATTCATTCATTCATTCATTCATTCATTTATTCATTCATTCATTCATTCATTTATTTATTCATTCATTAGTTCATTCATTTATTTATTTACTCATTCATTCATTCATTTATTCATTCTTTCATTTATTCGTTCATTCTTTCTTTCATTCAATAATTCATTCATTCATTCATTCATTCATTCATTCATTCATTCATTCATTCATTCATTCATTCATTCATTCATTCATTCATTCATTTATTCATTCATTCATTCATTCATTCATTCATTAGTTCATTTATTTATTTATTTATTTATTCATTTATTCATTCATTTATTGATTGATTGATTCATTCATTCATTCATTCATTCATTCATTCATTCATTCATTCATTCATTCATTCATTCATTCATTCATTTATTCATATATTCATTCATTCATTCATTCATTTATTCATTCATTTATTCATTCATTCACTACTTCGTAGGATATCATTGTAATTGTTCTGATTGGCCAAATATCATCATCTGCTTCTCTGAGGCAAAATGTGTCAACAGGATATATGTCATTATAAATATTTTATTTTTTAGTGCTGTGGTTGACTTAGACGTCTAAAGTCGATCTCCGCGCTGTAAGGGTTCAAGTAATCATGGTGATAAGACAGAAGTTTATGATATTTACTACATATGACATTTAACATAATGACAGCAATCGACATCCCTGCAGGCACAAGACAATGTTGGCGCAATGTTGGTCCACCGTCTACCGCGCTGGCCTACGTGTTTTACTGCAGTGATTTCCCACCTCAGCGGGTTACGATAATAACCACATGGTAAATCCATAACTTATGATATAATAAGGCTAAGCTAGTCGGGTGTGCATGTATTCCAGAAAAAACCTCTACGTCCAAAAATCAACCTTTACAGCGCGTGGACCGACTTTATACGTCAGAATCTGACGTCTGTAGACGTCAGATTCTGGTAATTGTCGTAGACCCATAACATAGGTATTTAAATGAAGCGAAAAAAACTAAGACATTAATGATGATTTCAAATTAATGAAACCATTTGGTTTCCATGGTTTGTATACAATATTTCAGCGTTTTAAGAGTTAACCCTTTCAACGTCTTCGTAGTAGAGGAGCGCGCAGCGCGAGGGCTGACGCGAGATTATGCACTAGTTGTGGTATAAATCTTATAGTGCCTCTCTCTTTTTACCTGGTGAGGTAGGTGATTGTACAAGCATTGGCAAGAAGTCCAGGAGACAAGGAACCAGGGCAGGGCTGCTGAACCATAAAGAAACAGCCGTTTGAGCGACCAGCCACCAGAGTAAGGGCAAGGACTGACCCTTTTGAGATGTGCTCCGCTTTCTGAGCAGTGTGTTTGAAACCACCATCATGAACCGTCATCGTTAGCCAACCATCCGTGTCCGCCGTGCCATCACCCAAGCTAGCAATGTAATGATAAAGAGCTCATTGCTTAAGACCAGAATCCGTCTCCTTCAGTGCAATGATTGAAAGCCCACTGCCTTATGTGTCTCACAAAACGGCTCCTTTCAGAGCCCCTTTATTTATTTAATGTGAGACCAAACATTTGCAAATATTGATTCAAGCAGTCATTTCATTCCCAATAACTGTGATTTAATCAGCTATAATAAAACAAATTAAAAACGCTATTAGTGGTGATCAACCATTAACCCTTGTCCTGCTAAATTGTTTCAATTGTATTTTTCGTCATTTGGAGCTGGAATTGCTAACGCAACGTCCAGCTCCAAATGACGAAAAATATGACTGTTTTTTGACAAATAAACATGAGTAAAAATTACCATTTTGATTAACTGAGCATCTATCACAAACTATGTGATGGATTTCAGTGCCATTTTAGTTCCTCTGAAACCGGATATATACGGCTCCAGCAGCACAAGGGTTAACAAAGTGCATGTTATCGTCTTGTATATTGTGGTGTCTGATAATGGTGGAATACCACGCCTAACTCTTAGAGCGCGGTGGAAGATTGAAAATATGTCTAATGGTCGTAGACCCGTAACATAGGTATTCAAATGAATCGGGAATAGCTAACTAAGACATTTATGAAGCTTTCAAATTGCAAAAAAACTCTTTGGCCTCCAAGGTTTTATAAAAAAAATTAGCGCTTTAAGGGTTAAACACATCGATGGTATTTATGGAATATGCTGCTCTCCCAGTTTGGTGTAAATTATGAGGCCACAAAATACTTCTCTTATTAGAATCCCCGGGGAATACATATCAAGGTGATTTTGTGGTGTGATATTCTGAATTGCTCCTGTCAAATAACTCAGCTTGGGGTATGATTAAAAAAAACTTCACAGTGTATTTTTTTATTAGGTCAACAAACTCCAGTCGTTGACCCGATGTTAGTTGTACTTTGGGCGAACAGCATCAGGTATTGCGAGTACACCTACTGGTATGTGAGATAAAGAGCAAACATTGAACAGATGTTGGTTTCTGACTGGGCCCTCAGCAAACACGTTGATTCAGCGTTGGATTTATGACGCTGGCAATAAACCAACATTTTGATATCCCAGGAAACATTGAACCAGTGTTGTTTAGTATAAAGATATTCATTCATTCATTCATTCGTTCATTCATTCATTCATTCATTCATCAATTAATTCATTCATTCATTCATTTATTCATTCATTCATTTATTCATTCATTCATTCATTCATTCATTCATTCATTCATTCATTCATTCATTCATTCATTCATTTATTAGTTCATTCAGTTATTTATTTATTCATTTATTCATTCATTCATTCATTCATTCATTTATTCATTCATTTTTTCATTCATTAATTCATTCATTCATTCATTCATTCATTCATTCATTCATTTATTTATTTATTCATTCATTCATTCATTCATTAGTTCATTCATTTATTTATTTATTCATTTATTCATTCATTTATTAATTGATTCATTTATTTATTTATTCATTCATTTATTCATTCATTCATTCATTCATTCATTCATTCATTCATTCATTCATTCATTCATTCATTCATTTACTCATTCATTTATTCATTCATTCACTACTTCGTAGGATATCATTGTAATTGTTCTGATTGGTCAGATTTCATCATCTGCTTCTCTGAAGCAAAATGTGTCAACAGGATATATGTAAATGAAATAAAATGAATAGGGTTCCAAGCCACCTTTGTGCACATATAGGCTAAACTGGGCCAGGAAATCCTCTTTGGGATGGTGAGAACGGGGTATATGTAGATTCATATATCTACGTTTTTTTAAGATTAGGACAGAGCTTTGCAATTGATTGTATTTATATATTTAATAGATTTTAATTAAAACGTAATTTTCCTAGAAAATTTTCACACATGTCATTAATTAAACAATCTAAATTTTCACCTACTTTAATTTATCTCTCACTATCGCGACACACAACTTCAGCTGGGTAAAAATCACTCATTTTTGTTAAATTTGAGACCCAAAATTTGCTAATCGTGATGCAAGACACTAATTTCATATCCAATAACTGTGATTTAGCCAGCTAATTAAACGTAATAAAAACGACTACGAGCGTGCTAAGCGGTACAAGTTAACGTTGGATTAAGACGTTGATTCAATGCTGGTAATATGTTGGGCCAGCATCGTTGTTGGATTTGGAGTTATGAATGATAACATTCGGTGATCGCATCCAATATAGCTTGATGATTTTGTGTATTTTCTGATATAACATTTGTACAACGTCCGCCCAACGTCTTCGACGTTGGTCCAACATTGTACAAATGTCATACAAATGTTTTTCATGTTTATAACATCTGAGGATGTTGAGTGATTAGCTCTTAATGTACCGTAAAATCATATGACATACCATGTAATAACATGACATAGGTTCAGTTCACCTCATTAACTGTGGAACTCAGACATGATTTATACCATAGGCAAAAACAATTTCACTTGAAACACACGAATATTTGGACGGGAAAAAATGCATTGGCTTACCATATTCCGCTGGCAATGCGTAGACGCCTCGCATAGAGTGCGCAATTTATGTGGTCTCACATTTCATCTCATTAAATAATATTTTATATGGCATTACGTTTTCATATTCGAAAAAAATATAAAAAATGCACGTGTTTTTTATCACTTTGCATTCTGTCATTTTGCAAGCACAATCTATTTTTATTGGAGCAGATTAATTAGTCTCAGCATGGTGTGATCTGCTTGGTCATTATGCCAGTGTGGTATGCCATACTTTATGGTTTGATCTGCTTGGTCATTATACCAGCGTGGTGTGCCATACTTCCCTACATTGGGGCTGACCCACTGCTACACAGGGGTGATACAGACATGTCAAGTTCTGAGGTGCCGAGTTAACCGGCACGTGATGCATCTAGCAGACGAATCACCTGGTATGTGAACCTTCTAACATGTCTGAATGTGAGATCCAACAGGCCCAGTTAACATACCTGTCCCAACTCTCAGGCCGATTTAGCCAACCTGTCCCACCTCTTTCTATGCTCATTAACCCAACTATGTATAGGATAAGGCCCGAGGAGCTCTACATTCTTAGCTTTGAAAAGGGTCGAGGCCAAAAGCCGAAGCCTTTTTCAATGCTAAGAATGTAAAGCTCCGAGGATTTTAACTGACTTAAAACACATTCGACCATAATAAAAATCCCTCATAATCAACAGCTCGGTCGCGCCTGATGATTGATTCTAGTAGCATAGGCCTACCTACCGTTCCCGACTCAGAATGTCGTGGTCAGACAAAGAAAATAATGTAGTGGTGTGTTTTAATTGTATGCAAACCATAGAGTGCAAAGGTGTTTTTTTCAATTTGAAATCATCATAAATGTCTTAATTAGCTCATTTCGTTTCAATCTATTACCTATGTTATTGATCTACTGCCATTATAAATATTTTACTATTTCGATTCAGGGATCGACTTTAGACGTCAGAATAGATTGACGTCAGATGTCAGCCAGCATCAGTTTCCCATGATTAAGCTCTATAATCACCAGACATTGGCCCAATGCTGTTTTAATGCTGGGCCAGCGTCCGCCTGCCATGATCAGATGATCAAAACACACAGAGGCGGCAGTATCTGCTTAGACCACTATGTTTAATTTATCTGTTTTAGATCAGAAAAATACAAAATGCAAAAATAAGCAGAAATTCAGCACCAGACTGACAGTAACCACATTCTCCTGATAAGAATCTGACAATTTGACAGCCATCAGATGTGTTCCTGTCGTGATACTGACAGTAATAAGACGAGTAGCTGAATTGATCACAGCGCATCTATCTTCACTGTGCTTCTCCCCCTTAAAGCATTATCATCCACTATTTGTGTTTATATCAGCACCTGTAAAAACATTCGTTTAAAAAAATTTCGAAACACTGTGATAGGACTTGAATGGCCCAAATCTCATACATTTTCAGTCACTTGAAGTTGTGAATCGCGGTAGCGAGACACAACTTAAAGTGACTGAAAATGTAATTGAATTTCTCAGAGCTCCTGGGTGTAGCGTACTGATATGACTGTTAGTCATGCACATCAGCACCTGTAGTAATACTCTCCGTAATAAGGCGGCTGTCATGTTACACTCCTTCTCTTCTTTGTACCTGAGACGAATACTGTAGATCTGGTCATTTTCGCGTGCTTAAATTTTTAATGATTTTTTTATTTTGTGATTTTTCACGAAGTCTAGATACATGTAGAACCCGCGAATTTTTTTTTTTTTTTAGTAGCACTATTATAATAATAATATTCGCATAATTCCCGAAAAAATATACATCGCGAATATTACTTGATCTACAGTATTGGACTTAGACGGCATCCCATGCATGGATCAGTTTTTGGTAGGGCCTATCTTCACGCTTAACGAGCTGCAACATTTTTATACCAACCACAGAGACCAAAGGTTTTTTTTCAATTTAAATCACCATAAATGTCTTAATTTGTTCTTTCTGCTTCATATGATTACCTATGTTATGGGCCTACGGTCATTATAAATATTTTATTTTTTAGTGCTGTGGTTGACTAGAAGTCTAAAGTCGATCTCCGCGCTGTAAGGGTTCAAGTAATCATGGTGATAAGACAGAAGTTTATGATATTTACTACATATGACATTTAACATAATGACAGCAATCGACATCCCTGCAGGCACAAGACAATGTTGGCGAAATGTTGGTCCACCGTCTATCACGTACGCTGGCTTGTGTTTCACTGCAGTGATTTCTCACCTCAGCGGGTTACGATAATAACCACATGGTAAATCCATAACTTATGATATAATAAGGCCAAGCTAGGCGGGTGTGCATGTATTCCTGAAAAAAACCTCTACGTCCAAAGATCAACCTTTACAGCGCGTGAACCGACTTTATACGTCAGAATCTGACGTCTGTAGACGTCAGAATCTGGTAATATATTTATAATTGTCGTAGACCCATAACATAGGTATTTAAATGAAGCGAAAAAAACTAAGACATTAATAATGATTTCAAATTAATGAAACCATTTGGTTTCCATGGTTTGTAGGTATTTAAATGAAACGAAAAAAACTAAGACATTACTGATGATTTCAAATTAATGAAACCATTTGGTTTCCATAGTTTGTATAAAAGATTTCAGCGTTTTAAGAGTTAACCCTTTCAACGTCATCGGAAAGCTGTGCTCAAAATTATACCTGTGCAAAATATTCCGAGCAAACGTTTTTAGCTCGTCCAAATATTAAACATTATGCTAAATAAAATCATTTAAATTTCACGCACTTGAAGGTGTGTTTCGCTACCGCGACCCACAACTTCAAGTGGCCTAAAACTATCCATATTTATTTAATGTGAGACCAAACATTTGCAAATATTGATTCAAGCAGTCATTTCATTTCCAATAACTGTGATTTAATCAGCTATAATAAAACAAATTAAAAACGCCATTAGTGGTGATTAACCATTAACCCTTGTCCTGCTGAATTGTTTCAATTATATTTTTCGTCATTTGGAGCTGGAATTGCTAACGCAACTTCCAGCTCCAAATGACGAAAAATATGACTGTTTATGACAAATAAACATGTGTAAAAATTAACATTTTGATTAACTGAGCATCTATCACAAACTATGTGATGGATTTCAGTGCCATTTTAGTTCTTCTGAAACTTAATCGAAACCGGATATATACGGCTCCAGCAGCACAACGGTTAACAAAGTGCATGTTATCGTCTTGTATATTGTGGTGTCTGATAATGGTGGAATAACACGCTTAACTCTTAGAGCGCGGTGGAAGATTGAAAATATGTCTAATGGTCGTAGACCCGTAACATAAAAATGAAATGAATCGGGCTTTAGGCCACCTTTGTGCACATATAGGCTAAACTGGGCCAGGAGAACCTCCTGAGGATGGTGAGATGATTGAGATGACACTGTCCTCCAGATACAGGATCCGAAATTCGAGCCCTGGCGGTCTGATGCCGAGCACGCTACCTCTCGGTCACGGAGGCTCCCCACAATACTAACTTTCACACGTGGATGGGGAAGAAACAATTTTGTTTCTTTCAAACCGCCGAGACCGGGAACCGAACCCCGGACTCTGGCGTGAAAGGCAGCGGTGCTAACCACTACCCTAGGGCCCCCGCCCACACACATGCGATACAAGTTAACCGTAACATAGGTATTCAAATGAATCGGAAATAGCTAACTAAGACATTTATGAAGCTTTCAAATTGAAAAAAACCCTTTTACCACCAAGGTTTTATTAAAAAAATAGCGCTTTAGGGTTAAACACATTGATGGTATTTATGGAATATGCTGTTCTCCCAGTCTAGTGTAAATTATGAGGCCACAAAATACTTCTCTTATTAGAATCCCCGGGGAATACAGATCAATGTGATTTTGTGGTGTGATATTCTGAATTGCTCCTGTCAAATAACTCAGCAGGTCAACAAACTCCAGTCGTTGACCCGATGTTAGTTGTACTTTGGGCGAACAGCATCAGGTATTGCGAGTACACCTACTGGTATGTGAGATAAAGAGCAAACATTGAACAGATGTTGGTTTCTGACTGGGCCCTCAGCAAACAAGCTTTCAAATTGAAAAAAAACCTTTGGCCTCCAAGGTTTTATAAAAAACATTAGCGCTTTAAGGGTTAAACACATTTATGGTATTTATGGAATATGCTGTTCTCCCAGTCTGGTGTAAATTATGAGGCCACAAAATACTTCTCTTATTAGAATCCCCGGGGAATACAGATCAATGTGATTTTGTGGTGTGATATTCTGAATTGCTCTTGTCAAATAAGTCAGCTTGGGGTATGATTAAACTTCACAGTGTATTTTTTTATTAGGTCAACAAACTCCAGTCGTTGACCCGATGTTAGTTGTACTTTGGGCGAACAGCATCAGGTATTGCGCGTACACCTGCTGGTATGTGAGATAAGGAGCAAACATTGAACAGATGTTGGTTTCTGACTGGGCCCTCAGCAAACACGTTGATTCAGCGTTGGATTTATGACGCTGGCAATAAACCAACATTTTGATATCCCAGGAAACATTGAACCAGTGTCGTTTAGTATAAAGATATTTATTTGGATTTGGTAGTAGCACATACTTTGCTAATACAAAGGATCTCCGCCAATGTTTTTTAATGTTGGCTCATTATAAACGAGATGACGTCAGTTTTCAAGTCACTCATTAATTGGTGAAGATCTGGACATAGTTGTCACTTTGTACACGTTTTGGAAATCCCGCGACAAGGGACCAGCAATCGGCGATATGTGCTTATATTTTCGAATGACTTCAATTCGTATTAATCGCACTGTCAGATAAATGTGACGGACGAGGAACGAAAGGCATCCTTTGGTGTTCGTCAGTATCAGATAAAGCCTGAGGAGCTCTACATTCTTAGCTGTGAAAAAGTTCGAGGCCGAAGGCCGAGGCCTTTTTCACAGCTATGAATGTAGAGCTCCGAGGGTATCAACTGACTTAAAACACATTGGTCCGACAGAGGTATTCGTTCTCAACATGTGCAGCGAGAAAATACTGCAGCCACCAGGGTGCATGGTAGGGACTGAGTGCATTCTCCACCCACTCCAAGGTCACAAAAATGACGATATCTTTATAACGATGTTTTTCAAATGAGCTGAGCATGCGATGTAGTAGGTGAAATTTTACTGATTCCAATAAACCTATTGTGACCTCATTAACCGAGGCCAAATATTGTTACATAAAATGTTAATATTTTATCTTTTCTTATGAATGAGTAGCTCTAATTGATGTGTTACAGGAATGCCGCAAATATCACAACTCTACTTTGTGGCACTCCCTCCGCAGACAATGTTCAGGGGTGACTTGACCGCTGGACTTCATTACTTCACCCCCTGACCACCAGCCAGCTTCAGAATGTGGACGTGACATCTAGTATACAAGCACTGAGCACATCTGAAATGAGAGGTGGAGTGGCCAGACAGCATAGACGAAATCTAAGGTCACACGTGTCTAAAGTCGATTCCCGCACTGTAAGTGTGAACATTTTTATAATGGCCGTATAACAGTACCATAGGTATTGAAATGAAAGAGAAAGAGCTAATTAAGTAATTTATTATGATTTCAATTCGAAAAAACCTCTTTGGTTTCCATGATTTATACAAAAATAATTCAGCGCTTTATGGGTTAAGACTGGAGCCAAATATCAACGACTTTCAAACACTGTTAAATAGAAGAATAATTAGAAAGCAGTAAAACAACAATAATTTATATGACATTATTTTTCAATTATTCATACCTTCATTTATTCTGGTATTCATTCATACATTTGTTCATTTATTATTTTATTCATTATTTTTTTCATTCGTTCGTTCGTTTGCTCGTTCGCTCGTTCGTTCATTCGTTTGTTCGGTCATTTGCTCGTTCATTCATTCATTCTTTCATTCGTTCATCCGTAAATAAAGTTAAAGTTTCAGGTATATTATCTGATATCAAATCTGAAGACTCATCAGCCGATATTAAATTTTACCCCCTGGTCAATGGATCTGTTTATTCCTGTGCCATTTCAACTCCTCGGAGAGCATATAATTTGGCGGCGCATCTCTGTCCTACGAGGTACTCATTTTCGGCAGGCAGCGACAGTGGCAAAACTCTTTGCTCCACGCCCCTCCCATTCGCACGGTAGTCGGCTCGCTCGCTCCTTAATTAATTAATTTATTCATTCATTCATTCGTTCATTCATTCATTCATTCATTCATTCATTCATTCATACATTCATTCATTCATTCATTCATAAAGTACTTCACGCTTAACGAGCTGCACTATTTTTACCACAAACCACAGAGACCAAAGGTTTTTTTTTCAATTTAAATCATCATAAATGTCTTAATTTTTGTTCTTTCTGCTTCATTTGATTACCTATGTTATGGGCCTACGGTCATTATAAATATTTTATTTTTTTAGTGCTGTGGTTGACTTAGACGTCTAAAGTCGATCTCCGCGCTGTAAGGGTTCAAGTAATCATGGTGATAAGACAGAAGTTTATGATATTTACTACATATGACATTTAACATAATGACACCAATCGACATCCCTGCAGGCACAAGACAATGTTGGCGCAATGTTGGTCCCCCGTCTACCACGTACGCTGGCTTATGTGCTTCACTGCAGTGATTTCCCACCTCAGCGGGTTACGATATTAACCACATGGTAAATCCATAACTTATGATATAATAAGGCTAAGCTAGGCGTGTGTGCATGTATTCCAGAAAAAAACCTCTACGTCCAAAGATCAACCTTTACAGCGCGTGGACCGACTTTATACGTCGGAATCTGACGTCTGAAGACGTCAGAATCTGGTAATATATTTATAATTGTCGTAGACCCATAACATAGGTATTTATATGAAACGAAAAAAACTAAGACATTAATGATGATTTCAAATTAATGAAACCATTTGGTTTCCTTGGTTTCTATAAAATATTTCAGCGTTTTAAGAGTTAACCCTTTCAACGTCTTCGGAAAGCTGTGTTCAAAATTATACCTGTGCAAAATATTCCGAGCAAACGTTTTTAGCTCGTCCAAATATTAACCATTATGCTAAATTAAATCATTTAAATTTTCACGCACTTGAAGGTGTGTTTCGCTACCGCGACCCACAACTTCAAGTGGCCTAGAACTATTCACATGTATTTAATGTGAGACCAAACATTTGCAAATATTGATTTAAGCAGTCATTTCATTCCCAATAACTTAATCAGCTATAATAAAACAAATTAAAAACGCCATTAGTGGTGATCAACCATTAACCCTTGTCCTGCTGAATTTCTTAATTGTATTTTTCGTCATTTGGAGCTGGAATTGCTAACGCAACTTCCAGCTCCAAATGACGAAAAATATGACTGTTTATGACAAATGAACATGTGTAAAAATTAACATTTTGATCGACTGAGCATCTATCATAAACTATGTGATGGATTTTATTTCCTCTGAAACTTAATCGAAACCGGATATATACGGCTCCAGCAGCACAACGGTTAACAAAGTGCATGTTATCGTCTTGTATATTGTGGTGTCTGATAATGGTGGAATAACACGCTTAACTCTTAGAGCGCGGTGGAAGATTAAAAATATGTCTAATGGTCTTAGACCCGTAACATAGTTATTCAAATGAATCGGAAATAGCTAACTAAGACATTTATGAAGCTTTCAAATTGAAAAAACCCTTTGGCCTCCAAGGGTTTATTAAAAAAATAGCGCTTTAAGGGTTAAACACATTGATGGTATTTATGGAATATGCTGTTCTCCCAGTCTGGTGTAAATTATGAGGCCACAAAATACTTCTCTTATTAGAATCCCCGGGGAATACATATCAAGGTGATTTTGTGGTGTGATATTCTGCATTGCTCGTGTCAAATAAGCTTGGGGTATGATTAAAAAAAACTTCGCAGTGTATATTTTTATTAGGTCAACAAACTCCAGTCGTTGACCCGATGTTAGTTGTACTTTGGGCGAACAGCATCAGGTATTGCGAGTACACCTACTGGTATGTGAGATAAAGAGCAAACATTGAACAAATGTTGGTTTCTGACTGGGTCCTCAGCAAATACGTTCATTCAGCGTTGGATTTATGACGCTGGCAATAAACCAACATTTTGATATCCCAGGAAACATTGAACCAGTGTTGTTTAGTATAAAGATATTTATTTGGATTTGGAAGTAGCACATACTTTGCTAATACAAAGGATCTCCGCCAATGTTTTTTAATGTTGGCTCATTATAGACGAGATGACGTCACTCACTGACTGGTGAAGATCTGGACATAGTTGTCACTTTGTACACTTTTTGGAAATCCCGCGACAAGGGACCAGCAATCGGCGATATGTGTTTATATTTTCGAATGGCTTCAATTCGTATTAATCGCCCTGTTGGATAAATGTGACGGACGAGGAACGAAAGGCATCCTTTAGTGTTCGTCAGTATCAGATAAAGCCTGAGAAGCTCTACATTCTTATAGCTGTGAAAAGATTCGAGGCCGAAGGCCGAGGCCTTTTTCACAGCTAAGAATGTAGAGCTCCGAGGTCCGACCAAGTGTGACGACTCCTTTGCAGTACCGCCTTTATCATGACCTTGACCTTCATCACGAAAAGCCGTGGACGAGTCCATCCGTATTATATGGGTGATTGATTGCTACATTCGTTTCATCCGTATAATCGACCCTTTTCAACATGGTGGCATCCTGCAGTCTTCAGAGGTATTCGTTCTCATTCAACATATGCAGCGATAAAATACTGCAGCCACCAGGGTGCATGGTAGGGACTGAGTGCATTCTCCACCCACTCCAAGGTCACAAAAATGACGATATCTTTATAACGATGTTTTTCAAATGAGCTGAGCATGCGATGTAGTAGGTGAAATGTTACTGATTCTGATAAACCCATTGTGACCTCATTAACTAAGGCCAAATATTGTTACATAAAATGTTAATATTTTATCTTTTCTTATGAAAGAGTAGCTCTACTTGATGTGATACAGGAATGCTGCAAATATCACAACTCTACTTTGTGGCACTCCCTCCGCAGACACTGTTCAGGGGTTGACTTGACCGCTGGACTTCATTACTTCATTCCCTGACCACCAGGCAGCTTCAGAATGTGGACGTGACGTATACAAGCACTGAGCACATCTAAAATGAGAGGTGGAGCGGCCAGACAGCATAGACGAAATGTAAGGTCACACGTGTCTAAAGTCGATTCCCGCACTGTAAGTGTAAACATTTTTATAATGGCCGTATAACCATACCATAGGTATCGAAATGAAACAGAAAGAGCTAACTAAGACATTTATTATGATTTCAATTCGAAAAAACCTCTTTGGTTTCCATGATGTATACAAACATAATTCAGCGCTTTATGGGTAAAGATTGGAGCCAAATATCAACGACTGTCAAACACCGTTGAATACAATAATAATTAGAAAGCAGTAAAACAACAATAATTTATATGCCATTATTTTTCAATTATTCATACCTTCATTTATTCTGGTATTCATTCATGCATTTGTTCATTTATTATTTTATTCATTATTTTTTTCATTCGTTCGTTCGTTCGCTCGTTCGTTCATTCGTTTGTTCGGTCATTTGTTCGTTCATTTATTCATTCTTTCATTCGTTCATCCGTAAATAAAGTTAAAGTTTCAGGTATATTATCTGATATCAAATCTGAAGACTCATCAGCCAACATTAAATTTTACCCCCTGGTCAATGGATCTGTTTATTCCTGTGACATTTCAACTCCACGGAGAGCATACAATTTGGCGGCCATTTCGGCTCAGTGAACTTATCGTACACATTGCCATCTCTGTCCTACGAGGTACTCATTTTCGGCAGGCAGCGACAGTGGCAAAACTCTTTGCTCCACGCCCCTCCCATTCGCACGGTAGTCCGCTCGCTCCTTAATTAATTGATTTATTCATTCATTCATTCGTTCATTCATTCAATCAATCATTAATTAATTAATTAATTAATTAATTAATTCATTTATTCATTCATTCATTCATTTATTCATTCATTCATTCATTCATTCATTCATTCATTCATTCATTTATTCATCCATTTATTCATTCATTCATTTATTCATTCATTCATTCATTCATTCATTCATTTATTTATTCATTCATTTATTTATTCATTCATTCATTCATTCATTCATTTATTTATTCATTAATTCATTCATTCATTCATTCATTCATTCATTCATTCATTCATTCATTCATTCATTCATTCATTCATTAATTTATTCATTCATTCATTCATTCATTCATTTATTCATCCATTCATTCATTCATATATTCATTCATTCATTTATTCATTCATTCATTCATTCATTCATTCATTCATTCATTCATTCATTCATTCATTCATTCATTCATTCATTCATTCATTCATTTATTCATCCATTCATTCATTCATTTATTCATTCATTCATTCAATCATTCATTCATTCATTCATTCATCTATTCATTCATTCATTCATTCATTCATTCATCTCATTCATTATTATTTCAAATTGAGAAACCCCTTTAGTCTGCATGAATTATATAAAACATATATTACTTTTGTAAGGGTCAGACAATTAACGCATAAGTCTGCATAGACTTACCGTCGTCAATAAATATTTATCTATCTATATAATATTTGTATTGCGTTGTAAGTGTTAGCGTATGTATTATGTGAAGCAGTCTGGACCCTGGATCTGAGACCCACAAAATGTTGGGTTTTGTACTTTTCTCCTAATTCACCCCAGATAGATTCCGGAAATCACTGGTCATCACAGCAACGTGTCCACATCAGATATCACCTAAAGCTAAAGCAATCAACAGATGCTGATTTAATGGTGGGATAATGAATCAGACGTTGGCCCACCATCGCGCCACCATTGGCCCACCATTAAGTCACCATTGGCCCACCATCAAGTCACCATTGGCCCACTATTAAGTCACCATTGGCCCCCCATTAGGTCACCATTGGCCCACCATTAAGTCACCATTGGCCCACCATCGCGCCATCATTGGCCCCCCATTAAGTCACCATTGGCCCCCCAATAAGTCACCATTGGCCCACCATTAAGTCACCATTGGCCCCCCATTAAGTCACCATTGGCCCACCATTAAGTCACCATTGGCCCACCATTAAGTCACCATTGGCCCACCATTAAGTCACCATTGGCCCACCATTAAGTCACCATTGGCCCACCCTCCACCAGATTTTGGTGACGTTGTGGTTCAAGGTAAGCCATACTATCCTGACCAAAAAGCATTCCAGACCAAACCAAACGTCACCTTGGTATTGAAGAGTTGTATCTCTCACTCAACAAAGGGAAAGATACAATATTTAACCAATACACTTTTGACATATTTTTATATAAACCATGGAGACCAAAGAGTTTTAGAATTTAAAATCGGCATAAATGTCTTGGTTAGCCTTTTTCTGAGTGATTCAAATACCTGTGTTATGCGTCGGCGGCTAGTAATTTTTTTAATTTTTACAGTGCGGGGACCGTCTTTAGACGTCAAATTCTTAATTTTTTTGAAGTAGTTTAATAATACTAAAGCAGAAATGCTCAGTTCTCAAATATATTTATATCACAAAATATTAAATTAGTCGCCTAAAAAGGAATGATGATACACTTTTCACTAAATGCAATTAAAATATATTTCCGTATTTTTTTAATTCTTGATATGACTCATACCAGGGTCAACTTAATCGAATATAATTTTGAGTCGAATTAGTATTTGAAGATCATGATCGGAAAGTACAGGTAACCATAATTATGGGACTTTTAAATGACATTATTAAAGTATATCGTTTCCTTGTTCGCTTTTGAGTACCGTGGTTTAGTACTTTGGTATATTTAAGCCACATTGTTTTTTTCTTTGTTTTAGATCAGCGCACTGGGCTGGGGCCCTGGTGCAGTGGTTAAAGCTGCCTGCTTGCCAAGCTGGAGATTGCGTGTTTCATTCATTTCGCCAACCTCAGGAGGTTCTCTTGGCCCGGTTTAGCCTGCACAAAGGGGGCCAAAAACCCCGTTGACTGCTTTGCTTCAGATCAGCGCACGCATTACATTGAGCTTGGGTGTTACAAAAAACGTGTTTTTCTGACCAGCGCAGGTTTCTAATAATGTTTTTTTGTCAACCCCCTCCCCCCTCCCTCATTATATTTTGACTTTTTTACTATCCTAATCACATTGTCCTTACAGTCTTACGATGTATATCCATCATATTCACTTAAGAAATCTCTCTCTGACTTGCGGTAAACCTACTGGATAACTCCATGTTGACAATGTCTGCCACTAAGCACTGTAGGCCTATAAATCCCTCTCTAAGCCTACAGAATCACTCCATGTGGACATCTGCAACTAAGCTGACAAAAACAATGTACTTATGGAAATTTCCCTAAGGTGGAAAATTGGGATACACCATTCTCATTTTCACCGTCAGCAGGGCTCCGCTTCTCGAGACCGCAAGCCAAGATCTTGGCCCGCGGCCTCGTGAAGTCAAGCCATGCTGAATGGAAGATGATCATTCCAGATATGCTTCATTATGTAACTCTATTTGTCAGATATTACGCTGATTTACATAACAGTCTTTTAATAGCGCTGCATTGTTCTGCGCTGGAATTAGTATATTATTGTGATTATTTAAATGTTGATGCAAATGTTAAGTTTTATTTAATTGCATTGCATTTAATTGCATTGTGATATTTCACATTACAATTAATGCATACATCGTATTGTATTGCATTACATCGAATTACATTTATTTGAATTATACTGTTATATATTGCGTTGAATTGTATTGAATGTATTACATTGCATCACATTACATTGCATTGCGTTGCATTGCATTACATTACATTGCCTTACATTACATTGCATTGTATTGTATCGTATTGTATTGTATTGCATTACATTGCATGGCATCGCATCGCATTCGCTTCACATTACATTGAATGCATTTGCATCGCATTGCATTGCCATGAATTAATTGCGTTGCATTGCATAGCATTTGCTTTACATTATGTCGCACCAAATTACATTGCATTGTATTGCATTGTATTCCATTGTGTTGCAGCTTAATACGAGTCCAACGATATCTAAAGACGTCAGATTCTGACGTCTAATGACGGTCCCCGCGCTGAAAGAATTAAAATATGTATAATTGTCGTAGACCCATCAAATATGTATTCATTTGAAGCAGAAAGAACTAACTAAGACGGTTAAGATGTTTTCAAAATAAAAAATAAACTGTTGGTCTATTTCAGTGCTTTTTAGAGGGGCAAACAGTACACTAAAATACAACCTTATTGTGTAATGTTTCACATAAAAATCACTGAACAATTCTCCAGCTTATTAGTGGGAAACAAATAAACAGAGTCCACATACGTCATGATAACAGGAGTACGGTTAGAACCACCGTTTATTTATGAGTGATTATATCAGACACTGATAACAAAGATAGAAATATGTGTGATTATTCACATAATAGTACTAATTATAATAATGTGCCTAATGTCGGTATTTGTATGGCGCACATATCCTGTCTATAGGACTCCTCATGGCGACTAACATTATAATGATCCCTGGTCATTAAACCTGTTTATTTCTGTACCGTTTCATCTCCCCGGGGAGCATACAGCATTTCAACCATTTGGAGCTAGTAACGCATCGTACACATTGCCTCTCTTTCCCACCAGATACTTATTTACGCCTGAGTGAAATGAGGCACTTGGGGTAAAGTGCCTTAGCCATGCAGGATACAACATCGACACAACGATGTCTCAGCATTAAGAAGGGAGAAACATGACATTTCTCTAAAAATCCTGCACCTCACCTATATTAATCATCTTATTTTGGATAGCTATCCTAACATATCTTTCACATCAATCCTCTGGATGGATTCAATAAATCCCACTAAATCCCACATGTATATGGCCATCTTATATTGCCATATTTCTGTCACGTGATTATCACATTTATAATTAATATTCTTGTCATCTGTCAAACCCATCGCACTGCGTTTCACTCTCTGTTGGTGTCTAAGGCCACTATGTTTAATTTATCTGTTTTAGATCAGAAAAAAATCAAAATCTAATAGGAGAGGGCGTGAAAAAAAAAACATTTAAGAAAAAAACATTGTACCTATTTTCGAAAAAGTTAATAAGGGCGACAGAATAAAACTTTTGATCTTTTTAAATAAAGTTATTGAGGACGACGAAAAAACAAGCCAGAAAAAATATAGCTGGAAAATATTTTCCATCTCTCGAAATCAACTAGTTTTTTTCTCGATTTCTTTTTTATCTTTCGAAAGTGACTATTTTTTCGGAAATCGGCAACAATCTGATGCGCGCGCTGGGCGGAAAAGAACACATGTTTTTTGGTAAAGCGTGGACTTAACGCGCTCATCTAAAACAGAGAAAGAAACAGTGTGGCCTAACATGCTCACAGGAGTGTAATACGGAAAACCCCTTAACGCTCCTCAAGGTTACATTAAACATAAATGATGTTACGCAGTGATTACAAATACATACATTTACAGTGAGTATTGCTTACCCCTAAAATTCGTATACTTGACATTTTTCACCTTATTGAAGTTTTGTCTTGCTACTGCGACCAACAACTTCAAATGGATGAATATTACTCTTATTTGTTTATGTTTAGACAAAGCATTTACAAATTGATATTTAAACACTCATTTTATTCCAAATAAATGTGATTTGATCGACTAATTAAACAGATTAACCCTCCTCATCCTCATAAGTTAATTTATTTAAATTTTCAGCCACTTGAAGTTGTGTCTCGCTACCGCGATCCACAACTTCAAGTGGCTGAGAATTACTAATATTTGTTTAATTTAACCACAAATATTTGCGAATCTTGATGTTTACAGACATATTTAATTCTCAATAACAGTGATTTGGGCAACTAATTAAACAGAATTAAAACGACAATAGTCGTGATCAGCAGGACAAGGGTTAACACCGGTCATAGTGGACCTTAGGGCTCTAAGGGTTAAATCGCTGGTCAGTTCTAGCTGTGAATCTGTTACTTATCAGATTCAAATAATAGATGTTTTGGTTCCCAGAACAGAAATGTGACGGGTGTTCTGAAATCCCTGCTGCATCCAATAGTTGAAGTACATCAACGAGGATTGAATTGATCCACGGTGTAGAGGGGGGGGGGTGGGTGGGGATAGGGATGGGGAAGGGCAAGTACAGAGGGTGGGGATACTTTAAGACCTCCACCCCACCCCCGCTTACACGTGGGCTTTCCCTCACAAAGATAGTCCCATTGATTTTCTTCCAATTAGTGCACGTCAGATTTGTCATTTTTTCACATTTCCTGTCACAATCCCCAGACGAGCCTCACCAAGCCTTAAGCTTCAAAGCGCAGAAATACGTTTGTATAAACCATGGAGACCAAAAGGTTTTTTTCAATTTAAAATCATCATAAATGTCTTAGTCAGCTCTTACTGCTTCATTTGAATACCCATGTTATGGGACTACGGCCATTAGAAATATGTTTACTCTTACAGTGCAGGAATCGACTTTAGACGTCAGAATCTGACGTCTCAAGTCGATCTCTACGCTGTAAAGTTTAACCGTTAAAACGCTAAGTTATCTGAATTAATTTTACCCACTTGAAGCTGTGTCTCGCAACCGCGACCCGCAACTTCAAGTGAGTGAAAAATCCTCATATTTGTTTATATGTGCCAAAAATTTGAAAATTCTGATGTTTAAACATTTATTTAATTCACAATAACAGTGATCTGATCTGTTAATAACACGTAGTAAGCCTACAGACGACTATATAGGGCACAGGGCACATATAAAAACAGTCTGACTGTTAATAAAGTCCACCCTGTATAAATATGTCTCAATAAATAAATAATACATACAATAAATAAATGCTTAATTATGGCAGTCAGAGGTTTGTGGAATTTGTATGAATACATACAGATTTTTTTACCATGCTTTCGTTTGATGGTATAATATAGATTATACTACACTACTCTTGTTTATTATGTCATAGGGTATTTTTTATGACTGATGTGGCCCTTGTGCGAGCTGACAATTAGTTTATCAGTAACCTGCGGTGCCCATGATTAAATAAATGATGACTTATGACTCGTATTACGTATCAAAACGCACTATATAAAGGGGTGTGGATGATATAGGTGTCATGCTATATTGCCGAAGGTGTCATGTATAACACTATATAATGTAATCTAGAGCCGGCCTCTCAGCCTCTGATTCTGTTTTTAGACAAAGTGAGATATATACCAATGGTACATGTACCACATCATGTCCAGATACATGTATGTACAACCTCCCAGCCACATCACCCGTGTAGGGGACACCTCTAACAGGGAAGTCGACACAATTTTGCTATAAATATTTTCATCAAGACAACAGCTAAATGTTTATTAGAGATGACGAAACTGCATCACTGTGAGCGGCGAGTAACCTATATAGCTCATTACTGTGAGCGGCGAGTAACCTATGTATCTCATTACTGTGAGCGGCGAGTAACCTAAGTAGCTCATTACTGTGAGCGGCGAGTAACCTATGTAGCTCATTACTGTGAGCGGCGAGTAGCCTATGTAGCTCATTACTGTGAGCGGCGAGTAGCCTATGTAGCTCATTACTGTGAGCGGCGAGTAGCCTATGTAGCTCATTACTGTGAGCGGCGAGTAACCTATATAGCTCATTACTGTGAGCGGCGAGTCACCTATGTAGCTCATTACTGTGAGCGGCGAGTAACTTATGTAGCTCATTACTGTGAGCGGCGAGTAGCCTATGTAGCTCATTACTGTGAGCGGCGAGTAGCCTATGTAGCTCATTACTGTGAGCGGCGAGTAACCTATGTAGCTCATTACTGTGAGCGGCGAGTAGCCTATGTAGCTCATTACTGTGAGCGGCGAGTAGCCTATGTAGCTCATTACTGTGAGCGGCGAGTAGCCTATGTAGCTCATTACTGTGAGCGGCGGGTAACTTATGTAGCTTTTTTGTTGTGATTTTTTCTTTGATCATATTTTCATTTTACATAGTAGTTAATATGTACGGATATATATGTTTTTAAAATTCACGAAACATTTTTCCATATTATCATTGCTATTTATCATACTAATTTTTATGAATTTAACGTCTTATTTTATTTGCCACCCTGTATTGTCATGTTGACAATCTGCCAAATTAGTCTATTGGAAGTTTTATGTAAATAAAATTGCGACTACTACCATTACATATTCCCCCACCATTACAACATTCCCCAACTTTGGTGAGATTTTGTTGTGTATTTTCTAAGTTAGACGATTTGTCATGTAACTTGTTTCGTGGTAATGTTGAAATGAGACCTGTCATTTTGATGGTCTAATTTAGAACACCCACTGCTAAATTCCAACAAATTTTAAACAGCAACCGAGAAAAATAAAGTCAGACTACTTGCAGCATGTGATGAAACATGGTGAAAACATGGTGAAAACATGCCAATCGAGTATAATACGATCTACTATGTCTTTTCAAATTATCTCGCTTGAAAACATGGTTGAGTGGCGAGGTGGGGAGAGTGGGGGGGGGGGGGGGTGTAGACGTAGCCGCACTGCTATATCAATCACTGAGATCAAGGAATATTCAGATGTAATACTAAACCTGGGGTTAATTGGATACTCAGGTTAATTAGCCATGTCATAGCCATGGCGTTAGAAAACAAAATATTTTGTTTCAGCCGATTTCCGTCAATCATTCAAATAAATTTCATATTACGTTTCGTCAAATAATTGATTGGTAATTCAGTCAAATAAATTATACTCAACCCTTTGGTTACAAACGACTATGATCGTATTTACCCTTAAAACGCAGAATTTCTTTATGAAAACCTTGGTCGCCAAAGGTTTTCATTCAGTTTGAAATCATCATAAATTTCTTATTCGGGTCTTTCCGATTCATTTGAATACTGATGTTATGGGTCTACTGCCTTTAAAAGTATTTTAATTCTTTCAGTGCGGGGATCGACACGTCAGAATCTCACGTCTGCAGACGTCAGATTCTGACGTCTAAAATCGATCCCCGCGCTGTAAGGGTTGAAATTGTTTTATTAGGCGGCTAATATGTTATACGGCTCAGATAATTTTCCTGAAGATACAAATTTTAATATATTTTCTCTTTTACAAGCTTACATAAGTAGCTCAAAACGCTTTTCCACCTAAATTATCATAGTAATAATTTTGTTTTTGCTTTTCATTGTATCTTTAATTAACTCATTCTTACTTATCATATTCTGTATCATATTCTGTATTTTCTGCGGTTGTATATTGTATTTGCTATTATTAATAATATTTTTCTATATGTATCACGTGTATATATGACCATGTATGTATGTATGTATGTCTGTATGTAGGAAAGCAACTTGTGGCAATATTGCTGTTTGCAATCCTTTAAAAATAAATCATGTTTACAGAAAAAAAAGGCGGCTAAGATATTGTTATTGGAAATGAAATGAGTGTAAAAAAGAAAAAAATTGCAAATGTTCGGTCTCATATGAGACAAATATGAGTAAATTTAATACACGTCAAGTTGTGGGTCGCGGTAGCAAGATATAACTTGAAGTGGGTTAAATTAAATAAAAAGCTTAATGGGAGATGGGTTAGCTATGGTAGTGGGGGGGGGGAGGGGTGTAGAGGCGCCACATTGTATCCATTACCGAAATGTAAGACTGAGTTTAACTGAATAATTAAATGTTTTCTGTTAGTCCTACAGTGTATCATATTACGGTCTATGTAATCTATCCACACAACCAATTATACTTAGGCTGAAACTAAGGGTAAAGGTAAAGGTGCAGGTTTATAGTCTGATATCAAGTCTGAAGACCTATCATCCGACTTTAAATCTTACCCCCTGGTCACTTGACCTGTTCATTTGTGTGCCATTTCAACTCCACGTAGCGCATACAGTCCTGCAGCCGTTTCGGCGCATTGAACTTATCGTACACATTGCCATCTCTGTCCTACCAGGTACTCTTTTTCACCTGAGTCAAGTGAAGCATTTGAGGGTGAAGTGCCTTGCCCAAGGACACAACATCTTAATAATGTCCCAAGATTTATGTACTCTATGTCCGTATCTTACACTGGTCATCGTTTATTTCTGGATGTCGATTCAGCTCACACACCCCCCCCCCGTCATATCAGTCATATTCATAACGTCGGACGGTTAATGGTGTGATTGACAGACCGCGGTGATAGGGCTCAAATAAACATTTCACCCTGATTGACATGATATATATGGTCAGCTATTTGATATCCTGGATATTTCACAAGATATGTGATTATTCTTCTCTGTGTGAATTTTGATAGCAATTCATATTTCGATGTAAATGAAAAAAATGGGACATGTCTGTATGGCAAATCAATTGAATAGACTATTCCTCCTAATAGACTATTCCTCCTAATAGACTATTAAAGCTGAAAGCTTCTCACCAACTCCAGCTTCATCCTTACTCCTTTAAACGCCGGTGCCGAATATATTCCGAGTTTTCATTTTTTTTCTAGCACATTAAGTACCACCTTTTAAACATGTCATTAAAGATAAAATAAGACATCAATCAGAAAGATTTGAAAACAGTTGACCTCCGTTTTGTCAAATCTGAATAATTTTAATTCACTTGAAGTTGTGGATCGCGTCAGCGGGACACAACTTCAAGTGGGTAAAAATTCAAATTGAATAATTTAGCGGTGAAAGGGTTAAAGCGCTGGAATATTTATATAAACCAAGAGATCAAAGGGTTGATTCAATTTGAATGTCTTAGTTGGTCCTTTCCACTTCATTTGAGTACCTATCTTATGGATCTATGGCCATTATAAATAATGAGATCGACGTAAGACGTCAGAATTTGACGTCTGTAGACATTAGATTCCGACGTCTACAGTCGACCCCCGCACTGTTATTTAAAAAAATATATATAAATGAGAAAACCTCTACGAATCAAATGGTCAGTTAACAAAATGACACTCCTGGGTACTACGTCATCATTAGTTGCGCACATCACTCACAGAATAATATGGTCACATGACAAGCTAGCCAAACAAAATACCTTAAATAATGCTGGTTTAATGTTGGGCCAGCGTCGTGGACGGTGGGCCAACATTAAACCAGCATTGCTTCAACGTATTAGCACATGTCGCACTAATCATATGAGGAAACAAGATGCATCGAACATTGTAATTCTGGATTTATGCTGGGCCAGCGCTATGTGGGTCAGAAGAAAAACAGCATTACTATAATGTACCTTGTTTACTGAGATGTAGTTACGTATTGCATACAGATGTTTTACTCGCCAGAATATCTAACCAGAAATTCCATTATTCACTGTTGTAAAAATCTATAATCATGCATGATTATTCTGTTATGCAATACTTCAAAATGGTTTTCTAAAGTAATTTCGTTTATTTTGTGATATGTGTATATAGCCATCCATCACTTCTACTAGTCATGGAATGACATATGATAGGAAAAAATAGCAGTGGGTCTGCAGACTCATCATGCAAAAAATGACTGTACATTTATGTGAGTCTGTGGTAGGACTACTTATTTATCAAGTAAAAAATGACTGTACATTTATGCGAGTCGGTGGTTGGTTTATATTTGCGCTCTAGATAATTGTGACGAGATTGAGTCTAAGTGTGTATTCTACCCCCGACCAATTGAAGAGTGGTTCAGCTTGTCACATGACGGGATTGGCCAATCACCGCCGTCATTCAGTTGTTATTTAAATTAGGGGGTAGAATACGAGACTAAGGCCCGAGTTTATTATTACGTCGAATGTACGTGTATTATACTTTAACCCTTTAGCCGCTTGTCCTGATTATATTCAGATTTTCATCTTTATCAACACATGATAGTACTACATTGTTAAACATGTTAAAGAAAAAAGTGATATCAATAAGCAAGATTTGAAAATAGTTAACCTCCATTTTGTCAGATCTGAATTATTTTCACTCACTAGAAGCTGTGGATCGCTTCAGCGAGACGCACCTAAAACAATACAATTATATAATTTAACGGTTAAAGGGTTGATTAAGTCGGACCTATAGAAAGCATAACGATTCCAACCAGAAAACAAATAGTCAACAATTAGGGGGGTACCAGTATTCTTTGTGCCAGGGGAAAAGCTATTGATAGTTGACTTTCTCAATGTTATATCTGTTTATCTATATTATATCTCAAGAGCGTTAATCTTCTCAAGGTCATATATAATTGTACATATGTATATATGAACAAAGGTGACTCCAATGTCAACAAAAGCTGATCTCAGTAATTGATTTATCTGGCACAGATGCTGATTTACTTTATATTCTACTGAAGGCGGATGAGACTGCGGTGACACATGTGGAAGTCGTCATTAATACTGAATACAGCGTATTTGTAAATATGTTGTAGGGCGATTCTGGACTAATGTAAAAAAGTGGGTTTGATTCCACTCATTGAATGAATGAGTGAATGAATGAATAAATAAATGAATGAATGAATGAATGAATGAATGAATGAATGAATGAATGAATGAATAAATAAAAAAATAAACAAATACATGAATAAATGAATGAATAATTGAATGAATGAATGAATGAATGAATGAATGAATGAATGAATGAATGAATGAATGAATGAATGAATGAATGAATGAATAAATGAAATGAATGAATGTATGAATGAATGAATGAATGAATGAATGAATGAATGAATGAATGAATGAATGAATGAATGAATGAATAAATGAATGAATAAATGAATGAATGAATGAATGAATGAATGAATGAATGAATGAATGAATGAATGAATGAATGAATAAATAAATGAATAAATGAATAAATGAATGAATGAATGAATGAATGAATGAATAAATGAATGAATGAATGAATGAATGAATGAATGAATGAAGGAATGAACGAACCACTGAACGAAAGAGTTAATGAATGCATAAATGAATAAATGAATGAATGGATAAATGAATGAATGAATGAATGAATGAATGAATGAATGAATGAATGAATAAATGAGTGAGTGAATGAATGAATGAATGAATGAATGAATGAATGAATGAATGAATGAATTAATTAATTAATTAATTAATTAATTAATTAATTAATAAATGAATGAATGATTGAATGAATGAATAAATGAATGAATGAATAAAAAAATGAATGAATGAATGAATGAATTAATTAATTAATTAATTAATTATTGAATGAGTGAGTGAGTGAATGAATGAATGAATGAATGAATGAATGAATGAATGAATGAATGAATGAATGAATCATTGAATGAATGAATCATTGCATGATTAACGCTCCCCTGAATGTTGAATATTTACGACAAGATAAAATAAACCAGACAAAACAAGACACAGAATGAGATTAAGCGGTATGTCAGGTCAGGGGTGTATGTCGGAAAAAAACAGTTTTTCTCGGATGGATGATTCTGTTCTCTTTAATTATTCAATGCGAGAGTACGCTGTGGTGATGGAAATCAATAATGTGATCAAAGGATTTTCTGTCCTATTTATATCTTGCAATATATATATATATAATATCTTTTAAACAGTCAATTTAAATTACACAATATTAACGAATCGAATTAAAATCTTCAGACGGTAATATGTTATTGTGTAGTATTATTATATGTTGGGATGATGCATACTATGCGTCACTAGAATAATATTTTTGCACTCAAAGGGTGCATTAGATCTCACTCGTACATTATAGACTGATACTCATACAGGAACACTTTGGAGTCCAGAAACAGTAAGGAATACTTCTTAATTCAGATTATAAATACACGTTTCTAAACTAGTTAAATCCCACTATTGTTGAATTTCGTTGAATTTGCTTATTAAAAAAATGACGTCAGTTAAATTCAGTGAACATGTTGTTGGTATGTTGTTCTAACTTTTGATTTGCTCTCATTTTTACTTACAGTGAGCTGGGTGATTACAAATGTACCGATTTTAATAAATAAAACCATAGACCGCTAACCCTTTCACCACTAAGATTATAGTAGGTTCAAAATAATTTTATTATCTACCAAATCACTGTTATTAGGAACAAAATGAGTGTTCAACATTTTCAAATATTTGGTCTCAAATTAAACAAATGTGAGTAATTTTCACCCAATTGAAGTTGTGGATCGCGGTAGCGAGACACAACTTCAATTGGGTAACAATTTAAATTGTTTAA
Organism: Flabesymbios commensalis; assembly: GCA_964017125.1. Classification (NCBI taxonomy): domain Eukaryota; kingdom Metazoa; phylum Annelida; class Polychaeta; order Terebellida; family Flabelligeridae; genus Flabesymbios; species Flabesymbios commensalis. Next base: position 7,033,507 of record OZ024914.1, on the reverse strand, counting down.
TTTAGGGCTTGAAGGGTTAACCCGGAGTTCTCGGCGTTGACCTTACGCTCAAGAAGTATTATCACGTCTGGCACCCTTTAGCTGCTAGTGACTCAGAAACGCGTCAAACAATATCAGAAGGAGAAATAATTTCAACACCAGCCTGCTTTGAAAGTCGTGGATCCCGGATTCGAATCTGGCATTCCAGTTTTGAAAAAATAAAATGTTTCCTCCCTGCTCATTCGTGAAGATTAAATATTGTGGGGAGCCTCAGTGACCAAAAAATAGAGAGCTCGGCCTCAGACCGCCAGGGTTCGAATTTCAAACACTGTGTCTGGAGAGCAGTGTCATCTCATTCATCTCAGCATGCTCAGGAGTTTCATCGGGCCCAGTTTAGCCTACATGTGCACAAATTTAGCTTGAACTTTGGCGCAAATTGAAAGCTCCTCTCTCATTGGCCACCAAGACTTTGGCTCAGTTTGAAAGCTACTCTCACACACACCTGTTGTCAAGGTCAGACTACCAGTCTGACCTTGACAACAGGTGTGTGTGAGGCCTGTTCGAAAAGGAGGGGGTGCAAGCAACATGAATATTCATTATGACGTCACCGGTTTACTGACTGTGGTATGGAGTTCACACTCAGGTCAGATTGTCTGGCCCGCAGAAGTTGGGCAGGGAAGAGGGGGGTTCTGAACTCATAGCACATATACGTGATATCCAGGCAGTCTGCCGGTAGCAGACAACTGGATAGATGAAGATGAGTTTAGCCTACATGTGCACAAATTTAGCCTAAAACTTTGGCGCAATTTGAAAGCTCCTCTCTCATTGGCCACCAAGGCTTTGGCTCAGTTTGAAAGCTACTCTCTCATTGTCCACCAAGGCTTTGGCTCAGTTTGAAAGCTACTCTCTCATTGGCCACCAAGGCTTTGGCTCAGTTTGAAAGCTACTCTCTCATTGGCCACCAAGGCTTTGGCTCAGTTTGAAAGCTACTCTCTCACTGGCCACCAAGTCTTTGGCACAGTTTGAAAGCTACTCTCTCATTGGCCACCAAGGCTTTGGCTCAGTTTGAAAGCTACTCTCTCATTGGCCACCTAGGCTTTGGCTCAGTTTGAAAGCTACTCTCTCACTGGCCACCATAAGCGGTTATTTGTATAACCTGTGGCGACATGCACGACGTCATACGTCACGACAAAAATTAATTTATTTTATCAAAAATCCTTGAAATAACGGTTGTGAAATATGAACCTGAATTTTAAGTTTAGGCAACGTAAATTTCGAAGGTTTTGTATCTGATCGAAAATATTATTAATTTTCTCCCATTTGAAGTTGTGGGTCAGAATAGCGAGACACAAATTAAAGCTACCTGAAAGGATCACAATATAAGTATTGAAGCAGTGTGTTTAAATCTTTCCCAACCTTTATAGCGGGGGAATTGACTTTAGACGTCAGAATCTGACGTCTCTAGACGTCAGATTTTGAAGGCTAAATTCGATCCCCGCACAGAAAAAGGGAATGTTTATAATAGCCATAGACCCATAACAATGAATCAGAAAGAGCTAACTAAAACATTTATGATGATTTCAAAATGAACATAATCCTCTTGTCTCCATGGTCTATGCAAAAATAATTCAACAGTTTAATGGTTGAAATAGTTCCAGTCAGCATCTCAACCAGGTTAACGACCCATTCCAAAGCACGATCTCGGAACGATTTTTTGGAGTGAGTGAGTGAATATTGTGTAAAGGTCGCTTTCAATTAAAGCACCTCTCATGGCAATCAATCAATCAGTCAGCCACACCGAGCACAGTAATCAAAAGTCCCTTTGTTTTTCAACATTGTTTATTCTGGAGATAATTAATTAAGTATGGAATTCACAAAGAAAACTACAGCGTGAATGTCAAAGATTCAACCACAGGACACTGGAGGCTGCTCGCAAAAGGGCACCCTTTAAGATCAATGGGTACTATATATGTGCTCAAATTAAACAAATATAAAAAAAACTGATAAGGGTTAAAATACCTAAAGATTTGTGTATAAACCATGGAGACCAACGTTTTTTTCAATTTAAAATAATCATAAATGTTTATTAACCCTTTGACTTCCAGGCCGGAGTGCATGCCAGGATCCAGATATACTGGTGTAGGAGTTCTATGTTTCGTCATTTGAAGCTGGAATTGCTAACGCAATTTCCAGCTTCAAATGACGAAAAATACATAAATGTAGTATATATTTGACGAAAATTTGTGTCATTTTTTGGTTACGTTCATTGACGAATGACGACGGAAATTTCCGTCATGTATGGTAGTGAAAAGGTTAAATGGCTATTTCTGTTTCATTTGAGTAGCTATGTTATGGGTCTACGGCCGCTGAAAAATATTTGATTTTTTTTCCAAATCTGAGGTCTAACTTTGGTCCCCGCGCCGTAAAGGTTTTAGTTATAGATTACATTAACCCTGGTGAATTATTTCCGCTGATTTTCTAGTCAATTCTCAACCAATTGTCATGAAATGTAACAAGCACTATTTTCTAGTGCTGCGGCGACTACCCTGAACATTTCTTTAAAAGTATTGTATAGTTGAAACGTTCGTCTATTTAACATGTAATAATACAAAATGTCAAACTCTATAAACTCATTACCTTCGTCTCAGAATGTTAGTACATGTCAAAAGATCCAACTTTTGAAATACCCTCTGAATCCACTAGACAATAGTGTGTGCAAATTTAGCTCAAAATTGACTGAGGAATTCGCGAAAATTGGTTCAAAATTGACTGAGGAATCCGCGATAGTGTGAATCTGACTAAAACAGACGAGCAGCTGGTGGCTAAAAAATCAACTTTAAGGATCATAAGTAATATGAGCACATATTAGTTTATCTCACTGGATATTTACTTCTTCTTCCAATGCTTGTGGATGAAAAGCTGTATTAAAGTGAGAAAATTGTGAAAATTTAGTTTAAATGCTATTACCCTCTAATGTATACACTATTTTTGGACCAAGTCTAATATTTTACCCCGGAACAGTCGGAGAGTGGTTCAGCCTGTCACAAGATGAGATCAAACAATCACCGCCGTCATTCAGTTGTTATTTAAATCAGGGGTAGAATACCAGATTAGGGCCATTATATATAATAACAATCTATAATTTTCTACAATTTGCTCTTTTTTTGTTTTAATCACAGTTAAAAATGTGAGCGGCTCAATTGATTGTTTCTATCTTTCATTCATTTGAAGCTGGAATTGCTAACGCAATTTCCAGCTTTAAACGATGAAAAATAATCTAATTATTTAGAAAAAAATTATGAATATTTATGAAAGCTCGCAAAATGAAAGAGTGAGTGAGTGAGTGAGTGAGTGAGTGAGTGAGTGAGTGAGTGAGTGAGTGAGTGAGTGAGTGCGTGAGTGAGTGAGTGAGTGAGTGAGTGAGTGAGTGAGTGAGTGAGTGAGTGAGCGAGCGAGCGAGCGAGCGAGCGAGCGAGCGAGCGAGCGAGTGAGTGAGTGAGTGAGTGAGTGAGTGAGTGAGTGAGTGAGTGAGTGAGTGAGTGAGTGAGTGAGTGAGTGAGTGAGTGAGTGAGTGAGTGAGTGAGTGAGTGAGTGAGTGAGTGAGTGAGTGAGTGAGTGAGTGAGTGAGTGAGTGAGTGAGTGAGTGAGTGAGTGAGTGAGTGAGTGAGTGAGTGAGTGAGTGAGTGAGTGAGTGAGTGAGTGAGTGAGTGAGTGAGTGAGTGAGTGAGTGAGTGAGTGAGTGAGTGAGTGAGTGAGTGAGTGAGTGAGTGAGTGAGTGAGTGAGTGAGTGAGTGAGTGAGTGAGTGAGTGAGTGAGTGAGTGAGTGAGTGAGTGAGTGAGTGAGTGAGTGAGTGAGTGAGTGAGTGAGTGAGTGAGTGAGTGAGTGAGTGAGTGAGTGAGTGAGTGAGTGAGTGAGTGAGTGAGTGAGTGAGTGAGTGAGTGAGTGAGTGAGTGAGTGAGTGAGTGAGTGGTTGAGTGAGTGAGTGAGTGAGTGAGTGAGTGAGTGAGTGAAAATTAATATTTAACGGTTTTATTTTTTTTTCTAACGAACTTAGAGCAATACTTCACCCCGAAAAGAAGCATCCCCATAATAAAACAAGTAATATAAAAGACAAGCGAATGAAATAGAATGTAAAGAAGCATCTCCGTCTCGCTGGAGGAATGAATGAATCAAACCAGAGAACAAATGCTGTTTTCACCCGGATTAATCCTGGTCTCTTTAATTATTCACTGCAAAAAGCCCGATGCGGTAACGGAAATCAATAATGTGATTAACAGGGTTTTGATCCTATTTTTATCTGCGTCGTAAACATTTCTACAACACAAACATCCATTCTGAGTATTTACAAATCATGTAGTCGTTAAAGTTTGTTTTGACCATGTTTTCTGATCTGAGGCATTAATAGTTTTTTTAGGTTTGCTCAGCCGTAGCCAGAGCCTGAGCTGAGCCGATATCAAAATAACTAATAACCTTTAAATCGCTGAATTATTTTTATAAAATCCATTGAGACCAAAGGGTTTATTTTAATTTGATATCATCATAAATGTCTTTTTCAGTAATTTCTGATTCATTTGAATACCTATGTTATGGGTCTACGGCCATTAGAGATATTTTCCCTCTATAAACGCTTTAGTGACGACTTTAGTCGTCGGAATCTGACGTCTACAGACGTCAGATTCTGACGACTAAAGTCAATCCCCGCACTGTAAAAGTTGATGACAAATCTACAGTGCAGTATTTGTTTTGCTGGATTTGAAATGTTAGGGGAATATTAAAGCCACTTTAAAATGGGAACGTTTAATTAATTTGAACTATTTCTATACGCCCTTGTGCGTCAGTAGCATATTTCTGTGAGCCATTGTGCGTCAATAACATATTTCTGTGCACCCTTAATTTGTACGTCACTTACATATTTCTGTGCGCTCTTGTGCGTTACTAGCATATATATGTGCGCCCTTGTGCGACACTTACATATTTTTGTGCGCTCTTTTGCGTCACTCACATATATTTCTGCGCGCCCTTGTGCGTCACTTATATATTTATGTGCGCCCTTGTGCGTCACTACCATATATTTCTGCGCGCCCTCGTGCGTCACTTACATATTTCTGTGCGTCCCTGTGCGTCAATACCAAATTTTAATGCGCTCTTGTGCGTCACTAAGATTATTTTGTGCATTTCTGTGCTTTAATCACAAATATATGGTCTTTCTTGTGCGTCATAAGCATATTTCTGTGCATCCGTTTGCGTCACAGACATATTTCTGTGCGCTCTTGTGCGTCACTAGAATATTTATTTGCGTCCTTATGCGTCACTAGCATATTTCTGTGCTTAGTTCAACTTAGTTCAACCAGTCCATGGTTTTGTTATTTTTGCAGACATCTAATACGTAGCGATCACGGATAATGCAAATGCCATATTAGACAGACAAGAAAAACGATTGATTTTGACAAATGCAGGAACCCGGTAAATTCTCTCAGAATGCAAATTTGTAGGAAAATAATTCTAAAGCACTGGTATACACGGCTTGTTTATTGGTTGAATAAGTTAGACATTAATTCACAATTTATAAATAAATGTAGATATATATATGCACCAGTTTAAAATTATATTTATACATTACGCAGTTGATGTTGACTTTTTCCACATAGCTTCTTCATCACATGGCATAATTTGAATAAAATTCACAGGATGAAAAGTTATATAATTCATCACAATAAGAAGCTGTGCTGAAGTCGGTCCCCGGAATTATAGGTGTGTCTGAACTTATCAGCTGTGCTGAAGTCGGTCCCCGCACTGAAAGCGTTAATTATAGGTGTGTCTGAACCTGGGAGCTGTGCTGAAGTCGGTCCCCGCACTGAAAGCGTTAATTATAGGTGTGTCTGAACCTATCAGCTGTGCTGAAGTCGGTCCCCACACTGGAAGCGTTAATTATAGGTGTGTCTGAACCTGGGAGCTGTGCTGAAGTCGGTCCCCACACTGCAAGCGTTAATTATAGGTGTTTCTGAACCTAGGAGCTGTGTTGAAGTCAGTCCCCACACTGAAAGCGTTAATTATAGGTGTGTCTGAACCTGGGAGCTGTGCTGAAGTCGGTCCCCACACTGGAAGCGTTAATTATAGGTGTGTCTGAACCTAGGAGCTGTGTTGAAGTCGGTCCCCACACTGCAAGCGTTAATTATAGGTGTTTCTGAACCTAGGAGCTGTGCTGAAGTCGCTCCTCGCATTGAAAGCGTTAATTATAGGTGTGTCTGAACCTGGGAGCTGTGCTGAAGTCGGTCCCCACACTGGAAGCGTTAATTATAGGTGTGTCTGAACCTAGGAGCTGTGTTGAAGTCGGTCCCCGCACTGAAAGCGTTAATTATAGGTGTGTCTGAACCTGGGAGCTGTGCTGAAGTCAGTCCCCACACTGAAAGCGTTAATTATAGGTGTTTCTGAACCTAGGAGCTGTGTTGAAGTCGGTCCCCACACTGCAAGCGTTAATTATAGGTGTTTCTGAACCTAGGAGCTGTGTTGAAGTCGGTCCCCACACTGGAAGCGTTAATTATAGGTGTGTCTGAACCTGGGAGCTGTGCTGAAGTCAGTCCCCACACTGGAAGCGTTAATTATAGGTGTGTCTGAACCTAGGAGCTGTGCTGAAGTCGGTCCCCACAATGAAAGCGGTAATTATAGGTGTTTCTGAACCTAGGAGCTGTGTTGAAGTCGGTCCCCACACTGCAAGCGTTAATTATAGGTGTTTCTGAACCTAGGAGCTGTGTTGAAGTCGGTCCCCGCACTGGAAGCGTTAATTATAGGTGTGTCTGAACCTAGGAGCTGTGCTGAAGTCGGTCCCCACAATGAAAGCGGTAATTATAGGTGTTTCTGAACCTAGGAGCTGTGCTGAAGTCGGTCCCCACAATGAAAGCGTTAATTATAGGTGTGTCTGAACCTGGGAGCTGTGCTGAAGTCGGTCCCCACACTGGAAGCGTTAATTATAGGTGTGTCTGAACCTAGGAGCTGTGCTGAAGTCGGTCCCCACAATGAAAGCGTTAATTATAGGTGTGTCTGAACCTGGGAGCTGTGCTGAAGTCGGTCCCCACACTGCAAGCGTTAATTATAGGTGTTTCTGAACCTAGGAGCTGTGCTGAAGTCGGTCCCCGCACTGAAAGCGGTAATTATAGGTGTGTCTGAACCTAGGAGCTGTGCTGAAGTCGGTCCCCACACTGGAAGCGTTAATTATAGGTGTGTCTGAACCTAGGAGCTGTGCTGAAGTCGGTCCTCGCACTGAAAGCGTTAATTATAGGTGTTTCTGAACCTAGGAGCTGTGCTGAAGTCGGTCCCCACACTGGAAGCGTTAATTATAGATGTTTCTGAACCTAGGAGCTGTGCTTAAATTTCTTACAACCAAGGGTTTACAATGAAAATTTCAATGAAAAAGGTTTTCCAATACATGGTGATTGTCTTTAAATTTTTACACCACTTCATGTCATTTTCATCCACTAAAAGGCGAGAATTGCGACAGTAATTCGTGGCTTGTGGTGGATTAAAATGACAATGATAAATTCAGGCTTGAAAGGGTTAAAGCGCTGAATTATTTAAAAAAAAATCATGGAGACCAAGGTGTTTTTATCAATTTGAAAACATCATAAATGTCTCAGTCACCTCTTTCCGCTTCTTTTGAATACCTATGTTATGGGTCTACGGCCATTACAAATATTGTGCTCTTACAGTGTGGGGATCGACTTTACACGTCAGAATCTGACGTCTGTAGACGTCATATTGTAAAGTCTAAAGTAGATCCCCGCACTGAAAGCATTAAACACTAACTTCTTTTTCCGCACAACGAATGAGACCACAAAAAACACTGTGTCACATTCCCCCATATACAACATGTTCAAGTACACCCTAGCTCTCTATAATTGATCAAATGATGCAGTAGCTATATGTAATTGGTCAGTTGACCTTTGGTGAACTGGCGCGGTAAAAATGTCACCATTATACATGTATACCGGACAGGATGAATGTGTCTTACATGAACCAGAAGTTTCCCAAATCTAATGATGCAGATCACTCATCCTAGGGCTACACTAATATCACAGGAATGATAGTGGCGTCACAAATCGTATTTTTACTATGTTAGTGGTATTGTCAGGTTAAAAAATCCAAAAATCCCAGAAAAACTCGTAAGTGGGTGGATGAATCAAACCTCAACTCAGATTTTCTTGTGTGCTTTTTGTGTTTTTTTGTACATGTTTACAAAAAAATGGATAGGGGGGGGGGGTGGACGGAGCCTGGCAAATCCGTTTTTTCTCGGATTTTTTTTATGGATACTATTATATATTTCTTCCCATGTTTAGTAGACCCGAGTGATACTGTAGGTCTGGTTATATACGCGAGATTGTAATTTTCGCGAATTTTGCGAAGAAAATTTCCAAAGAACAATGCGTATAAGAACAATGCGCTGTAGTCTCACTCAAACGACAACTAATCTGGTATAAGAACAATGCACTGTAGTCTCACTCAAACGACAATTTACTAAGTTGTGTTTTTGAGCTAGTTTTGAAAGTCGTCAAATTTTATGCTGTCCGAATATTGTTTGGACATTTCACATTACTGGATCAACTCTACTAATACTCTTTCACCAAATCGTTGCAGCCTGTTGCATGGTACAAAGAGCAAAAACATATCGTAGATCTCAACGTCGCCCAAAAATATTATACTACAAGAAGGTAACGGGTATGTCACGGGTATACAGATCACCTTTTCATTAATGGATCAACTTCATATTTTGCACAAGTTTAGGCCTTTACCTTTAATCTGCAACTGTGCATTTATTTTGAATAGGCTTCTTATTACGGTATACACAGTACCGCATTGGTCAATTCACTTCATATTTTGTACAGTTATTTACCTCGACTCGGAAGGTATTCAATCGGGATTTAAACTCTAACTAAATTACTATATGCGCTTTTGGTGAACACACGATGGTAAAACAATGTTGGTTTATTGTTAGCCAAGTTTCACAACTCAACGGCCCCGGCAAAAACGATACGAAAGGATGTGATGATGGACCCATGGCCACAAACATCTAGATGAGCGAGCATATTGTGAGTGGATAGTTATCAAGTATTATCAACAATTTATCACTATTAATCTGTTAACGAACTTCTAGAAAATGATGTGCTAGAATTGGAATGTATTTTGTTAATCATGATAAAAATGTCAATATATTTTGTAAGTTGTCACAGAAAAATTATTAGCCACAAACTAGTATTGTTTTTATTAAACTATATTTATATATGACTAGATAAGTGAGAAGCAGCAATATTATCAACAATTTATCTCCATTATTATGTTAACTAACTTCTTGAAAATGATTTGCTAGAATGGAAATGTAATTTTGTAAGCATGCTAAGAAATGTTGATAAATTTTGTAAGTTGTCACAGAATAATTATTAGCCACAAACTAGTATTGTTTTTATTAAACTATATTTATATGACTGGATAAGTCAGAAGCAGCAATAATATCAACAATGTATCTCCTTCATCATGTTAACTAACTTCTAGAAAATGATTTGCTAGAATTGAAATGTAATTTTTTAGTTATGCTAAAAAATGTTGATATATTTTATAAGTTGTCACAGAATAATTATTAGCCACAAACTAGTATTGTTTTTATTAAACTATATTTATATGACTAGATAAGTCAGAAGCAGCAATAATACCAACAATTTATCTCCTTTGATCTGTTAACGAGCATCTTGAAAATGATTCGCTAGAATTGGAATGTAATTTGTTAATCATGCTAAAAAATGTTCATAAGTTTTGTAAGTTGGCGCAGAATAATTATTAATCACAAAATATTATTGTTTTTATTAAACTATATTTATATCACAACTCGATACTGAATATTGGCCAGCACTCCCAGCAATAGGCCTATGTCTTACCAGTATGCCTTATAATATGTTTTCATAGTTATATTACATTTTGTCACATAAGACATATTCTCAGCAAGTATTGAACCAATTATGGTTCGATTCTGGTCTACCGTTTGCAATGCTGGCCTTCTCCATTGGTGGGGCGTTTCGTGCCTGCTATGTATCCGTCTCCCATGCCTAGTATACTACAATAACGTAACAGTTATGTCGCGTAGAAACATATGCATTATTAATGCATAAACACATGATCGTACAAATGCACGAAAAAACAACAAAAATGACAATCGAGTGAACAAACACATGACAAATGTAGTTAATTGCTACCGGTCATTCAAATGCAATTTAAACAGAGATAATATAGAGTTCTTAATTATATCGAGTGTTGTTGCTTCTACAATTATTATGTGAAAACAACGTCAAAATATCTGTTGCGTATGATTCAACATATCTATCACCAAGTGTTTATGTGATATCATGTTTTCACGTGACAATATATTTGAAATATGTAGGCCCTATCTGTAGCTCGGAGTTAAATAAATGTGTCACATAATACTAAAGCATTGTGTATCTGTAGCTCGGTATGGGTGACAAGTTAGATAAATTTGCCACATATTATTTAGGAATTCTCATATAAACATCCGTTCTAAAAATCTTTAGGCGTTTCCTTCAGCTTAAGTAAATGTAATCTTTTGTTTTGAGGCACGAGACAGGTTTAAAGCGTAACACATAACGACTGCATGCAGGTAAATGATTATAACGGATGTTTGTGTCGTAGAAAGGTTGACGACGCGGATTAGAATAATAACAAAACCCTGTTAATCACATTATTGATTTCCGGAACCACATCGGGCTTTTCTCAGTGAATAATTAAAGACACCAAAATAAATCCGGGTTGAAAACAGCAGTTATTCTGGCTTGATTCATTCAATTTCCAACGAGACAGATCTCGAGGTGATTCTTCACATGCGCTTTTCCCATATTATGCTCGCTTAAAGGTGATCTATCACCCCTTATATAGTATGAATATTTTTGTGACAAATAAATCAAAATTGCCACAAGATGGGGCACAAGTGTTTCCTTATATAGGGTGATTGGCTATCATGTGACCCTCTGAGAGAGTCACATGATAGCCAATCACCCCATATAAGGACATAATTATTCATACCATATAAGGGGTGATAGATCACCTTTAACTATTGCCTGAAGCCTGATTAATTTATTCGTGGATCGCGTCATTATTTACACTTTCACGCTGTTTAAAAAAATAAAGAAAGATACAGCAGTGAAAGAGTTAATAACTTTGACATGTTACCTGCTAGGGACACACATGTGCGCACAAAGTATTTCACTTAAATAACATATACTCTGTTTAATATGGCTTCAATTTTCCTGACCATTTCACATAAAAGAAATATAACAGGTCTTTCCCAATAGCAACACGCCACACACTACAGTGACTAAAAGCTGAACCATTTAGTTGGGAGTCCTGTCACACTTCTATTACAACGAGCCACACAGTGATTAAAACTGAACTATTTAGTTGGGAGTCCTGCTTATGCGCAAAATCGTGCAAACAGTGTATAGGCGACCATGATTGTTTTAATCTGTTTTATCAGCAGATCTAATCACTGTTATCGATGATGAAATGGGCGCCTCAACATCAGATCTAATCACTGTTATCGATGATGAAATGGGCGCCTCAACATCAGATCTAATCACTGTTATCGATGATGAAATGACCGCTTAAACATCAGATCTAATCACTGTTATCAAAGATGAAATGGGCGCTTAAACAGCAGATCTAATCACTGTTATCGATGATGAAATGGGCGCCTCAACATCAGATCTAATCACTGGTATCGATGATGAAATGGGCGCCTCAACATCAGATCTAATCACTGTTATCGATGATGAAATGACCGCTTAAACATCAGATCTAATCACTGTTATCGATGATGAAATGGCCGCTTAAACATCAGATCTAATCACTGTTATCGATGATGAAATGGCCGCTTAAACATCAGATCTAATCACTGTTATCGATCATGAAATGGGCGCCTAAACATCAGATCTAATCACTGTTATCGATGATGAAATGGCCGCTCAAACATCAGATCTAATCACTGTTATCGATGATGAAATGGGCGCCTAAACATCAGATCTAATCACTGTTATCAATGATGAAATGGGCGCTTAAACATCACATCTAATCACTATTATCAATCATGAAATGGGCGCTTAAACATCAGATCTAATCACTGTTATCAATGATGAAATGGGCGCTTAAACATCAGATCTAATCACTGTTATCGATGATGAAATGGGCGCTTAAACATCAGATCTAATCACTGTTATCGATGATGAAATGGGCGCTTAAACATCAGATCTAATCACTGTTATCGATCATGAAATGGCCGCTTAAACATCAGATCTAATCACTGTTATCAATCATGAAATGGCCGCTTGAACATCAGATCAAATCACTGTTTTCGAGGAATGGGAGCTTAAACATCAGATCTAATCACTGTTATCGATGATGAAATGGGCGCTTAAACATCAGATCTAATCACTGTGCTCGATCATGAAATGGCCGCTTAAACATCAGATCTAATCACTGTTATCGATCATGAAATGGGCGCTTAAAAATCAGATCTAATCACTGTTATCGATCATGAAATGGGCGCTTAAACATCAGATCTAATCACTGTTATCGATCATGAAATGGGAGCTTAAAAATCAGATCTAATCGCTGTTATCGATCATGATATGGGCGCTTAAACATCAGATCTAATCACTGTTATCAATCATGAAATTAGCGCTTAAACATCAGATCTAATCACTGTTATCGATGATGAAATGGGCGCTTAAACATCAGATCTAATCACTGTTATCGATCATGAAATGGGAGCTTAAACATCAGATCTAATCACTGTTATCGATCATGAAATGGGCGCTTAAACATTAGATCTAATCACTGTTATCGATCATGATATGGGCGCTTAAACATCAGATCTAATCACTGTTATCAATCATGAAATGGGCGCTTAAACATCAGATCTAATCACTGTTATCGATGATGAAATGGGCGCTTAAACATCAGATCTAATCACTGTTATCGATCATGAAATGGCCGCTTAAACATCACATCTAATCACTGTTATCGATGATGAAATGGCCGCTTAAACATCAGATCTAATCACTGTTATCGATCATGAAATGGCCGCTTAAACATCAGATCTAATCACTGGTATCAATCATGAAATGGGCGCTTAAACATCAGATCTAATCACTGTTATCAATCATGAAATGGCCGCTTAAACATCAGATCTAATCACGGTTATCGATCATGAAATGGGCGCCTAAACATCAGATCTAATCACTGTTATCGATCATGAAATGGCCGCTTAAACATCAGATCTAATCACTGTTATCGATGATGAAATGGGCGCTTAAACATCAGATCTAATCACTGTTATCGATGATGAAATGGCCGCTTAAACATCAGATCTAATCACTGTTATCGATGATGAAATGGCCGCTTAAACATCAGATCTAATCACTGTTATCGATGATGAAATGGGCGCCTAAACATCAGATCTAATCACTGTTATCGATCATGAAATGGCCGCTTAAACATCAGATCTAATCACTGTTATCGATCATGAAATGGGAGCTTAAACATCAGATCTAATCACTGTTATCGATGATGAAATGGGCGCTTAAACATCAGATCTAATCACTGTTATCGATGATGAAATGGCCGCTTAAACATCAGATCTAATCACTGTTATCAATCATGAAATGGCCGCTTAAACATCAGATCTAATCACGGTTATCAATCATGAAATGGGCGCTTAAACATCAGATCTAATCACTGTTATCGATGATGAAATGGCCGCTTAAACATCAGATCTAATCACTGTTATCAATCATGAAATGGCCGCTTAAACATCAGATCTAATCACGGTTATCGATCATGAAATGGGAGCTTAAACATCAGATCTAATCACTGTTATCGATCATGAAATGGCCGCTTAAACATCAGATCTAATCACTGTTATCGATGATGAAATGACCGCTTAAACATCAGATCTAATCACTGTTATCAATGATGAAATGGGCGCTCTAGCATCAGATCTAATCACTGTTATCGATCATGAAATGGGCGCACAAACATCAGATCTAATCACTGTTATCGATCATGAAATGGGCGCTTAAACATCAGATCTAATCACTGTTATCGATCATGAGATGGGCGCTTAAACATCAGATCTAATCACTGTTATCAATCATGAAATGGCCGCTTAAACATCAGATCTAATCACTGTTATCGATGATGAAATGACCGCTTAAACATCAGATCTAATCACTGTTATCAATGATGAAATGGGCGCTCTAGCATCAGATCTAATCACTGTTATCGATCATGAAATGGGCGCACAAACATCAGATCTAATCACTGTTATCGATCATGAAATGGGCGCTTAAACATCAGATCTAATCACTGTTATCGATCATGAGATGGGCGCTTAAACATCAGATCTAATCACTGTTATCAATCATGAAATGGGAGCTTAAACATCAGATCTAATCACTGTTGTCGATCATGAAATGGGCGCCTAAACATCAGATCTAATCACTGTTATCGATGATGAAATGGGCGCTTAAACATCAGATCTAATCACTGTTATCGATCATGAAATGGGCGCTTAAACATCAGATCTAATCACTGTTCTCGATGATGAAATGACCGCTTAAACATCAGATCTAATCACTGTTCTCGATGATGAAATGACCGCTTAAACATCAGATCTAATCACTGTTCTCGATGATGAAATGACCGCTTAAACATCAGATCTAATCACTGTTATCAATCATGAAATGGGCGCTTAAACATCAGATCTAATCACTGTTATCGATGATGAAATGGCCGCTTAAACATCAGATCTAATCACTGTTCTCGATGATGAAATGGCCGCTTAAACATCAGATCTAATCACTGTTATCGATCATGAAATGGGAGCTTAAACATCAGATCTAATCACTGTTATCAATCATGAAATGGCCGCTTAAACATCAGATCTAATCACTGTTATCAATCATGAAATGGGCGCCTAAACATCAGATCTAATCACTGTTATCGATGATGAAATGGCCGCTTAAACATCAGATCTAATCACTGTTCTCGATGATGAAATGACCGCTTAAACATCAGATCTAATCACTGTTCTCGATGATGAAATGACCGCTTAAACATCAGATCTAATCACTGTTATCGATGATGAAATGGGAGCTTAAACATCAGATCTAATCACTGTTATCGATCATGAAATGGGAGCTTAAACATCAGATCTAATCACTGTTATCAATCATGAAATGGGCGCCTAAAGATCAGATCTAATCACTGTTATCAATCATGAAATGGGCGCCTAAACATCAGATCTAATCACTGTTATTGATGATGAAATGGGCGCTTAAACATCAGATCTAATCACTGTTATCAATCATGAAATGGGCGCCTAAACATCAGATCTAATCACTGTTATTGATGATGAAATGGGAGCCTAAACATCAGATCTAATCACTGTTATTGATGATGAAATGGGAGCTTAAACATCAGATCTAATCACTGTTATCGATCATGAAATGGGCGCTTAAACATCAGATCTAATCACTGTTATCGATGATGAAATGGGAGCTTAAACATCAGATCTAATCACTGTTATCGATGATGAAATGGGCGCTTAAACATCAGATCTAATCACTGTTATCGATGATGAAATGACCGCTTAAACATCAGATCTAATCACTGTTATCGATGATGAAATAGGCGCTTAAAAATCAGATCTAATCACTTTTATCGATCATGAAATGGGCGCCTAAACATCAGATCTAATCACTGTTATCGATGATGAAATGGCCGCTTAAACATCCAAGATTTACAATTAATCAATCAATTCGAAGTATCCAGGTCCTAATGCGCCTAACTTTTCTGAAGAGCCGAGCTCCGAAGCGCATCTAGAGAAATCCATGTCCAGGTCATCTGCACGCTTGTTCAGTTTACTGAGGAACTGGGGCAGAAAAGCCAAACAGAAAACATGTGCTTGTATTAATTGTCGCTAATATATCGTGGTTTTAGTTCTAGTTGCAGCAGGAAGATAATTCCGAAGAGGTACTGGTATTGAATTCTGGTACTTTGTCAGAGTGAGGTACTTGTATACTAATATCACATCGTGAAGTTATGACTGGAATTCGAGTTGAATAGAATGCTGTGATCTGATCTGGGCGAACGAATAACATTTATCAAACGTAGGAACATGTGTGTGCTGTGATAGAGTGAATGAATTATCACCACTGGCTCCATTGGGGTCTGACAGCTTTCACCTCAGTAAAGGCGGTGTTTGAGAAGGTTCTCAAACTAATTCTGATTGAATGTTAGCCCAATTTCCACGACGCGGGACCAACATTAAATCAGCATTGGTTCAATGTATTGTGTTCGTTGGGCTCCGTGATAATGAAGGATGTGTTTTAAAGGGATGACAGTTTGGTGGATGATGTATGGTGGCTTTCACCAGCGGCACTGAGTGAGTGAGTGAGTGAGTGAGTGAGTGAGTGAGTGAGTGAGTGAGTGAGTGAGTGAGTGAGTGAGTGGAGTGAGTGAGTGAGTGAGTGAGTGAGTGAGTGAGTGAGTGAGTGAGTGAGTGAGTGAGTGAGTGAGTGAGTGAGTGAGTGAGTGAGTGAGTGAGTGAGTGAGTGAGTGAGTGAGTGAGTGAGTGAGTGAGTGAGTGAGTGAGTGAGTGAGTGAGTGAGTGAGTGAGTGAGTGAGTGAGTGAGTGAGTGAGTGAGTGAGTGAGTGAGTGAGTGAGTGAGTGAGTGAGTGAGTGAGTGGAGTGAGTGAGTGAGTGAGTGAGTGAGTGAGTGAGTGAGTGAGTGAGTGAGTGAGTGAGTGAGTGAGTGAGTGAGTGAGTGAGTGAGTGAGTGAGTGAGTGAGTGAGTGAGTGAGTGAGTGAGTGAGTCAGTCAGTCAGTCAGTCAGTCAGTCAGTCAGTCAGTCAGTCAGTCAGTCAGTCAGTCAGTCAGTCAGTCAGTCAGTCAGTCAGTCAGTCAGTCAGTCAATGATTTTGTGACTGAGTCACTGGGGGAGCTGATACTAATTCCATAAATCATGAATATTTAGTGACCCATAGCAAAAAAATAAAGCAGTGCAAAATTATTGATTAAATTGAACACATGTCAGAATCAATAAAGCTGTATTCAATAGAAATACAGTAGTTACTATAGGCCCCCGCGTTCTGTGGTCCACTGACTAGTGTTTGAAGACTTACCGTTGGCACACCGACATTAACTATGCGGTGAGCCAATGCACCTCATTAGATGGGTATAGACATTTCAAACAGCTAATACCATATTTAAACTTGACTAACTGAATTCACTCTGCAGCTCGGGGATTGTCTTTACACGTCAGAATCTGACGTCTATAGACGTCAGATTCTGACGTCTAAAGTCGGTCCCAGCATTGAAAGATAAAGATATTTATAACAGCAGTAGACCCATGACATAGGTATTCAAATAAAACGAAAAGAGTTTACTAAGACAATATAGGTGATTTTAAATTGAAAAAACCTTTGGTTGTATAAAAATATGTCATGGCTGTAGGAGGTAAGTACATTGCGGTTCACCTGTTGCTGATAAAGGCTGTGTCATAAAGTGTATCTGTACTCAAATAAAAAATACTGACTGAAATATATTGAGAATAAGGTAGTAAAAGGTTAAATAATTGTCTATTCTGTAAGCCCCAGCAAACACTCACGTGATATAATATATACAGCCCACACAAGAGGGGAAGGGTCACACTATACATAGCACCCATGTGATTTGGTTTGCAGTTATTTATTATTGATTTTGATGGTACTTCCTTCCAAGGTCACTTATTGATCTGGTGACCAGGGAAATGACCACCACAGACTGAAGACCCTCAATATCCATCAAACACATGTGCATCCAAATACACCCTTAGATCACTATAGGTTGGTAAAGACATCTCAATGCTCATCATACACATGTGCATCCAAATACACCCTTAGATCACTATAGGTTGGTAAGGACATCTCAATGCTTATCAAACACATGTGCATCCAAATACACCCTTAGATCACTATAGGTTGGTAAAGACGTCTCAATGCTTATCAAACACATGTGCATCCAAATACACCCTTAGATCACTATAGGTTGGTAAAGACATCTCAATGCTTATCAAACACATGTGCATCCAAATACACCCTTAGATCACTATAGGTTGGTAAAGACATCTCAATGCTTATTAAACACATGTGCATCCAAATACACCCTGAGATCACTATCGGTTGGTGAAAGCATCTCAATGCTCATCATACACATGTGCATCCAAATACACCCTTAGATCACTATCGGTTGGCGAAGACATCTCAATGTCCATCATACACATGTGCATCCAAATACACCCTTAGATCACTATCGGTTGGCGAAGACATCTCAATGTCCATCATACACATGTGCTTCCAAATACACCCTCAGATCACTATCGGTTGGTGAAAGCATCTCAATGCTCATCATACACATATGCATCCAAATACACCCCAGATGTCTATAGGTTGGTGAAGACATCTCAATGTCCATCATACACATGTGCATCCAAATACATCCCAGATAACTTGGTTAGTGACGACATCTCAATCAAGCAAACACAAAACATTTGTATAGCATTTATACAATGTTGGACCAACGTCGAAGACGTTGGTCCAACATTGTATAAATGTTTTACAAATATTTTGTGTTTGCTGGGAATGCTTATCATACACATGTGTAGCCCTAGCCAGACGCAGATCACCCGTACTAAAACATACAACCTGATTTGGACGTTAATATCTAATATAAAACTTCTTTGGGATGAATCAGGTTAAAAGTCGTTATTGTTTTCACCCGGTATAACGAATTCATAAATCCACGGCCCACACCTTTACAGAATACATAGCTAGTACGCGGGGCCAAATAACCCTTGGATATCTGAAGTGTTCGAAGTTACAGTAGCCTAACCCTTGCAGCGCGGGGATCGACTTTAGATATCAGAATCTGACTTCTCTAGACGTCAGATTCTAATGTCTAAAGTCGATCGCCGCGCTGAAATAATTAAATATTTATAATGGACGTAGACCCATCACATAAGTATTCAAATGAATCAGAAAGATCCGAATAAGACATTTATGATTATTTCAAATTGAAAAAAACCTTTGCTTTCTATGGTTTATACAAAAATATGTCAGCGTTGTGAGGGCTAAACTTTATTTATTTATTTTATTATAATCACAAACCTCACATCATCACCACGAGTTGATCTCCTAAACATCAACGCTTTAACCCTTTAACCTTCAAATTATTCAATCTGAATTTTCACCCACTTGAAGTTGTGTCTCGCTGACGCGATCCACAACCTCAAGTGAGTGAAAATTATTCAGATTTGACAAAATGGAGGTCAACTGTTTTCAAATATTGCTGATTTATGTCACATTTTATCTTTAACATGTTTAAAAGGTGGTACTTAATGCGCTAATAAAAAATGAAAAAATGAATATATGAGGTAACGGCGGTTAAAGAGTTAAGTGCTAAGAACGACTAAACTCGTTTTTAATTCATTTTATTAGTCAGTTAAATCGTTGTTATTGGGAGCGAAGGGCGGGGGCCCTAGGGTAGTGGTTAGCACCGCTGCCTTTCACGCCAGAGCTCGGGGTTCGGTTCCCGGTCTCGGCGGTTTGAAAGAAACAAAAAATGTTTCCTCCCCATCCACGTCTGAAAGTCAGTATTGTGGAGGGCGTCCGTGACCGAGAGGTAGCGTGCTCGGCCTCAGACCGCCAGGGCCCGAATTTCGAATCCTGTGTCTGGAGGACAGTGTCATCTCAATCATCTCACCATCCTCAGGAGGTTCTCCTGGCCCAGTTTAGCTTATATGTGCACAAAGGTGGCCTAAAGCCCGATTCATTTCATTTCATTTCATTGGGAGCGAAATGTGCGTGTAAACATCAAAATTTGCAAATGTTTGGCCTGAGATTCAACAATATTAATCATTGTAGTTGTGGGTCACTGTAGCGAGACACAAACCATAATAAAATAGCTAAATAGGCAAAATGGACCAAATTTAGCCTCAACATGTACAAAGTGAGAACATCTTGGATTGGAGGGGGGGAGGGTGCTGGGAGTCACTGACACCCTCTGAGTACGTGCTTGCTCGCCTTGTGTTTTCTGGGTACAAACCAACCAGCAATCAAGAGACTTTTGCCCAATGCAGGTTTAATGTTGGGCCAGCGTCGCAGATGGTGGCCCAACATTGACCCAGCATTTGATCAGTGTGTTGTTTAGCATGGGATGTTGTGGTCACATGGCTGCAAGCTGTCAAGATTACCTTGCCTTCACAATGCCATCAAGGACAATAGACCACATGTAGAGGTCAGATACGTGTTCCTACTGTTCCACACTTAGAACGTACGTCAGCCCACCTGTGAAATAGCAATATGGAAAACCAAAAGACAGCATCCGCTTATTTGTAAAGTAAGCATAAACCACTTTTTGGGTTTAGACGGTTGTAAAGGCCTAAATGCAACGGTCAGACGTAGTTCTGGCCTATGCAGGATCCAAGGAAGTCTACATCTGACCAAACGTGCTCTGAATCAGTCACAAATAACTGTCCTCATGCTTTCTCAGCTGATATGTTTCGGTCATTCATTGATATTACTAACGAAATGTCCAGTCCCGAAATTAAAAAACATTTAATATTGCATTATTTGGCTTTGCACGACAGAAAAGGCAGTAGTCCGAAATCGTGGTAATAGCAGACAATGTGTACGATACAGAGTATGTAGTCATTGCCATTGGCAATCTTGTGCCTCAAAAAATCCGGTGCGCGAACGATCGATTGCGCAATGAATTCAGGCGCCATTGTTTGATCAATGATTTATATTTTGTTTTATATTGACAGATTTACATCTTATTGGAATAATGCCCTTACACGGGGATTTAAACAGCAGTCTCTATCGGGGAATTCGCCGTGACAAAACCACAGGTTTAGCTAAGCTGCCCATCTCTTACGCTGACCCGTGCGGGTGTGCCAAAGTGTGACTAACATGTGCGGTCACAGGTTTGTCCGGACGGACTGTCCAGGGTCCACGGAAGTCCAAATCTCCCGGGAATGTGTAGATTGCATGTCTGATCCTGACAACAGAAGGACCAGGTATGTGAGTGGAATGTGTGAGACCCCAACAAACAAGACACAGTCAAGCAGTGATGGTTTATTGTTGGGCCAGCGTCGTAGACGTTGGGTCAATATTAAAATATCCTTGTTTCAACGTGTCTGTGAGTAGAATGTGTCAGACCCAACAAACAAGACACGTTGAAGCAATGATGGTTTAATGCTGGGCCAGGGTCGCAGATTTTGGACCAACATTTAACATTAAACATAGCAGGGCATAGTAATAATAAGAACAGAACAGAACAGAACAGAACAGAACAGAACAGAATGATATGCGAGATTTTCTTGTTATGCCATTAGCAGGGGTTGGTGACTAATTGCGCATGTTAGAACGGATTTTTAACTTTGAATTTTTACTTTTGTGATTAAAAGTATAATATAATGATTATCAATCAACCACAGATAAAACCGAATTCCCATATTAGCTGCGTGAGTGTGTTTTCTAGGAGATAGCAAATATTGTGTTTCGAGCTAATTAAATTAAAGCTGCGCTGATTTTCTGCTTGAATTTATAATGAGGAATAACGATAAAAAAGGCATCGTAAAACCCTCACTCACAATGCGTGATTAAGAGCGATCTACTCAAATTTGAGTTGAACTAATAAATCATTCATTTAAATCCGATCCGTGTTAGAGATACAGGAAGTTATAATGGCATTCTGAAGGCCAGACATGTCGGTTAAACCGTGTACATGGAAATGAGATGCATTAACGCCACGGGATTTTGTTATCAGGTTTATGATTAAATCACTGATCTTGAGAACGAAATGAGTGTTTAAACATCAATAAGCAAATATTTGTTTGGTCTCACATCAAACATAAATTGATTGAGTGCTTTGCACACACTTGAAGTTGTGGGTCGCGATAGAGATGCTATCAAACATTTGCAAATATTGATGTTTAAACGCAAATTTAATTCCCAATAACAGTGATTTAATTGGCTATTAAAACGGATTAAATAGGACTAAACTCAAAGGGTTACTGATTGCTTGCTGGATATATTGATCACTAATTTCCTTTTCTCCTTAAATCAATCCAGCTGCTAATTTGATGTGATTGTTCTCCTGTTTTCTGTCTGGTTATCGTTTCGGTCTGGTTCGTGACGATGTGTTATGGGAGCCATTCATCTGGTAGGAATCACAGAGGAATGGCGGGCAAAACAATAAATGAGTAATAATACAAATCAAGTGACTGTGAACCCTTGTGGGCATATTGCTTGGCTGTGTAGTGTTTCAAACCAAGTAGTTTCTGATAGATGCTGTGTTCATCAAATAAAGCAATTTGCGATTCGCGATAGTTTGTACAAATTGACACATTTTTCGTCATTTGAAGCTGGAAATTGCGTCCACATTTCCAGCTTCGAATAACGAAAAATATAAGAAAACAATTTAGCAGCAAAAGAAACTAAAATTACATAAGACATCAGAGTATCTGGGAGAGGCGGGTAAGATGATAAAAAGGTAATAATACAAATCAAGTGGCTGTTAAAATCACATGAGACATCAGAGGTCACATGGGAGAGGCGGGTAAGATGATAAAAAAGTAATAATACAAATTAAGTTGATGTTAAAATCCCATGAGACATTAAAGGGTACACGGGAGAGGCGGGTGAGATGATAAAAAGGTAATAATACAAATCAAGTGGCTGTTAAAATCACATGAGACATCAAAGGTCACATGGGAGAGGCGGGTAAGATGATAAAAAGGTAATAATACAAATCAAGTAGCTGTTAAAATCACATGAGATATCAAAGGTCACATGGGAGAGACGGGTGAGATGATAAAAGTGTAATAATACAAATCAAGTGGCTGCTGAAGTTACAATCACATAACTACCATATTTCTTCTTATATTGGAATATAATGCCCAAACCTTCCATTATATGTAGGAGCAAACCATCCATACCAGGGTAAGTGGTTCGATCCCCCGGCTGTGCAGTTTCAACATTGTTATCATTTTGAATAATATTTCTTCTATGAAAAATGCTACAATTGATCAAAATAAAGACACTTAGAAACTTTTATCTGATATTTTTATTGACATGTAAGTCAACATTCGAATTCCAATGATGCGGCACTGGCAAAGCGTTATTACGAACGGTGCAGTATGCATATTCTCGTACAAATATCTATCTGAAACTGCGAAATCAATCTGAGCAGTGAAAAGAAAAGTAGAGATTGCTAGATGGGCTCATTTCGTAGTGAAAGCCAGCAGCAGGGGTGCTAGAATCTGGATATCTGGCATTCGTGGCGATCACTTTATAGCTGAGCTACCTGCATTCTTCAAGGAGGGAAGTTAATCATGCGGTAAAATATGTTTTTTACTCAGTGATCGAAAGGATTTGCTGGCGGCAAGTAGTGAATGAATTATAGCTTATCCCCAATGAATTTTATCGGCTTTAACCACGCACAAAAATGCTGCTAATCTGATTATTGGCAGGCAGGCAGGCAGGCAGGCAGGCAGGCAGGCAGGCGGGCAGGCAGGCTGGCAGGCAGGCAGGCAGGCAGGCAGGCAGGCAGGCAGGCAGGCAGGCAGGCAGGCAGGCAGGCAGGCAGGCAGGCAGGCAGGCAGGCAGGCAGGCAGGCAGGCAGGCAGGCAGGCAGGCAGGCAGGCAGGCAGGCAGGCAGGCAGGCGGGCGGGCGGGCAGGCAGGCAGGCAGGCAGGCAGGCAGGCGGGCAGGCGGGCAGGCGGGCGGGCAGGCAGGCAGGCAGGCAGGCAGGCAGGCAGGCAGGCAGGCAGGCAGGCAGGCAGGCAGGCAGGCAGGCAGGCAGGCAGGCAGGCAGGCAGGCAGGCAGGCAGGCAATCTGTCTCCTCATTAAAAATAATGGCGGTAGACCCCGTATTCCGTAACATTCAAATGAAGCGGAAAGAGACATAAGTAATACATTTACGCTGATTTCAAGTTGAGAAAGGTATGGTCTCCATGGTTTGAACAGCAATATTTCAGCGTTGTAAGGGTTAAAACGACAATGCGCGTGCTTAGGGTTGAAAGGGTTAATTAGTTATCACTGATGCATTCAAGGAAATGTCTCAGATCGAATGAAAGAATAATCATGATAATGGTCTCCGCACCCAGTTATAATAGTAATGTTTGATGAGGATAGCGGCATGTATGATATCTGTTAATGAGCCCTGATTAAAATGACTGGTGAATAAAGATACCCGTAGGGTGCAAAAAACGAACCCTTTCAGTCCCACAGGTCTGAGAAATGGTGATCCTTTGAAAACCACCGATACGAGGTGTATTGTATTCTATCTCCTACCAAGGTGTGTATTGTACCAGGTAAAAGCTGTACAACATAAATATTATACAATGCAAATACTGTACTCTAAAAATATAAATTCGCCCTAAGGGCCCACCATTTAATCTCCGGGGAGGGGGGGATTTTTTTGAATAAATAATTTTGGCCGGACTCTGCGTGAAATAAATAATTTACTTCAAGATTTTTTTTATATAAACATGTGATAAAATTAAAAATTTTCAGCACGAGATTGAATGGTGGCCCACTAATATCCACATATTTAATTATATAAATGTATCTATCTGTAAGATTGTAATTGGATTATTATAATCGCCTACTTATCCCCGATATGTTTTGAAGGTTGCCTTAATCACAAATTAACCATGCGGTCAATCAGCTAATGTGAAGTACGTATTATGACGTTACACGACTGTAGGCGGCAGCTTCCGGTTCGATGACCGTCACATAAAGGGACTAACGAGATAAAGAGACCTTGACCTTGGCCAAGGTCACATTGAGGACAGGGCGGCTTTCACTGCAGCCCGTCGTTCAGGATTAGCTTGTTAGTCTCAGACCCTGGTCTCTCACGATCTGATTCCCGTTAATTGCTTCATCATCTGCACTTCTCGTGTTCGCATCTCACCAAATCACTGTCTACTGTCCTCCGCCTCATGTCAAGGGGGAGGACTGGTGTGGTGGTGGCTAACTCTAAAAAGTGGGATGTGGCGCATTGTTATAACGCCTGACTGCCTCGCCAGAAATATCATTGTTTTTTCCTGCTCAATATGACTGGGCGATCACGTTAATGGCAGCCTCGTCGAGTCAAGGCCAGTCAATATAAGGCTGCAACTAGTGTATGACTGTATGGACGATAATTTAGCGCAGGTGAGGGGTGGGGGGGAGGGGTGGAGGGCTGGTAATTAGGAACTCTCAAGAAAGGTTCATACAAAATGACACCCAATAAATAGTTTGTGTAGATGCTCAGTGAAAGCCATCCAATCAGGCTTAAATCATCCATATACTAGGATTGCATAAGTCTTCTAAATTA
Organism: Flabesymbios commensalis; assembly: GCA_964017125.1. Classification (NCBI taxonomy): domain Eukaryota; kingdom Metazoa; phylum Annelida; class Polychaeta; order Terebellida; family Flabelligeridae; genus Flabesymbios; species Flabesymbios commensalis. The sequence goes on along the minus strand of OZ024914.1, from coordinate 7,008,052 downwards.
TGTTGGTTTCTCATTTATCAGTTAAAAGAGAAATTAGAATGAGATTTAATGTTATTCTTGTATTTCTTATTTTGCACATCGATGCATAAAATTTAACTCATTCTGATTTATCGTTTAGCTGGTAAATGCAAACTGAGTTAAGATACTTATGCAATTCTAGTCTATAGGAATCTTGAAAAGTTCAGAACATACCGAGGAACCGAAAAAAGAAGATTTTTGGCCAGATTGTGTCGCATTAATCAACTAATTCAATTTGGCAGATTTTTCGTCATTTGAGGGTGGAAATTGTGTGAGCGATTCCTGCTTAAAGTGACGAAAAAACGAAAGTCACCAGATAAATGGATAACGGTGAGCCAGCGTCGTAGACGGTGAACCAACATAAAAGCCATCTCACCAACTCAGGGTCCTCACTGCAGCAGTTCACACGATATGCTGAGGCAGTGAGTCGAGACATAGGTGTCTTGAATTTTTTCTGCTAGTTAAATCTGCTGGCTATGTCTTTTGGATTTGCAGTCGCTGCGCCGGATATCTTTCCTTTGTGCACACGTATGCAGTAGCCGAACTGTTCAAATTTTTGGGATAATGACAACCAAAAAATATAACCAATTTGCGCCGCATCAAAAAAACATTAAAAAAAGTATGATGACCAATATGTCAAAGTGATGCAAAGAGATGTGATGGTCAATAAGAAATAAATAAATAAAAAAGGCGATAAAATAGCTGTCCGTGTTAAAGACGAAGGGTAGTATGTTTTTTTATTAATTTTTGTGCAAGTCTGTGAGATCGCTTTGTCTGAATAGAAATAAATTTTAAAATATGTTCACGCTCATCATGCTTATTCTCACGTGACACAATAATTCAGTGATATACTTTATTTACTTTTTGTAATGGTTTAGTACTGTGCACATACTGTCTGAGTGCAAGTAAAAACATAAATTCTACTTGCTGTATTACACACTGATATGTTAGGAAAGCATATTATATAACCCTTTAACCTCTACAACGCTGAAATCTGTTTGTATAAACCATGGGGACCAAAGAGGGTTTATTTCAAAGTAATCATAAATGTCTTAGTTAGAGCTCTTTCTGCTTCATTGGAATACTTATGTTATGGGTCCACGTTCTTTTATTATTTTTTTGTGGTGATCTACTTTAGACGGCAGATTCTGACGTCTGTTGACGTCAGATTCTGACGTCTTAAGTCGGTCCCCGCGCTGAAGAAGTTAACCCTCACTCTAGGCATAATCTTGTATTCTTCAAGCAGAATTTTGAAGAGTTCTTAATCGAGCAGACTTTTATCTAAAGAAAATGTCACTGCGGAGAAAATAAGCCATGATATAGTGTTATTATTAATCTGTTAACCATTTCGTTGCGGGGTTCGACTTTAGTAGCTTTGAAGAATACAAAATTCAAATGGCCGTAGACCCATAACATAGGTATTCAAGCGGAACTGAAATAGATAACTACGGCATTTATGATGATTTCAAATTAAAAACCCAACGTTGGTCATCATGGTTTAGACAAACACATTTCAGCGTGTTAACCCTTCAACCGCCGGAACCGATTATATTCGTTTTTTACATTTTTTATTAGAACATTGCATATTAGATTTTAAACAAGCTCAATATATAAAGTGACATAAATCAGCAAGAATTTAAAAAATAATCAACCTGGATTTTGAAAAATCTGAATAATTTTAACTCACTTGAAGTTGTGGATCGCGTCAGCGAGACACAACTTCAAGTGATTAAAAATTTCAATTGAATAATTTGGCGGTTAAAGGGTTATTCAAATAATTTAAATTGGGAATTATATGTTTGTCATTTCTATGAATATTTCTCGTCATTTCAAACTGGAAATTGCATTAGAAATTCCAGCGTGAAATGACTAAATATGTCCAAAGACATCGCAGGAGCACAAGGGCTTGATATCATAATGAAGCATATGACATCACCCCCCCCCCCCCCCAGTGGATGTACCTGACACAAGAGATTCATGTCACAGATGATGAGATAATTTCATGTATTTTGTATATGAAATATTTTGAGGGCGCCAAGGAAGATGGGCGAATAATCATTGGATTTACCCTCCTGATTTTCACCCAAAGTTGGTTTAAGAATGAACCAATCACGTACGATACTTCTACACAAGGCTGGCTCAAGGTTGGATCAATGTTGGCCCACCGTCTTCGATGCTGAACCAACCTTGAACCAGCTTGGTTAGTTTTCACAATGTAGTAGGCCTACTCACCTTTAGTGACACAGCTGTGAATATTCGTGGCGATTTCCAAATCAATGTACACGTGATGTCTTCTTGGCACCTACATTTTCCAGCGACACTTGACGAAATGATTTACTCACAATAATCAGATGTAATAACAAAGAGTTTTAATAAAACACACACTGTTTGCAATACAGTTGCAGTTTGACCATCTGCTTTGCTGAAAAACACAATCTCAGCAGGTGTACAAATATAGAAAACACCTGTAATCAATCCACGGGTTCAATGTTTGCTTTCTTCAAGTCAATGACACATATGTGTTAGTGGCATTGCATACCACTAACATATAGGATTGTTTACTAGCTTGAGGTATTATTGTGTCCCTGCTCAGCTAGATGGTAAGTCAAAAACACGACGTGCGCCTCAACTACGAGCACACCAAGCATGGGATTCATAGGTAAGCTGGGCCGTGTCGCAGGAATGCTGATGCAACGGATGCTGCTGCTGCTGCTGTGGCTGCTGTTGCTTTCACTGTTGTTGTTGTTGTTGCTGCTGCTGTTGCTGCTGTTGATTGTGTTGTGGTTGTTGTTGCCCCATGAGTACACTGTGTTTCTGGCATAAAATACCATTGAAAACATCTGATTGTTGGAGAGCTTCACTAGGATAATTAGAGCGTGTGCTGCTGAATTTGTCTTTTGGACATATTTAGTCGATTCAAACGGGAATTTCTAGTTGCTGTGGTTGAAGTTGATGCTGTTGTTGATGTTGCTATTGCTGCTGCTGCTATTGTTGTTGTTGTTGCTGATGCTGGTAGTGCTGTTGTTGCGGTTATTGTTGTTTTTGTTGTTGTTGTGATTGGTGTTGCTCATGCTGATGTTGTTGTTGATGTTGTTACTGTTGTTTTTGTTGTTGTTGTTGTTGTCGTTGTTATTGTTGCTGCTGCTGCTTTTGCTGATGTTGCTGCTGCCGTTGTTGCTGTTTATATTGATTTTGTTGTGTTTGTTGTTATTGTTACTGCTTTTACTGTTGATGCTGCTGCTATTTCTGATTTTGCTGCTGTTGCTGCTGTTACTACTTCTGCTGTTGCTGCTGTTGCTGGTGTTGCAGCCACTTTCTCTGTTGCTGCTGCTGTTTCTGCTGTTGTTGTTGTTGCTGCTGCTGCTACTGCTGCTGCTGCTGCTGCTGCTGCTGCTGCTGCTGCTGCTGCTGCTGCTGCTGCTGCTGCTGCTGCTGCTGCTGCTGCTGCTGCTGCTGCTGCTGCTGTTGCTGCTGCTGCTGTTGCTCCTGTTGTTGTTGTTGTTGTTTCTGCTGTTGTTGTTCTTGCTGCTGCTGCTGTTTCTCCTGTTGTTGTTGTTGTTGTTGTTGTTGCTCCTGTTGTTGTTGTTGTTGTTGCTCATGTTGTTGTTGTTGTCGCTGCTGCTGTTGCTGTTGAGATTGGTTACGGCTCTGGCCGCCGCCGTCGCCACTGGTTCTGTCTGTCACATTATCGCCTACCCCCGTTCTTGTTGTTGCTGTTGTTGCTGATGTTACTACTTCCGCTGTTGCTGCTGATGTTGCGGTTGCTGTTGCTGCTGCTGTTTTTGTTGTTGTTGTTGCTACTGTTGTTGTTGCTGCTGTTGTTGTTGTTGTTGTTGTTGTTGTTGTTGTTGTTGCTCATGTTGTTGTTGTTTTTGTTGTTGTCGCTGCTGCTGCTGCTGCTGCTGAGGTTGGTTACAGCTCTCGCCGCCGTCGCCACTGGTTCTGGCTGTCACATTGTAGCCTACCACTGGATACAAATCCCGAGTTATTTAGGTGTGATGAAGGCAGTATTATTAGAGATAGACATTTAAACCTGTTAATCAGTCATTACACACTCATTGAACACAGATGCACTGTGAACCACAGTGGTCATTAGGTCCTCATATGTCTAGCATTAACTCAATGTATAATGCCACAATTCACTATTTTGACAACAAAAAACAGTTATTACAGACAGGCCTCGGAGATCCGTCCTCCGATGTTCCGTCTTCTTCTACATCCGTCTTGGTTTTGATGGGAACGGATCTGCCCTGGGTGATATTTTACGCAGCAAAGAAAAGTGGAGCGCTCCAGTAGAGCAGCAAAATATGGCAAGCTTGAAGAAGCACTTATGTTGTGGTTGTTTAATCTTGAGCAATTGTGGTCCACCCTCCGTGCACTAGACACTACCTCTACCATATCTAGAAAACAAACATGTGTCACTGACTTTTTGCAAAAATAAAGTCTGAATGTACAAATGTTATTTAAAAAAATCATGTAATTATATATTTGAAATAAAAATATCATGCAATTATATATTTGAAATAATACCTATATTTGTATCATATTTACGTTGTTATTTTGTTCTCACAACCAATACACGTACTAATATAATAAAATTACAGTATGAATTATATAGGCTAATATAATATCCTCGGTTCCAGCACAGCTTAGAGGGGGGTAGGGGAGCTTCTCCGAAACTCTGCCATATTCGAAGTTCCGTCATATTTCTTAGGAACAGATGATGCCGGAACATCGAGGTCTCTCTGTATTAAGATGCGCTCTTCCTTTCAGGCAGGTCGACAGGCAAAAAAGCAGGAAAGGCGAGCAGGCAGGCAGACATACAGACAGGCAGGAAAAACTAGAGGGACCTGTGCCAAGAAGGCACAGGAAGTTTGGGCGCCTAAAAAATTATCTAGTTTTAAACCTCAAAATACTGAGAGACTTAGATTTTGGTCTACTAACCCTTACAACGCTGAAATATTTTTGCATAAACCATTGATGGGTAAAACAATCAAAAATGGGTAATTTTACATGAAATTAGTGTCCCCAGGAATCAAAAAGTCCAGATTTTGAATTAAATATAAGAAGATTTAAAACAAATGGTGCAACTTCATGTTTAAGCTTTATTATTTAATATTGTTTAGATAATTTATAAAACAATATATGTATATATGGTTTTATAAGAGCTTTATATCATGGAAACATGCAAAAAGGCATGTCCCCAGAGAAAATGCCACTATTTAAAACTTCACTCAAGGATATAAATACACAATAGAATTTTAATAATTACAGTTGATGAATATACATGTTTCCACATTTGCACTCTACCCCGTTACCATGATTGTAGCATGCCCCATCAAATGACTAATCATGAAGTAAAATTATATCAAGTGTAGTTTGACACACTGAAGGGCCTTATACGAGTTTTTCACCTTGAAATAATTAATATTGTTGAGTGACAAGTTATTCGAAACAGGTATTACCAAAATGTTAGAAAATATCCTAGCATTGTGGGTCTAAAAAACGATTTGGTTTTATGCTTGCTGGCCTAGAACAGCTGCTATGGGGACTATTTCCACCAGTTGAACAAGCACTCGCCAGGCCGTGGGAGTCCTGTTCCCAGATTTATCTGGTGCTATGCGGACTCTCAGGTTAACTGGGGGTACAACTCATGATCAGAAAAGAAACAAAGAAGAGAGAGAGGGACTGATCTAAGGGTGTGGACCCCATTAAAGCAAAATAGGCGGGGGGAGTAAAGTAGATATAAAAATTAGAAGATAGGAGGGGGTACGGGAGTGGGGAAATAGGTGGATGCTCGCTTCTCCAGGCCCATGGAGGCTTGGAGTCGCTGTAGCCCTGCGGAGCAGGTCACCACAGACAGCTACGAATTAGCTGGCAGCGGGTCGATAAGATTCTATTCTATAACTTGTCTACTGATGTTTGACTATTATCTTGCTGGATGCTGACACTTTTTTCAATTTCAATTAACAAATTATATCAGTGCGACACAAATTAGACATTATCACATTTGAATTAATGTTAGTAATAGACTATAACGCTTATAGATAACTTGGGACCTTCTGTAATATCGCCCAGCCACTGTCAGTGTCACTGTCTGACAGTGTCATCAACCAAACATTAAATGTCAATGATCAATCAAGTGATTCAAGGTCTCACACAACTAATATTTACTCCATTCGACTGGTATTTTTTAAACAGATTTTCGTCAGTTGAGTAGTGACCTGTTTTAAAGAACGTCGGCGCCTAGACTCTAGTAGGGCCTTTTCATGTCCTGAAAACATCTGACATTAAACCAATTATGTTATTGTTAATTTGGCCAATGCTGGGCCAGAGTCAGATACTGTGGTACAAAATCATGTTTGCTTTGTTAGGCCTAAAACCCCTCATTGATTGGCCTAATGTTTGCCTAATGCTGGACAATTGCTAACTCTTAAAAGATTCAATAATGTTGTGGGAAGCTTCCGTGATCTAGCGGTACCGTGCTCGGCCTCAGACCACCAGGGCTCGAATTTCAATTCCTGTGTCTGCAGGGCAGTGTCATCTCACCATCCTCAGGAGGTTCTCTTGGCACAGTTTAGCGTATGTGCACACAAATGGTCTAAAACCCCATTCATTTCATTTCATTTGGATCGTTGACATTGTGTGTGATGCTGGGCCAACATTAAATTGGTACCATAGCAAAGCTGACAACTAAAATATGCTTTGGCACAGTGTCCATTTGGTCAGCAATAGCTTGTAATTGAAGGTAATTAGTGTTGCACAGCTCGAATGAAATTGAAAAAAGTTGTCTCAGTCAGCGAAGTATATGAGTTTTACAAAGAAAATTAATTGTCATATTGGACAGATGATATCAAGTAAATGCAAGCTCACATATTTACTTTTGAAGCCTAACAACATAGATAAATGATGCACTCGTTTGGTTCTGCAATGCCCAAAAAAGAGATGATTCATCCCAATATGAGTAATAAAATAAAAATAATAAAAAAAAACTT